>JAJOZX010002225.1:0-72500 GCA_023014485.1 Bathynomus jamesi
TTTGCAACAAGTATGCGCAGTATACGTAGCTTTTAGTATTATATTTTGTAAATTTATAAAGTGTATCTCCTAATACTAATAATTTGTGTAACGTTTAAGGACGGGGATCATGTTTCTGGAACTATTTTAAAATGTGATGGATGTTTAATCTGTAACTAGTTTATAAACTATATCCCCTAATAATAATAATTGTGTAACATATTACATTGCGTTCGCACTATTAAGCAGATTACATTTTCTCCAATGTTTTCAAAAGGTTTTCCCCGATTTCAATGAAATTTGTAGCAAATAATCAATATATAGAGCAGCATTGATGGTATTCATTTCGATAAAATATTTTGATAATTATAAAATATCTCATTTTTATTGAAACATATATAAATATTGTGTTCCGAATTATTAAGCAATATTCTATTACGGATCTAAATGGTGAAATGGGAAAGAAGGATTTAACATTAACTGAGAAAAGAAAAATAGTCAAGTTACTCGCTGAAAATATAAAATCTATTGAAATTGCGAAGCAGTTTGGCAGAGCTTATCGAACTGTAAACAAGTTTGCAGCGGAGGGTACCAAACTGAGCAGCGAAGTGATAAAGGGAGCTATAAGAAAAGTGACAAGGCGGCAGGATATCTGTAATCAAGCGCAAACTGCAAAGCATCCATTGTCCTTAAGTAAAGAGGTTTTTGAGCAGGCTGGCATACATAATGTACCAAGAAATCTCGATGTGGAATCCTCCAAACAATTGGCAAGACGTGTAAACCTACGATTCAGTCACCATTAACCACCCAGTTACAAGAAGCAGCGTGTTGAATGGGCGCATCAGTACGTGGAAACAGATTTTAATATCTGTATTGTTAACCGATGAATGAAGAACAACCCTTGAGGGATCTGATGGTTGGTCAAGAAGATGGATTGCTAAGGGTCAATCCCTACCATGGAATGAGGTTTTCTTTAAGAAAGTTTGTGTAAGACTGGGCATTCATTTTTACACCATCAGGCACTCTGTATGGGACAGCTACTTCATTGCCTATCAATCCTGCCCAAAACATGACACTACCTCCACCTTGTTGGCGTCTTAATCTCGATGGTAGAAATTGGCTCTCAGCAATCCATCTTGACCAACATCAAGGACCCTCAAGGGTTGCTTTTCATTCATCAGTGAACAATACAGTATTAAAATCTGTTTTCACGTACTGACGCGCCCATTCAACACGCTGCTTCTTGTGCCTGGGTGTTAATGGTGATTGAATCGTAGGTTTACACGTCTTGCCAATTGTTTGGAGGAATCCACATCGAGATGTTTGGTACATTATGTATGCCAGCCTGCTCAAAAACCTCTTTACTTGAGGACAAGGATGCTTTGCAATTTGCGCTTGATTACAGATATCTGCCGACTTGTCACTTTTCTTATAGCTCCTTCATCACTTCGCTGCCTCAGTTTGCTACCCTCCGCTGCAAACTTGTTTACAGTTCGATAAGCTCTGCCAAACTGCTTCGCAATTTCAATAGATTTTATATTTTCAGCGAGTAACTTTACTATTTTTCTTTTCTCAGTTAATGTTAAATCCTTCTTCTTACCCATTTTCACCATTTAGATCCGTAAATAGCATACTTGCTTAATAATTCGGAACACAATATTTTACATATTTTTCAATAAAATGAGATAATTATTTTAATTATCAAAATATTTTATCGAAATGAATACCATCAATGCTTCTATATATAGTGATTATTTGCTACAAATTTAATTGAAATCGGGTAAAAACTTTTGAAAACATTGGAGAAAATGTAATCTGCTTAATAAGTGCGAACGCAGTGTAAGGACGGAGATTATGTTCTGTAACTAACTTAAAATGTAGTAACGATAAACCTGTAATTATTTAAAATTGTATATTTAAATATATACATATATATATATTATATATATATATATATATACATATATATATATATATATATATAGTATAAACGAAATTAATGTCACTCCTATTTGTATATACGCTAAAACTTGAAGGCAATATTAAGTAAAAATGTGTTGTATACAATAAACGAAATAGTTTTATTATTTAATAAAATGTTGAAAATACCTTGTTTATTCTTACCCAACCGCGCGCGCACACACACACACACACACACACACCACACACACATAAAAAACTTACATCGTTTCCTCGATTAACACATTCTGTTTCGGGCCACGCCTTCGTATAACACAACCGACTATTTTTACAGGATAAAGAGAGAGATAATTATTTTAAAATGAATCCTAGTCAGGGTTTTAAAATAGGAAAAATAAAAACTAACGCACGAATCATTTCAAAACAGCTTTTCATGTAAGAGGAATTAGTTAGCTACATGAGCTGTACCCTTAAACAATAGGCTACTTACATGCTACAGACGATGCTACTCGAATCGTTTTCGCTTCTCGGACGAGTGCCTGTCTCGGGTTCAGGGACTTGTGGTGCCAATTCTTGCAGAGACTGGCTCGAAAATATACTGTCATTATCCACGAGTCCCATTAAAAGAACACACGTATCAGCTCTGTGAAATAATAACGTATACCTAGAGAATGGGTAATATATACATGTATGCATACATACACACATATAATATATATATATATATATATTACTTTTGTTGAGTTTGAACGACGGTTCAGGATCGACCTGCGGTCGACCCCTCTGCAGCACCTCATTTGCGGGACTTGGTGAAGGAGGGAATTGCTCTCTGATCTCCTCCTGCCCTCGTAGCCAGCCACGCATGGCTGGTCAGGGACTTTGCACAAGAATCTGTCCAGCTGGTTCTTGAAGTTATTCAGGTCGGTGTGCTGGAGATTCCTCACTTCTTTTGGAAGGACATTGAAAAGCTTTGGGCCCCGTATTCTGAGGGTATTTTCCATCCTCGTTTTCATGGCTCCTTGTCCCACCGCAGCTGGGACCGTACAAAATCTGCCTCTTCTCTCATTCCAGTTTGTTTCTATTTCATTTCTGAGGTTAGGGACAGAGCCCTCAAGTTTTCCATATGTATATTATTGTGTACCGCTCGCGCCTTCTTTCAAGAGAGTAGAGTTCCAGGGATTGTAGTCGAGACCAGTAGTCTTCACCTTCCGTTTCCTCTATCTTAGACGTAAAAGTCCTTTGTATAGCTTCAATGCTCGCAATGTCTCTTTTTCTGTGTGGGCTTGTGAGTACTGAGCAATACTCAATTATTGGTAGGACTAGACTCTTCCATAATTTGAGCATGATGTTTGCTTTTCTGCTGCGGAAGCTCCTCCAGATGATTCCCATTATTTTTCTAGCCGTTGTGATTTTGATTTTATAGTGCTCTCTGAATTCTGCATCCGACGACATTATTACTCCAAGATCCCTGACTTGTGGATTTGGTGTTATCTGTTTGGCTTGCGGAGTTTTGTACCCTTTTTTCTGTAGCTCTTTGTTATTACCATATCTTAGAAGTTGGAATTTTTCTTCGTTGAACTTCATATTGTTGTCTTCTGCCCACTGGAATAATGTTTCAATGTCGTTTTGTATTTTCTTATGTCATCTTCGTTCAATATTTCCTTACATATCTTTGTGTCATCTGCGAAGCATGATACAATACTGTCCTTAATATCTGCATCAATATCTGCAATCATTATTATGAACAGCAAGGGAGCTAATACTGTCCCTTGTGGGACAGAGCTCACGACTTCCGAGACTTCCGATTTAACTCCGTTTACCACCACTCTTTGCGTTCTTTGCGTCAAGAAATTAAATATCCACCTTCCTAGCTTTCCAGTAATTCCTGTATCCTTAAGTTTGTGTGCTATGATTCCATGGTCACATTTATCGAAGGCTTTAGCAAAGTCAGTATATATTACATCAATGTTTTGTCCTCGACACAATGTTCCTAATATTTTCTCCTGGTGGTCTAGTAGCTGTGACAGGCATGATCTACCCGCCCTGAAGCCATGTTGATTTGGGTTGTATAAGTCTTTTTCTTGTAGGTAGTAGGTAGTTTTGCTCTAATTATGCGTTCAAAACACTTTATAAGGTGTGAGGTGAGAGCCACTGGCCGATAATTTTTGGGCATTGCTCTGTTACCACCTTTAAATGGGGGGCAATGTTCGCGTTCTTTAAGGGGAGTGGAATTTGTCCTGTGTCGAGTGATTTCCTCCATAGTAAGTATAGCGGTTTTGCAATACTCTCTTTGCATTTCTTCAGAAATGTGGCACTCCATGTGTCTGGCCCTGGCGCTGAATTGTCTCGCATCTGTGATAAGGCCGTAATTACATCTCCTTCCGTGAACTCGAAGTCCATTAATAGGTTTGTGCCGGGATTTGTTCTTGGTTGATCTGTATCAATGTCGAAAAACTCGTCTGGGTTTTCCACTTCCATCTCGGACTTAGGGGTGCTAAACACAGATTTAAATTGTTCCCTAAGCAGTTCACTTATTTCTTTCGGGTCATTTGTGTATTCGGCCTCCCCGTCTATCAACGGTCCAATACTCCTTACACTGCATTTTCCTTTTCGCAAAAGTGTAGAAGTATTTTGGGTTATTTTTTATGTTTTCTGCTACCTTGTTTTCCTCCTCGTTTGTCTTATGTATGAATGTTTGCTTTAGGTCCATTTCTATTTCGCCAAGTTTCCTCTCTAGTTTGAGTCTCTTTGCATCAGTTCTGCATCTGTGGAGATGTTTTACGGTTTGTTTCGTTGCCTGAATAGAGTCCTGATTTTCCTCTCGAGCTTGCTACGTTTTCTTTCCTGTCTCTCTGGAATATGTTTCAGTATTATAGGTTTGGTTTCCGTCTCTATTATACATAGTATTTCTTGTGGAGTCTTCTCGTGTAGTAGCAATTCCCAATTTACCTCCTTTAAATCTTTATTTACGTTTTCCCAATTTACTTTCTTTGAATTTATGTTTAAGCCTTCAAATATTCCATCTGCCTCTCTAGGATGCGTTTTCGGACCTCTGGGTGCTAACTTCAATTGTATATCGATGAGGTTATGGTCGGAGAACTTTGTGTGTTACTTTTTTATTTATTATTATCTCGTTGTTATTTGTCCAGATTAAATCCAAAACGTTCTCCTTTCTCGTGGCTTCACAGATTTCCTGGGTAAGGGCGTAATGTTCCATAATATCTAATAGCATTGTTGCTTGGGTTCTGTCATCTTTAGTAATGTTGCCATGAAACTTCTCAACATATATAACTTCGTCATTTTTCTTCCATGATATGAATGGGAAATTAAAATCTCCGAAAATTAGAATATTTGTTGCTGGAGTTTCAAGTAATTTTAATATGTTTTCTATTTCATTTGTAGCAAATTGGAATTCACTTTTTGTGGTGTTTGGTGGTCTGTAGATGTTCATAATGGTTAGGTTCAGTTCTTTTACTTCTAATATAATAACTTCAACTGTGCTGTTTGATTTTTACCCTCACTTCACATGTGTAGTGTTTTTCACGTAGATACAACACCCTCCTCCTCGTCTAGCCACTCTATCTGCTCTGTATATGTTGTAGTCCAGCAATGCTATTTCAGTATTCTCGATGCAGTTTTCACAGCCTTTTTCGCACTTATGTAAGTGTGTTTCCGTTAGGCATATGATATCTATGCTGGTTTCCGTAGCTAAATTTTGCAAGTATTGTAATTTGCAGTCTGCATGGTCCGTATAGAGGCCTTGTATATTTGTGTATAATACATTTACCGGGTTTCTAATCTTCGTGTTCGATTTTCCTAAATGATGGTCGTTTCCTGGTCGATGTCGGTTCCTGTTTGGTGTTATTGGTTGGGCCGCTGCATTTGGGAGTATTGGGGTTGCGGCCCGTGATACCACTGTTGTTGTTGTATTATTGGTGGGTGGTGTTGAATAGGAGGGTGATGTGCGTAATGTTGTGGTGCATATGTTTGCGGCGTTCTGTCTCTCCTTGTTAGAAGGGCAAGCTGAGCTTTTATTATCTCATTTCTTCTAAAAAATATGTTTCATTACTCTTGCTATTTCTTCTATGTCGAATATGATCTGTTCTTTCCCGTTCTCTTCTTTGCGTACCCTTTATGTGAAAATGCGGGCACTCTATGTTCAGGCATTTTTTCTCAGTAATTGACTGTCTGCACATACGAGGGTGAAAAAAGTTGCAGTTTGGTCCGTACTTGCACTTCCCATTCCTCATCATATAGAAGCATTTTGTAGGGTGATTGTATATGCAGTTTGAGCCATATTTGCACGCACCTATTTTATAATATTCGCATATGGCCCGTCGTTTAAATTCCCTCTGAGTCTTATGTGATTCGATTTCCTTCTTCTGCTTCGCCACCACTTCTTCCCTACTCAGTGGGGTTGTTTTCTTGCGTGTATTTCGTATCTCCCTCTTCTGCCGTGGGTACCTCTTTTCTGAGGCTGCTTTCGCCCTCCCTGTAGTGTTTTTTTTTCCTTCTCGGTTGTGCAGGCGTTTTCTGTTTCTGTTTTTCTGTCGGTAAAACTGCTGTACTTGATTCTTCTATTTCAACATTTTGTGTCCCCTCTGTACTAATTTTCTATTGTTTTCCATGCACTTGACGCAAGAAACCACAAAGGCCTATGATTTTGTTATTTATTCTATTTACCATTTTCCTGTCTTTTCTATCTAAGTTCATGCATTCGTAGTGCTTAAAGGTATTGCACAGAATGCAGTTTAAGCCCGAGGTCTGGTCTGCTTCATTTTTGCAATCAAAGTTGATATGCGCACATTCCATTACACATAATCCGGCTTTATTCAATTTTCTGACTTTCCCGCAATTTACACATTTCTTCGTATATTTTGCCATTCTCCTTTATTTCCCTCTTTTCGCTTCTCAAATTTCTCTCGATAACTCGACCTTCGTTTATGGTATTCCAATGTCTGACCTTTTAACCTCTTAGGCCTATGTACAATCTCAGGAGCTGTTTTTCCGTTCGAAGTGTTTTAAATTTATGTTTCAATTTGATGTTTTTCTTTGTGCAAGCTATATGCCACCGGCTTTCATTAATAATTTATTATCGCGAATTCACTGGTATTTAATACACACACTGGTATAAGATAGAATTTACCGCTGAACTTATAAACACTAGTTATTTCGATATTACACAGAGCGCAAACAAAAACGTCCGTACCACGAGGTAGAAACACGCACTTACATATATATGTAACTGAAATAAAGGCATGAATCCTTGTTATGAATGTGTATGGATGTAAATGTATTATAAATTAAATGTATTATAAAATTAAATTGTATCACCGTAGAGGTATACCGGCGGCGAAGCATATTCGGATAGGCATTTGTGTATGGAAGAATCAGCCCTTGATACAAAACATAAAAAGATAAAAATGGACATAATCACATTAAAACACATAAACACAAAATCACAAAATCAGTAATTATAAAACTTCACAAAACACACTTATACACAAATGTTAATACAGACAAATTAACTTCTATATATTTCACTCAGAGCACTATTGAAAAGACTACTTCTTAATATTTACTTAATATATGTCGCTGCTACTCTTTTTATAGGACATGGAAAAAGCCCTCTTAGAGTGGGGCATGCTGAACAAAATCCTTCACCCCAACCCGCACTTTCAGAATGTAGATCATTCATTGGCTGAAGGAGTTTTAGTGGGCGGCCCTTAAGTATTTATCAAGCCGTGAGAGAGAGAGAGAGAGAGAGAGAGAGAGAGAGAGAGAGAGAGAGCATATTATGTTAATTGACGCGTAAAAAGGTGCTGGTTGGTATCACAGGTACCCGAGGAATTGTTTCCGTCCGAATTGCTCATTCTGCACAACCTGTGGTATTCGGCATGTATATGTATGTATATATTTTTTTGTGGGCCTGAGCAGCTTGGTTAGGATACCCCTTGGAATTCAGATACACATATATATATATAAGAAAATATTCTATACATGCATATTAGTGATGTAGGTCACATCCGCATCCGCATCCGCATCCGCGGAACATCCGCACATTTTCTCGCATCCGCATCCGCACCCGCATCCGCACTTTGGACTGCGGATGTCGTACGGATGTGGACCGTTGAGATAAAATGTCATTAATAAGCGGAAATTATCAAATTCTATTATATTAATAGAACTAGTTCATTGTGCGCAAAAGTGATGCAAGCGACAAGACGAGAGGCTGTTCTTGTATGAAGTTACTCTCTTGCAACCTACTTAGATCCACGTTACAAAGCTAAGTTATTTTCACCTAGTACATTAGAACGAGTTAAATCATCACTTGGCAAAGCAGTTGAAGAGCTTCAATCTCTTGAATCTGTCGCTTCGCCACCCACCAAAAGAATAAAAGTTTCAGTGACAGAACCAACACCTTCAACAAGCAAATCTATCACAGAATCTGTCTCTCAGTTCTTGAGTCAAGCAGCAATGACGAGACCTACGCGATGTCAAAAGATGTAGTAAAAATGATCGAGAGCTATCACCAAGAAAAACGCCTGGCTGCATGTGACAATCCTATTAGTTGGTGGAAAAATACGCAGAATATCTATCCATACTTGAGTAAACTTGTGCAAGGAAACATTTAGCCTGTCCTCCAACAAACGTACCAAGCGAGAGATTATTTAGCAGTGCTGGATTAATATATGATGAAAAGAGAAACAGACGGCAGCAGAAAAGGCAGAAAAATTAATGTTCCTTAAGCATAACCTTCCTATAATTAAGTTTGAACATTAAACGATGAACATCTTAGTTTACTTTATTTTAATTACTCATTTATAAATATGCCTAATAAAACTTTAAACTTAATATAAATAGTTATCAAGCTAATTAAAGATCTCTTTCTATAAGGGTGGAGGTTGGGGAAAGAGGTCGGTGGGGTGCATTTGAGTTGGGTTCACGTCCCGCATCCTGGTAACACAATTATGGTTTCTAATTGTGGCTGAAACTCAACAAAATATAACGAATTTATTTGCAGACGAATTCACTAATTGATTTCTATATTAGTTAGATGCTTGATATTATTTTATATGTTCAGAGAAAAGTACAGCAATTATTGTACAATTAATCAATTATACTACATTATAGCTACAGCTCTCTATATAACAACTTATTATATACGTTAAACACAACAAATCTCGAATATATCCTAAAAAATAACGAAAATATAGACATCCGCATCCGCGGATGTTGAAATCAAACATCCTCATCTGCATCCGCATCCGCGGATGTGAAAAAAATGACATCCGCTACATCATAATGCATATATATATATATATATATATATATATATACTATATATATTAGGGACGCACCTGAATATATATATATATATATGTATAGAATATTTTCTTATATATATATATATATGTGTATGTGAATTCCAAGGGGTATCCTAACCAAGCTGCTCAGGCCCACAAAAAATATATATATACATATACATGCATGTGGGTGTGTGAGTAACCCGAACACTAGAAGAAGTTGACAGATCCTTTCACTGCGTCGTCTCGAAGCAAGTTGAATTCCTCAGCATTGTAATGTATTGGTGGCTAGGCGCTCTTTCGAACAAAAATTGAGATATGGTAAACCAAATTTAAACTAAAAACAAATCTTTTGTCTTAATATACAAATATATCATTAAATCTTATTATAAAATTATTAATTTAATTTTAAATGAAACTAGATTTTATTTTAGGGTAACTTATTCATTTTTCCCTTTTACACCGCATTAAAGAATAATTATTTAAAGCATGTTTTTGTCTTAATATATCAAAATTTATCTTTAAATTATATTGTAAAAAATATTAATTTAATTGTTAATCCAAATTTTAGTTTTAGTGGTAACTTATTTATTTTTCACCTTTCACCATCCATTAAAGATTCTACCATATCCCCAATTTTTATAAAAAAGTGATTCTTCCGTATCTATCTATCTATCTATCTATATATATATATATATATATATATATATATATATGTGTGTGTGTGTGTGTGTGTGTCTGTGTGTGTGTGTGTATATAGTGTTCTATTAAGGTGAAAAAGTCTGTTTGTATCTTCACTTAACTTTGACATTCTGTATTATTTTTAATATAATAATATAATTTTAAACCAGCTTTTAGGATCATATTAAATCTTACTGTTGAAGACACAAGATGTCCAAGAAATAATGGTGCTAAAATAATTAATTGACCAAAATATATACATATTTTTCCCTCTATACATATTTTTTCTTCCTTCTACTAAGCTCAAGCTTACGATGTCCATTTACTTTAAGTAAATTTTAAACTGAACAGCCTAGCTCAAGCCAGCATTTCCGATATAGCCGAATACCACAGGTTGTGCAGAATGAGCAATTCGGACGGAAACAATTCCTCGGGTACCTGTGATACCAACCAGCACCTTTTTACGCGTCAATTAACATAATATGCTCTCTCTCTCTCTCTCTCTCTCTCTCTCTCTCTCTCTCTCACGGCTTGATAAATACTTAAGGGCCGCCCACTAAAACTCCTTCAGCCAATGAATGATCTACATTCTGAAAGTGCGGGTTGGGGTGAAGGATTTTGTTCAGCATGCCCCACTCTAAGAGGGCTTTCTCCATGTCCTATAAAAAGAGTAGCAGCGACATATATTAAGTAAATATTAAGAAGTAGTCTTTTTCAATAGTGCTCTGAGTGAAATATATAGAAGTTAATTTGTCTGTATTAACATTTGTGTATAAGTGTGTTTTGTGAAGTTTTATAATTACTGATTTTGTGATTTTGTGTTTATGTGTTTTAATGTGATTATGTCCATTTTTATCTTTTTATTGTTTTGTATCAAGGGCTGATTCTTCCATTCACAAATGCCTATCCGAATATGCTTCGCCGCCGGTATACCTCTACGGTGATACAATTTAATTTTATAATACATTTAATTTATAATACATTTTATCCATACATATTCATAACAAGGATTCATGCATTTATTTCAGTTACATATATATGTAAGTGCATGTTTCTACCTCGTGGTATACGGACGTTTTTGTTTGCGCTCTGTGTAATATCGAAATAACTAGTGTTTATAAGTTCAGCGGTAAATTCTATCTTATACCAGCGTGTGTATTAAATACCAGTGAATTCGCGATAATAAATTATTAATGAAAGCCGGTGGCATATAGCTTGCACAAAGAAAAAACATCAAATTGAAACATAAACTGAAACACTTCGAACGGAAAAACAGCTCTGAGATTGTACACTAGGCCTATGAGGTTAAAAGGTCAGAAGAAATTGGAATGCCATAAAACGAAGGTCGAGTTATCGAGAGAAATTTGAGAAGCGAAGAAGAGGGAAATAAAGGAGAAATGGCAAAATATACGAAGAAATGTGTAAATTGGGAAAGTCAGAAAATTGAATAAAGCCGGATTATGTGTAATGGAATGCGCGGCACATCAGCTCTTGATTGCAAAAATGAAGCAGACCAGACCTCGGGCTTAAACTGCATTCTGTGCAATACCTTTAAGCACTACGAATGCATGAACTTAGATAGAAAAGACAGGAAAATGGTAAATAGAATAAATAACAAAATCATAGGCCTTTGGTTTCTATGCGTCAAGTGCATGGAAAACAATAGAAAATTAGTACAGAGGGAAACAAAATGTTGAAATAGAAGAATCAAGTACAGCAGTTTTACCGACAGAAAAACATGAAACAGAAAACGCCTGCACAACCGAAAGGAAAAAAAAACACACTAGGGAGGGGCGAAAGCAGCCTCAGAAAAGAGGTACCCACGGCAGAAGAGGGAGATACGAAATACACGCGAAGAAAACAACCCCACTGAGTAGGGAAGAAGTGGTGGCGAAGCAGAAGAAGGAAATCGAATCACATAAGACTCAAGGGAATTTAAACGACGGGCCATATGCGAATATTATAAAATAGGTGCGTGCAAATATGGCTCAAACTGCATATACAATCACCCTACAAAATGCTTCTATATGATGAGGAATGGGAAGTGCAAGTACGGACCAAACTGCAACTTT
This sequence comes from Bathynomus jamesi, assembly GCA_023014485.1. Classification (NCBI taxonomy): domain Eukaryota; kingdom Metazoa; phylum Arthropoda; class Malacostraca; order Isopoda; family Cirolanidae; genus Bathynomus; species Bathynomus jamesi. The sequence goes on from JAJOZX010002225.1 coordinate 11,960, forward strand.
TTTCACCCTCGTATGTGCAGACAGTCAATTACTGAAAAAAATGCCTGAACATAGAGTGCCCGCATTTTCACATAAAGGGTACGCAAAGAAGAGAACGGGAAAGAACAGATCATATTCGACATAGAAGAAATAGCAAGAGTAATGAAACATTTTTTAGAAGAAATGAGGATAATAAAAGCTCAGCTTGCCCTTCTAACAAGGAGAGACAGAACGCCGCAAACATATGCACCACAACATTACGCACATCACCCTCCTATTCAACACCACCCACCAATAATACAACAACAACAGTGGTATCACGGGCCGCAACCCCAATACTCCCAAATGCAGCGGCCCAACCAATAACACCAAACAGGAACCGACATCGACCAGGAAACGACCATCATTTAGGAAATCGAACACGAAGATTAGAAACCCGGTAAATGTATTATACACAAATATACAAGGCCTCTATACGGACCATGCAGACTGCAAATTACAATACTTGCAAAATTTAGCTACGGAAACCAGCATAGATATCATATGCCTAACGGAAACACACTTACATAAGTGCGAAAAAGGCTGTGAAAACTGCATCGAGAATACTGAAATAGCATTGCTGGACTACAACATATACAGAGCAGATAGAGTGGCTAGACGAGGAGGAGGGTGTTGTATCTACGTGAAAAACACTTACACATGTGAAGTGAGGGTAAAGAAATCAAACAGCACAGTTGAAGTTATTATATTAGAAGTAAAAGAACTGAACCTAACCATTATGAACATCTACAGACCACCAAACACCACAAAAAGTGAATTCCAATTTGCTACAAATGAAATAGAAAACATATTAAAATTACTTGAAACTCCAGCAACAAATATTCTAATTTTCGGAGATTTTAATTTCCCATTCATATCATGGAAGAAAAATGACGAAGTTATATATGTTGAGAAGTTTCATGGCAACATTACTAAAGATGACAGAACCCAAGCAACAATGCTATTAGATATTATGGAACATTACGCCCTTACCCAGGAAATCTGTGAAGCCACGAGAAAGGAGAACGTTTTGGATTTAATCTGGACAAATAACAACGAGATAATAATAAATAAAAGTAACACACAAAGTTCTCCGACCATAACCTCATCGATATACAATTGAAGTTAGCACCCAGAGGTCCGAAAACGCATCCTAGAGAGGCAGATGGAATATTTGAAGGCTTAAACATAAATTCAAAGAAAGTAAATTGGGAAAACGTAAATAAAGATTTAAAGGAGGTAAATTGGGAATTGCTACTACACGAGAAGACTCCACAAGAAATACTATGTATAATAGAGACGGAAACCAAACCTATAATACTGAAACATATTCCAGAGAGACAGGAAAGAAAACGTAGCAAGCTCGAGAGGAAAATCAGGACTCTATTCAGGCAACGAAGACAAACCGTAAAACATCTCCACAGATGCAGAACTGATGCAAAGAGACTCAAACTAGAGAGGAAACTTGGCGAAATAGAAATGGACCTAAAGCAAACATTCATACATAAGACAAACGAGGAGGAAAACAAGGTAGCAGAAAACAAAAAATAACCCAAAATACTTCTACACGTTTGCGAAAAGGAAAATGCAGTGTAAGGAGAGTATTGGACCGTTGATAGACGGGGAGGCCGAATACACAAATGACCCGAAAGAAATAAGTGAACTGCTTAGGGAACAATTTAAATCTGTGTTTAGCACCCCTAAGTCCGAGATGGAAGTGGAAAACCCAGACGAGTTTTTCGACATGATACAGATCAACCAAGAACAAATCCCGGCACAAACCTATTAATGGACTTCGAGTTCACGGAAGGAGATGTAATTACGGCCTTATCACAGATGCGAGACAATTCAGCGCCAGGGCCAGACACATGGAGTGCCACATTTCTGAAGAAATGCAAAGAGAGTATTGCAAAACCGCTATACTTACTATGGAGGAAATCACTCGACACAGGACAAATTCCACTCCCCTTAAAGAACGCGAACATTGCCCCCCTATTTAAAGGTGGTAACAGAGCAATGCCCAAAAATTATCGGCCAGTGGCTCTCACCTCACACCTTATAAAGTGTTTTGAACGCATAATTAGAGGCCAAAACTACCTACTACCTACAAGAAAAAGACTTATACAACCCAAATCAACATGGCTTCAGGGCGGTAGATCATGCCTGTCACAGCTACTAGACCACCAGGAGAAAATATTAGGAACATTGTGTCGAGGACAAAACATTGATGTAATATATACTGACTTTGCTAAAGCCTTCGATAAATGTGACCATGGAATCATAGCACACAAACTTAAGGATACAGGAATTACTGGAAAGCTAGGAAGGTGGATATTTAATTTCTTGACGCAAAGAACGCAAAGAGTGGTGGTAAACGGAGTTAAATCGGAAGTCTCGGAAGTCGTGAGCTCTGTCCCACAAGGGACAGTATTAGCTCCCTTGCTGTTCATAATAATGATTGCAGATATTGATGCAGATATTAAGGACAGTATTGTATCATGCTTCGCAGATGACACAAAGATATGTAAGGAAATATTGAACGAAGATGACATAAGAAAACTACAAAACGACATTGAAACATTATTCCAGTGGGCAGAAGACAACAATATGAAGTTCAACGAAGAAAAATTCCAACTTCTAAGATATGGTAATAACAAAGAGCTACAGAAAAAAGGGTACAAAACTCCGCAAGCCAAACAGAACACCAAATCCACAAGTCAGGGATCTTGGAGTAATAATGTCGTCGGATGCAGAATTCAGAGAGCACTATAAAATCAAAATCACAACGGCTAGAAAAATAATGGGAATCATCTGGAGGAGCTTCCGCAGCAGAAAAGCAAACATCATGCTCAAATTATGGAAGAGTCTAGTCCTACCAATAATTGAGTATTGCTCAGTACTCACAAGCCCACACAGAAAAAGAGACATTGCGAGCATTGAAGCTATACAAAGGACTTTTACGTCTAAGATAGAGGAAACGGAAGGTGAAGACTACTGGTCTCGACTACAATCCCTGGAACTCTACTCTCTTGAAAGAAGGCGCGAGCGGTACACAATAATATACATATGGAAAATACTTGAGGGCTCTGTCCCTAACCTCAGAAATGAAATAGAAACAAACTGGAATGAGAGAAGAGGCAGATTTTGTACGGTCCCAGCTGCGGTGGGACAAGGGCCATGAAAACGAGGATGGAAAATACCCTCAGAATACGGGGCCCAAAGCTTTTCAATGTCCTTCCAAAAGAAGTGAGGAATCTCCAGCACACCGACCTGAATAACTTCAAGAACCAGCTGGACAGATTCTGTGCAAAGTCCCTGACCAGCCATGCGTGGCTGGCTACGAGGGCAGGAGGAGATCAGAGAGCAATTCCCTCCTTCACCAATCCCGCAAATGAGGCGGGATGCTGCAGAGGGGTCGACCGCAGGTCGATCTTGAACCGTCGTTCGAACTCACCAAAAGTAAGTGTATATATATATATATATATATATATATATGTATGTATGTATGCATACATGCATATATTACCCATTCTCTAGGTATACGTTATTATTTCACAGAGCTGATGCGTGTGTTCATTTAATGGGACTCGTGGACTATGACAGTATATTTTCGAGCCAGTCTCTGCAAGAATTGGCACCACAAGTCCCTGAACCCGAGACAGGCACTCGTCCGAGAAGCGCAAACGATTCGAGTAGCATCGTCTGTAGCATGTAAGTAGCCTATTGTTTAAGGGTACAGCTCATGTAACTAACTAATTCCTCTCACATGAAAAGCTGTTTTGAAATGATTGGTGCGTTAGTTTTTATTTTTCCTATTTTAAAACCCTGACTAGGTTTCATTTTAAAATAATTATCTCTCTCTTTATCCTGTAAAAATAGTCGGTTGTGTTATACGAAGGCGTGGCCCGAAACAGAATGTGTTAATCGAGGAAACGATGTAAGTTTTGTGTGTGTGTGTGTGTGTGTGTGTGTGTGTGTGTGTGTGCGCGTGCGCGCGCGTGCGCGTTGAGTAAGAATAAACAAGGTATTTTCAACATTTTATTAAATAATAAAACTATTTCGTTTATTGTATACAACACATTTTTACTTAATATTGCCTTCAAGTTTTTGCGTATATACAAATAGGAGTGACATTAATTTCGTTTATACTATATATATATATATATATATATATATATATATATATATATAACTAATTTTAAATAATTACAGGTTTATCGTTACTACATTTTAAGTTAGTTACAGAACATAACTCCGTCCTTACACTGCGTTCGCACTTATTAAGCAGATTACATTTTCTCCAATGTTTTCAAAAGTTTTTACCCGATTTCAATGAAATTTGTAGCAAATAATCACTATATATAGCAGCATTGATGGTATTCATTTCGATAAAATATTTTGATAATTAAAATAATTATCTCATTTTATTGAAAAATATGTAAAATATTGTGTTCCGAATTATTAAGCAAGTATGCTATTTACGGATCTAAATGGTGAAAATGAGTAAGAAGAAGGATTTAACATTAACTGAGAAAAGAAAAATAGTAAAGTTACTCGCTGAAAATATAAAATCTATTGAAATTGCGAAGCAGTTTGGCAGAGCTTATCGAACTGTAAACAAGTTTGCAGCGGAGGGTAGCAAACTGAAGCAGCGAAGTGATAAAGGAGCTATAAGAAAAGTGACAAGTGGGCAGATATCTGTAATCAAGCGCAAATTGCAAAGCATCCATTGTCCTCAAGTAAAGAGGTTTTTGAGCAGGCGGCTGGCATACATAATGTGCCAAGAACATCTCGATGTGGAATCCTCCAAACAATTGGCAAGACGTGTAAACCTACGATTCAATCACCATTAACACCCAGGTACAGGAAGCAGCGTGTTGAATGGGCGCGTCAGTACGTGAAAACAGATTTTAATAATGTATTGTTCACTGATGAATGAAAAGCAACCCTTGAGGGACTTGATGTTTGGTCAAGAAGATGGATTGCTGAGAGCCAATTTCTACCATCGAGATTAAGACGCAAAGAAGGTTGAGGTAGTGTCATGTTTTGGGCAGGATTGATAGGCAATGAAGTAGCTGTCCCATACAGAGTGCCTGATGGTGTAAAAATGAATGCCCAGTCTTACACAAACTTTCTTAAAGAAAACCTCATTCCATGGTAGAGATTGACCCTTAGCAATCCATCTTCTTGACCAACCATCAGATCCCTCAAGGGTTTTCTTCATTCATCGGTTAACAATACAGTATTAAAATCTGTTTCCACGTACTGACGCGCCCATTCAACACGCTGCTTCTTGTACCTGGGTGTTAATGGTGACTGAATCGTACGTTTACACGTCTTGCCAATTGTTTGGAGGATTCCACATCGAGATGTTCTTGGTACATTATGTATGCCAGCCTGCTCAAAAACCTCTTTACTTAAGGACAATGGATGCTTTGCAGTTTGCGCTTGATTACAGATATCTGCCGCCTTGTCACTTTTCTTATAGCTCCTTTATCACTTCGCTGCCTCAGTTTGGTACCCCCGCTGCAAACTTGTTTACAGTTCGATAAGCTCTGCCAAACTGCTTCGCAATTTCAATAGATTTTATATTTTCAGCGAGTAACTTGACTATTTTTCTTTTCTCAGTTAATGTTAAATCCTTCTTCCCATTTTCACCATTTAGATCCGTAAATAGAATATTTGCTTAATAATTCGGAACACAATATTTTATATATTTTTCAATAAAATGAGATAAATTATAATTATCAAAATATTTTATCGAAATGAATACCATCAATGCTGCTCTATATATTGATTATTTGCTACAAATTTCATTGAAATCGGGGAAAACCTTTTGAAAACATTGGAGAAAATGTAATCTGCTTAATAAGTGCGAACGCAGTGTATATGTTACACAAATTATTATTATTAGGGATAGAGTTTATAAACTAGTTACAGATTTAACATCCATCACATTTTAAAATAGTTCCAGAACATGATCCCCGTCCTTAAACGTTACAAAATTATTATAGTATTAGGAGATACACTTTATAAATTTACACAATATAATACTAAAAGCTACGTATACTGCGCATACTGTTGCAAATTAAAATAATTAACTGATCAAGTTATAATTATATATATACACATAAAACATCACACATTACATCGAGTGCTTACAAACGGAAACCGTTTTATCATCTGAATGCATACCAGTTCATCATTCCGTTCGGTGTAACACAAGTCGAATAATTGCAGAAATTCTGTAAATCTCCCGCCACCAGCCATTTGAATGAGAAAACAAAGAATACATGTCACAGACATTACTGTAGTAGCTCTGGAATCGGTAAGGATTCCACACTATCTGCCGAATTTATAGTTGCTCGAGAAATTTTACAACACCCTCATTCCTCCGATGTTCTCCCAGTGAATTAAAGTACATTCGCTCCCTATTTTTAAAATAAACGGCTATCCAACGAATCCCTTCTCCACCACTAACATCCGTATTTAGAATAAGTGCGCCGCAGTCTCTCGTAGTTGGTAATTTCAACGTTTCTTTCTTCGCAAACACGCCGATAAATTTGGTGCATGTGAATCGATCACGCTCCATCACTCTCTGGAATGTATTCGTGTCCATTTTTAAAAGTCTGTGACTACACTCCTAAGCCTGTCAACTTCGATTTGGGCTTGCGATCCGAAGTAAACTCCTACACTTATAGGGGCGTCTAGCGGCTTGGCGAATTCTAACCTGATTGAGTTGTTTCCGCTCTGCTGTGGGCTTATGTGAATGTTTATACTCGCAGATAAGTCGGGGAGAGGTGAAAGGGGTATATCCCTCTCAACGAATTCCTTTTGCGTTACGCCGATTCCTAATTCGTTGCAAGTACCGGCAACATGTGCAAGGTTGCTATACGCTCTCGAGCAAAGTGGAAACTCGTCATCTGAAGAATAATTCGTTTCCAATGTCCCACCTAAGGCCACCCCATTCACGTACAGGGTTATATTTTTCAGGCCAAAATTTCGAATTTAACTGCGGTCTTTTTGTATTTTCCATTCACAGAAGCGTGCTCCTGCCTTCCAATTAATATCCTTTTAGGTAGAACTCCAAGAGCAACACTTTCTATACAACTTGAGTTGGACTATTAATTGGGTATTTTACTGTGGCGCGTGTAGTAAATTTTTTAAAAATTCTAGTTGTTTAGCAGAGCTTAATTTCACACGACGCACGCGGACATATGTTTCCATATTATGAATCACCACAGGCTTCGAGCTCTCTTCTTGGTCAGCACCCAGATTTAAGTAAATCTCAGGGCTGGTACGGGTGAGTTTAGTTTCATATCGATCCCATTCACAAGCAGCTTCTCCTGGAATGTGAAATCTGTGTGGAGGCGACCAAAGCATTCATATATCTTAGAATTTCTAAATTTGGCCTTTATATTACTTTCATCTTTAGCTTGATAATAACCTTCGGCAATTAAAAAGGTATCCTTCGCTTCTTTTGAAAAGTTGAGGACATTTTCCAGATAAGCCCGTAGGTGATAGTAGTCAGACCCTGCCGAGACGTTGATCTGATTTAAATACACGTCACACTGACTGAATATGGAGTGTAGAAAGTTTGTTTCTGGGTATACAACATAATCGTTTTTGCAATCCGTTCCATCTGAATGTGCTATTCATAGTTTAACGTACATGTGCACACAACTTGGGTCAGAAAAGTAAGGGCCTGAGCTTGGGATCACGAATTCTATAGGAGCATTCGGCGAGCTAATGGTGTTTAGCGGATTAACTGTGATAAAGTCACTGTGCTCTATAGATAATTGTGTCGGGGGGCATGTCAAAGAGGGTCAGCTCCGATTTACAACATTGTGTACTACACGGATGGATGAAACGAGCCATGGCGCGTCAGAAATAGTGGCACCTCTCTCGTCAAGTAGTAAACAGTCTATGAATCATGAGAGCAGCGTTCTTAGCTTATATCAGCTAAAAAAGTGGTCAACCATAGGTTTCATGCGGTTAGAACACTTCTTTTTTGATGTCCTTTTACGTTTAACGCCACGAGTTGGTAATTTTTCTTCTTCCGAACAGTGCGCTTCTTCTTCTTCCCCTCCTCCAAGCATTTTTCTCTTTGCATCTTTGATGATTCTCGTGCTTTTTAAGTGCTTTTTTAGAGCTTTTTTAGGCTTAGCCCTGGCCGTTATGTCTTCTAACGTGTTAAGACCTGATTGTAACACTTATCTGCCGAGATATTTGGCACCACTCTTCAGCAAGGGGACAGCCGTACGCAGTATGATTGAAAAAATGGAACCAATCCCACTCCCGCGCTGGTATCTCACCCCTCGATAGACTGAACAGCCTTCGGGTCATTTTATCACAGTGCGACCGAAGTGCTGCTTCAATGTTAAGCTCCAGTCACTGAATGGAAACATTTTGCCCTAAATCGTTCTTATATATATATTGAGATACTGGTTAGTAGGTTAGCTGCGACTTTGACATAATGAGGCTTGCTCGTATGTGATGCTTAAGCTCCTTCGTCTATGATTGGGAATGTGGGTGATGCACAGCAGAGCAGCCGTGCCTGGGTATCCCCAACAAACTGATGTTCCACGATATTGCTGTAAATATAGTACATGTCCGGGGGAGGGTCTCCATCGTTCAATTTCTCCAATTTCAGCTGATACAATAAGCGGCACTAGTCATGTTGTGATTCGTGAAAAGTATCTCTTTGGATGGCTGCCCCATATCTGCCCTAGGCTATAATTTGGAACAGCCCTTTGTCTTTAATATTTCTGTTAGCCTCTGATTTTAGAGTCAAAGTATGTGCCGGGGTATCTTTCTTCACGATTTCGTATATTGAATCAGCTGTAAGATTTGAACTTTTCAAACTACCATTTAAGTCTCTCACAGCATCCTCGGCTCTATCATATTGACCCGGTCCTAGTGTTGCTTCTCTAGTGTAGTACTGCGCCTCCCCACTCCGGGCGGCGAGCATGGTATCGTTCCGAGTTACTCCGGCCTTTTCACACTCATCACGGTTTTTAAGTACCATAAAAACGAGTTCTTTATTATCAATACTTAAAAATTTGGTAGCCAATTGAAATTCGCATATTCTTACCTCATAATATTCACGGCGCAATTCAATGGGCCCTTGTAGTTCTGTTACATAGTTGGCCAGGGTGTTGTTAGGATGTACAGACAGAGAAGAAGAGGACGGGAGTGTGACGTACAAGTGGTTAGGCGCCATGTTGTATAATATTTAAGCTTCATTATTGCATCAGCTTTTATATAGGTGTTGAAGCTTTCTGGGTACCCTAGCCATTTCACCAGGTACATTTTTCTCTTTCCTGAACCTTTGATGCCTAAAATTTTTTCAATTTCAAACACTTTTTTTCCTAAATTAAATGTCACTTTCTGCAGCTGCTCGCCATAAAAGCCCCTTGCAATTTCTTCCCCATTCAAATCTTGAACGTAATACAGCATCACCTCGTCTTTAGATCTCATAATCCACTTTTAAAAATCTCACGTATCCAACCTTGCTCAAATCCCTTCGCGAATTTATTCTCCGAATGCGACAGTCTTACATAAACACTGATTTTGGAACGCCTAGACCGTGGTGGCACTCTACGAATATCTCTTCTCACTTCACGTTCTGTGTGCGTACCATTTCTAAAATTTCGTAAGGTGTGTTCCAATCGTTCAGTGGTGTGAACGGTTGAACGGTTGTAAGATGATACCGGCGAATCCAGAATCTCTATATATCTGTATGTGTTTTTATGTGTGAAATAGCGATGCATGCGTTCCTTTATGGTTCGATGAACTCTTTCAGCTAAAGAGGCCTTACGTATAGAATTGCTCGTGTAATAACTATATTAAACTCTGTCAACACGTTTTGAAAAGCTCGGCCTATAAATTCTTTCCCCATGTCCGTACAAAAATAGCCAGGAATCCTGTTTTCTTTGAACATGAACGTTTTGGTGCTTTAGCAACTGTTTCAGGCGATTTATTTTTCAGAGGAGTTAACCACAGATATCTAGAGAATACATCTATTATGAATAGGATGTAGCGGTAGCCTCCATTATACACTGAATATCTTTGCATGTCTGTTAAATCGCCTGCCAAATAGAGTCAATCGAGGCTGCTGTTGTCTTGGCTGTTTTAAACCTTTTTCTCACAGGTTTATGAAGTGTATAAGCATCCTGCTCCCGCAAAAATCTCAGCATCTTTTTTCCCTACTCCCTCTTTATAAACGCCTCTGTACAGTCTATTAACGCCACCGTAAGAGGCTGGGCTAGATATGTCATATTAATGTTTTCTTTATATGTTAGCCATTTCCATATTTTAGAGGCATGCGGGGAGGATGGCCGTTGTTGTTTGGTCTCTTCTTTCTCCTCTTCAGAGACATTACCGCTGGGGTGAAGGCGTGTTCAGCTGTGGTACATGCGATGCTTGTCCCAAGTCTTTTAACCTGTTCAGATTACCTGGGACGTTTAATTGCTGTAGTCTTGCTTTAATATGTTCCCATCATGCTGGTGAGGGTCCATCCCACTTTCTCACCAAGTCATGTACGATGTCAGTGATGTTCGAGCCCTGTACCTTTGATCCTTCAAAAACAACCTCACCTGTATCGGTCCATTGTATAATGGGATCCTCACTCAATAGATGTTGGAGACTGCTTTTTAATACATGCTCGATATGTTGCGGGATCGTGCCGTTGTTCTTTGGCTGTTCGTCTCTAGCCTCGGCCCCAGGTCCTATGCCTCCATGTTCAGCGTCGTCTGCGCTGTGCCTAATAACTACGGGGACCTCTGTCGGATTCTTACAATTTTCGTACTCGCTTTCCATTCTTTTAAGCCTGCTTTTACGGGGTTCTAGAATCATATCTGGACACTTTGAGTTTTGTAGTGTGGAATCACGACTACTTTCTTCATTATATTAAACTAGTCAGTAAATGTCCCAAAACTGAAAACAAGACGGGCAGGAAAAAGCCTCCTCTTTGTACAATAATTCGCTTTTTCTCCCTCAGAGTTTGACTTTTACGAGCGAGTGATCGTATTATGTTCTTGTAACGACGTAGGCGAGCCTTCTGAGGGGGTTTCATTTGTACATTACATTTATAACGTTAAGGCAGATTTCACAGATGCATTTTAAAAAGTCGGAGTCGATATTTCTAACAAACAGCTGTTGCAGTGCCCGTGGCAGTCGATGCTAGATTTTTATTAATTCACGGTATTTCTTTAACTTCTTTGTCATTCTGGGATATACACCGTTTCAGCCTCGTTTGGAAATATATTCGTTCTTAGAAGCACCCTAAACGTCTTTCGCGAGTGAAGGTCACAAACCAAATATCTGTAACGTTGGCTTGAAGCTTCTTTATAAATTGCTAAAAACTCCTTAAGCTAATTCGGAACATTTGATTGGCTAATATCCCAATTTCTAACACATCTCTACGTTGTGCGAATAAGACTAGATATTGTCTGTTTAACGACACATCGCGCATGTATCTAGTTTTGAAAACTATATTCTGATTGAGGAGGAATACGCTTATGTTAAGATGGTGGAGAACACTGTAAATGGCTCGGTAAACTTTTATCCATTTCTAACATCAGATCATCAATTACAATGACCGTGTGCTCATTACCCTTTAACGAACTAACATCATAAACACCTTTGTGGAACAAAATATCATCTTGGTAATCGTTGAATAGGGGCTGGTATGTCGAATAGCACCATATGATTTTATGCACAAAATTTGATAACAGTTCCCGCTTATCTTTAATGATTTTAAGCATAAACACAGCTTTACCACATCCTGTAGGACCAGATATAATGCATGTGGAGAGGCTCGTGAACATGAATTTTTCTACAGAATCCATCTCTAACACGTCACACTCCTAACTGGAACATTTACAAAATATAATAAAATTTTAAGTGATGCCCCTTATATTCTACAGTCTTGTTTTTCTTCTTTTTCCACAGAACCGTGAATGATGACGAGGATGAAGTACTGTGCCAGTAACATGTCCCCATCATAGACATTGTTGATGATATCGATGAGAGTGTACTGTAGTTGTTGTTGAGGCTACAGACTCCATCCCCGCTAGCGAATCACCAGCAAAGCCAACTGTAGTACCCGCACGCGACAATTCGAGGAGAAAGCGGGGGCATAACAAAGTTGATGATTCGTCTTCCACGTCAGGTGTAAAGCGCGTCAGGAGTGCGTCAGCTGTTAGACCCACAGTAATAGAGCCCCAGCCCTCTACGTCTTACGACACAGCCCCCACATTAGTTCCTTCTAAAAATAAAACTGTGCCCCTTTATTGCTGTTCAATCCCATCCATACCCTCCACAGCAGCTTCTCATTCAGTAGACAGTAGCATAACATTCGAGCTGGTGGGAACCGTCACCCCCACCCCAGCCCTGACTAGAAACCGGTATGTAGTCAGGATCGACCCGCGAATCATGTATAGCAGCGGCGTCGAACATGGACTGCGACATGTAATCGAACGTATTATGGAGTTTGCCCTTCAGAACAGTGAGAGACGTAAACCAGGATGCGACTGTCCTTCGGGTTCGGGTCAGATGACGGAGATATAGAAGATTTTTGGGTAGTACTACCCTACAAGCGTTTGGCAACTGTGGATATAGACTATATTCTAACATAGACTACATTCTCAAAGTAGCATCGCATTCAACATAGACAACTTCTAGATATATATTGACCACGTATTCCGTGTTGCGGAGTTTGACTGTAATATGGGTCGTGAAGAGTTGAGAAGGGTAGAGCAGGAAATGAATGTTCGTATAGTTGTATTTGGAATGGATGATCGTCGTGAAACTGTGTATGTTTCTAAAAGCTGTGTGAGGGAACGTACAAGACCCCTATTTATTTTACGGCTGTCAAGGGCAAAGTATCTCCCCATCCGCAATATAAGGACTCTTTACGCGAGTTATGATAAAAGTCGAAAATATGGAAGGTATCATGATTTGTGTAAGAGATGTCTCGAGTTTGCGGATGATATAGTGAAGCATTATTAGGATTAAGGTTACCACATGGTATGTGAGCAGTGTAAAAGCTCCAAGTGTGAAAGTCGTGTAGTTGAAGCCGAGAAAAGGGACTGTAATGTGTGTAGACGCATATTTTTCAATAATTGTTTTGAATTCCATAAATGAAATGGCACGTGCAGGAAAATGAGAATCTGTGAATGCGGCATGTTTCATATGATGGACAATTGGAGAAAATGCAGGCATAAATTGGATGAAATTTGTCCTACATGCCATGAGATATATAAGGCTGATGGTGTAAAACATGTATGCTATATGAAAGACGCCAAACCTAAAAATAATCCTTGTATAACTGTATACTACGATATAGAGACATACCCGAATGCTGAAACGAAAGAGGTTATCTCACATCTACTTGTAAGCCAGACTATCTGCGACGAGTGCATGAATGTCGAGTGTGATAAGTGTCGCAAATGTGGTAAACGAACAAACGTTTTTAAAACGAGCGCACACGACAACCTCGTGAAAATCTTTGTGTCCTATATTGTCAAGTTAGCGGACAATTTACCAAAAAAATTCTGTGTATATTCTTGCCCATAACGGCGCAAAATTTGACACACACAGTTACTTTATAAGGAACTGCTTGAACGCGAATCATCTGAGATATTTACAGGCGATTCCTTGAAAAGATGAAACAAGCTTATACAGATGTAAATAAGAGGTAATGTTCAGTTTAAAGACACTCTGTTATTCAAATCTTGTAAATTAGTCAAGTTACCCAAGGTAATGGACGTAGCCGCCAAAGTTTCAAACTGGTATCTCTCTTACACTTTCCTCTTACACTTTAAATTACGTAGGACTGCCACCCCCCCAAACATTATTTTAACTATGCCAACATGAGTGATAGCGAGCGTGAAGATTTTGAGAGGTACTACAACAGTTTTAGTGACGATAATCCTTACAATATAGCGGATGACTGTGAGCGTTATTGTGTGAATGACGTACGCGTACTTAGAGTATGGTTCCAGGCCTTTAGAAAGATGTATATAGTCCGATTCAACTGCGACCCTCTACAAGCCGCAACCACGATCTCCTCATTGTGCTTTAGTGTGTTCAAGAACAACTTCATGCCTAAAGACACACTGGCCCCCGTCCTGAGTGTGGAATGATAGATAGACATGGTAGATCTCTTGCCGACAGTCTCACATGGATCCGCACCCGTGACCAACTTATAAGCTCCCAGCTCACTCACAAGGTCTTGTGGGAGCACAAATATGATGAGCGGATGGAGACAGATTGAGAGTATCGCGAAGAAATAAATACCATCTAGCGTTCAATGGTGCTGGATCCTCTGAAATGCGGCGATAATTTGTTTGGCGGGCGCACAAACCCATTCAAACTATACTTTTCTCCTACGGAGGGCGTGAAACTTCACTACTATGACTTCTGTTCTTTATATCCCTACGTGATGAAGAACAATTCGTACCCCGTAGGAGCACCTGAAAAACTGGTGGGCCCGTCCTGCCTGCCATCGAAGAGTTCTCATCTAATTTGAACGAAAATTATTTCGGTCTTTCTTTCATAGATGTGCTTCCTCATCGCGATTTGTGGATGCAAATCTTACCCGTCGTTATAGATCACAAGCTCATGTTTCCCCTGTGCATGAAATGCGCAGTGGAGAAAAATGGAGCGTGTAATCACACAACCAACCAGAGGAAGATCAGAGGCGTATATACAAGTCCTGAGCTGTGCTAGCCGTTCATCACGGTTACAGAATATTGAAGATATATGAGGTGTGGAGGTTTCAGAAGCTCCCCAACCTTTTCACACCATATATAAGCACATTTTTTAAGGATAAGGTAGAAGCATCAGGGTACCCGCGAGGAGTCGAGACCGGAAATGAAAATTCGGCGTATATTCAACGCTACCGTGATCGTGAAGGGATACAACTTGAACGGCACCAAATTGCGAAGAACCCTGGCAAGAGCTTTAGTGCAAAGTTGTACCTAAATAGTCTTTGGGGTAAATTTGCTCAGAATACAGACAAGGGAAATGTCCACCTAGCCCAAAGTTATAACGAGGTGTGGGATTACGCCAACGCTCCCGATAAAGAAGTCATGGAGGTCGTGACTGTGGGTAATACGTACATAATAAAGTACAACAGAACCGAATTGGTTAGAGATACATCACGTGTTACAAACATACCTGCAGCCAGTTTCACAAAAGCATACGCCCGCATCAAACTTTGGGGTCTACTGCATTCTCTTGATCGTAGGGTTCTGTACGCAGATACAGAGAGTGTGATATTCACGGAGAGGGAAGGTGAATACATGCCACCTGTTGGGGAATTCCTCGGAGAGTTGACTGATGAGATCAAGGATGAGTATGGAGATAGCGCCTACTGATTCTTTTGTCTTAACAGGTCCAAAAACTTACGGGTTACGGGTGAGGGTGGGGGAGGAAATGAGATATATTGTGAAGGCGAAAGGCATCACGCTTAACCAGGCGGCGAACCAACGGATCGTCAACTTTGATTCGTTGAAGTACCTAGTGAGCTTGGAAGATGAGGGTGACCAACCACCAACTGACTGTAGGGACTCACAATTTTCGGGCAGAGAGGCTGCGGGGGGGGGGGCGTGAAGAAACTTAGGGGAACGAAAGTGTTTCGTAACACATAGGAAAAGCTACCCGGTGCCTGGTACCTACGATACTGTTCCCTTTGGATACCGCGAGGCGTGAATATTGCTGTCATGTTTACTTATATTTACTTGTTGACGAATTTTTACACTTTATTTATTTTTCTATTTATTACATGTATTTGTTTCAGTTATGGTGCACGAATATGTTATATATATATATATATATATTATATATATATATATATATATATATACACTGTATGTATATATATCATGAATTAGAGACTATTTACTTGTTGACGATGTTTTACATTTTATTTATTTTTCTAATTAAAATAAATCACGTTTCAGTTATCGTTTCATTTTCACCTTTTTTTTTTTTGTGTGTGTGTGTGTGTGTGTGGTGTGTGTACATGAAAAACGCTAAGCATCGCCCACTGCAGGTTGCTCCCCAATAAAATGAGTCACGTGATTCATGCTGCTAATCGGGACATATCTCCTTCCTGCGTACTCAGTTGACCTCCGCATGCTTGGTTCTCAGACATGTCGTCTTAACTGTTAAAGATTTCTCGTTTAGAAGAAAGAAAAACGATGGCTTCCAATGATGTTGCATGCTCTACATCCCTGAAGTGGTACTCACTAAAGTCTACAGTTGTGGTGAACACCCAAAGAATTTTTAGTCATCTCTCCTTTGATTCCTTTAAGACCACATTAAATCGTGCGAAGCATGAGGAGCATGATGTCCAAATACTCTATGGTTATTCCGGCGAGAGCACTGCGGGGTTATGCTGTACAAACGATGTATTGGATTATGCTGCAGGATTAAACTGCACTAGAGCGCTCATATATCGTGAAGTGAAAGAATCCACGATTGCAGAAGAGAAGCAAACGATCTGGGTTGTGAACTTGTTGATGATTGGTTGACAGGAGATATTACGCCATGTTACATCACACCGAGCACGCGTACACTAGGCCTGTGGATGTAAATCTTGTGATTATGGACAGCTTATAATATTTCTACCAATACATCCATGTATGATAATAAAAACCCACTCTAATAGACAGAGTTTATTTCCACAACAGTTTCGATGCCCACTGGCATCCTCTTCGGGTGGATACAGAAAAATGAATGAACCCAAAAATAAGAAGGAAAACAGTCCAGGGACCATTAAGAAATTCGCACCTAGGTTAGATCCCGTTCTCCCGACACTGGAAAGGCATTTTTTATTAAAAGGACCCCCTTATAAGTACATTCGCAGAAATTTAAAACTATCTTCTTGTGCTATACATACAGATTCTATTATTTTTTATTATTTTTTTTTATATAATTATTACATTTATTATTAAGTTTATTACATTTAATATTGCATTATTATTTATTACATAAATTATAAATCTGTTATTACATTGATTATTACATTGTTGTTTATTATACAGAAATTATAAACCGAAAAACGAATGAAAAAGGCGAGAAGGAAACAATCCAGCGACCATTAAGAAATTCGCACCTAGGCTAGATCCCGTTCCCCCGACCACAGAAGGGCATTTTTATTAGAGGGTCCCGCTTATAAGTACATTCACACAAATTAAAACTATCTTCTTGTTCTATACATACAGATACTATTATTTTGACATAATTACTGCATTTATTATTGCATTTACATTTTTTAACATTTATTATTATTATTACCTTTACACTAATTATTACATTTATTTTATTACCTTTATTATTACATTTATTGCATTTATAATTATTTTCACATTTCTTACTTCCATTATTACATTTACATTTACGTTTATTATTCATTTACATTTTACCGAAAAAAAAACGAATGAACCAAAAGCGAGTAAGGAAACAATCCAGAGACCTTTAAGAAATTCACACTTAGGTTAGAACCCGTTCACCCAACTCCTTAAGGGATTTTTTGACCAAGAATCTCATTAAAGGGTCCAACTTATAAGTACCTTCGCACAAATTAAAATTATCTTCTTGTTCTATACATACAGATTCTATTTTTTCTTTTGACATAATTATTACATTTATAAAGTACCTTACTTGATTCCCAATCTAAAGCATGATTATTTTGGCTGGCGTGATAAAAAAATGGCATTATTAGTGTTACAACTTCTGAAGGCATATTTGTGTTCTTTAACATGGGTTTCAATATTTCTTCCAGTTTCTACTACGTATACTAAATCACAACTTTTACAGGGAATGCTCTAGACACAGGCTTGTTCCTGTTTTGCAACGTTATTCCTAACCGATTTACTTTTCACGGTAGACGAATATTTGAACGCCAAAGCAAACTTAAAATCTTTCGTCAACGGCTTTACTCTTTCTAAGCCGGCAATGTAAGGAAAACTCACATATTGTTTTTGGTTAACTGAAGGTTCCCGAGGGGCATAAAAAGATTTTCTGGCTTTAAAATACACCTTTCTGATAAACCAATACGCCTTTCTGATAAACCACTCAGGATATTTTAAATCCTTAAAAATGTTCCAAATCTTTGAATTTTCCGGGTCCAGCAAATGTGGGCTACAATTATCATATTTTGACCTTCACGTAGAAAAAGTGGGTTTTTTTTTTTTGCACATCCATATATATTATCACGAGGTGCGTAGTGAAGTTGTAGCTAAAGGCTTGTGCGAGTTTTCAGTAGAGTTTAGGGACGAGTATAGTTTGTCCAGCAAAAAGAAGAAGTAGACACATGTTTCTCTCAAATAGATCGCCGGATGTGAATAAAATGTGCATCGTTCGAGAAAGTACAATGGTGAATACTCCTGAACGTAGATGTATGGCATGCATTCCGGGCAGTAGGTGTGATAAAACATTAAAACCGATATTACTTCATGTATCGCAGATGGAAAAATTCTCTAAACACCTACCCAGTATAATGGGATACAAGTATTCGGATGATTCGCGCAGCGAATCTTTCATGTTGGAACAATCTCGTACATGAATCACTAGCACCTGGAATCGATGCAACCCCGTGTGACTCATACCTGTACATAATTCTCACGTTGTGAGAATTAAGAAAACCTATTTCTTTCTAGAAATTAGTCCATTAACCCTGTACGAGTTTGAATTTCAACTCTATATTTGTAATTGGATTGCTCATTTTAAAAAGTTTGAGTGATCGCCAAATATTGGAATTAAAACACATTTCAAAAGGGTTCAACCCTCTTCTATGTATTTAATTTGTATGGTATGTGTTCCTTGTGCAATGCCTTTCTACATGTTTTTTAGTTAAAATTTTCTCAAACAATTCAATTCGTAACAAACGATTTGAATTGTCACTGAAAACTATTGGTCACGTTTAGTATTATTTGCATTGCAATATTGGAACCGATTGAACAAACGAACGAACATGCCGCCCATAAAAACTAAGACTTCCCGCAAGGTAGGCCAGATAGTTTTTCGACTCATCCTCAGAAATGGCAAGAAGAGGCCAGAAAAATTTCTCATCACCCACCAGCTACCGTCCATCTTTCTTCATTCTAAACTTAAGACCGGTGCGATCAATCATATTATGAAGCTTTGAGAAGCTTCCTTGCCGCCCAAAGAGTCGACTAAGATCAAGGCTAACGGAGGAGCCCCTGCGAGAATGATTCCCTTAAAGGAGGTACGTTCACGGTTGAAAAGACGCGTCAATTTGTGAATTTCTTAAGGGTGACCAATTAGTTGAAACTAATTTTATTATTCCTGTTCGCGGTCGATGTAAATATAAAGTTTGTAGGATCTCTGTAAATGTTGTTATAACTACGGCTATTGTGTCAAGTTTATATTTAAAATTATGCTAAAATTTGCATTTGTCATCAGTGAGTGAAAATTTTGATCGTTCAAGTATAGTCAACACCAATGTTAATTTAAAAACTTGAGTGATCGCCAATTAAGACGAAATTACGTCAAATTAATATTTATATTACAACTCTTGATGATATCTTAAAAAGGAATTTAAACGATACAATTATCTGGCAGAGTCTTATGAATGGTTTGGACTTGACAGGGAAGTGAGATTGGAGGTCACTAAGCGGGAAATTGAGCGTCACTTTACGGTTTAGTAAAGCGAGATCTCGTTGAGGATCCAAGGCCAACAGCTCCAATCTCATTGGAAGACGGAATCCACCTGAAGTAGTTTAACTACCGTGTTAACTTGTAATAGTAAATTAATGTTAAGGCTTTCGTTCTCATTTCCCCGTCCCTCCCCAACCACCCGCACGGTCCCTGCGAATCCAAAAACAAAGCGTCGGCTGCTCATAGTCGCCTCACAGCTTGCCTCGTCTGGACGTTCTCACCTCACAATAGAAAACTGTTACGAGATGGAGCTTCCGTTGAGCAGCATCCTCAATGCAGTATACGATGTATCCGTGCTGAAGTCTCTGCGTGTATTCAGGCGTAATACCGGTGTTGTTAATTATGTACTTGAAACGAAGTGTAGACATACAAACTCTGGTAGACGCAATATTATTTATTTAAGTGTTGAAGAGATGAATAGAATCTTCGTGTTGGTTGAGAAGTGGGGCGAGGACCGCTACAAAATACCTGCAGGTGTAAGCTCAAAAAGAGAGCAGATTAACGATGCACACTCATACGCCATTATTTGTATGCTATCCGTAAATCGTGACACAAAACAACTCTGCGCTGATATAAGGTTGATGTGGAAGAATGCTGCTGACAATAACGCTCTTATCCACACACAAAGCCGTTTCATTCTCGACAGAATGTTTGAAGTTGTCGGCTTCCGTAAACTGAAACCTATATTAGACGCCCGTGCTGCTGATATGCGTTATTTTGATACGGTTCTTGAGTACGCGTACACCGTCCTGCTCGATGATTTTACCAAGTGTAGAGCCGAACAAGGCGAGAATGGTTTGGGACTGGCTGCGTATTTAGAAGGTGCAGACTCCTCGAAATATGAACGTTGGTACAAAAGGCTAGAACGGTACAGGGCTGAACTCGGCTTCACTGTTCACCCTGAAGAATTATTTCTTTATATAAGACACAGTTGTCGCCACGACTTAGAAACGTACTTCAATTGCCGATATGAGTTGTGGAGAAGAATTTGCAGTTGAAAAGGTCGGCGTTGAAAGAATAAACAACCGTATGGAGAGGCGTGTTTATAACCTTGAATTTAATAGTGATGTTGTAGCAAACGATGTCATCTTTGTGCGTGCTTTTGACTGTATTCTATCCGCGTTTAAAGAGCGTGATAGGTTGACCCCCAATTGTAAAGTGTACAAAAATAATGTTAAACTAGTTGAGGCCCTTTATATTAAATATACAGTAGATACCAGCAAACATTGAGTGGTGAAATTATTTAAATCGCATTTATTGTGTAGTACAGAGCAATGAGGATGTAAGTGTGGACTCGATCACATGCGAGTTCACTATTTTATTTAAGCATGGTAGAACTTAAAGCATGTATTTTCATTTTTGACGCGTCTATATATTAAACGTGTATTTTGATGTATATAGAAATCTGTACTAACTGTATTATTTTATTTATATATATATATATATATATATATATATATATATATATATATATATTAAACATGTGTTCTGGCTTTTGTTGTATATATAATTCTTCTGTACGATCTGTATTAGTTTTGGGTAATAGTTCAGAATACGGGCGCCACTTAATTAAGCAAAATTTCGAAAAATACCATAGGACAAAGTTGTTTCTCTCACTAAAGTACGTTGATTGCATGTATCGCACAGTCAAAAAAATGAAGTTAGAAAATTACGAAAAAATATATATAGCTACTTCAGTGCTTCAGTGCTATGAATCTAGGAAATTTTGAGTTGGCAACCCTACTATCGTTCATTCACTTCAGTTTGAAAATGGCTTCGGTCTGTGACGGATGTGCGGTGACGCTAGTAGATCTCGCGGCCGTGTTGAGAACTTGATTCGTCATGTGCCCTAGATGAAGACTAAAAAAGTGCATAACTTAACGTTATTACATTATCATTTGTATAATTTAGGTCTCGGGGGTACGGGGCGGAACCCCTAAAGATCACGCATCACAAATTGATCGGTATAGGGTTCAGGGTATAAGGGTTTTTTCCACCAAAACATACTAAAATCATTGGTTTCCTGTTGTTTAGGATAAATCTGACCATCGCTATTACAGTAAATTATTGCTTGTGCTCTGTTCCCCTACCCAAAACCCCGGGTTCCCACGGTGGTCCCCCCACCCAGATTGTAGGAGGGGTTGGGGTGAAATCACTTCAAGCAATAATTTAATGTAATGGCGGTCGTCACATTCATCTTAAACAACAGGAAACCAATGATTTTAGCATGTTTTGGTGGAAAAAAACACAAAAATTGAGGTGGCGCCCCTATTCTGAACCGTTACCTTAGTTTTGTTACGTATATGTACATACTGTATGTTAAATAACACTATTTATTCCTGAATATAATTCGTATTATCACTGTTTTTGCACCTAATGTATATACATATTTTGTATTTCAATATACATTAAATAGTCAGAACGTTATAGCTGTGTTTTATTTACATCTTTTAAGCAAACATCAATGGAAATGAAGGGCATATATATATATATATATATATATATATATATATATATATATATATATATATAAACGATACAGTGTGTGTGTGTGTGTGTGTGTGTGTGTGTGTGTGTGTGTGTCTAAGCCAACTGGTTATATTCTCTGGCTGTTTCGAATGGTTTCGATTTGGTTTACCATATCTCAGTTTTTGTTTAAAAGAGCGCCTAGCCGCCAATACATTACGATGCTGGGAATTCAAATTGCTTCGAGACGCCGCAGTGAAAGGATCTCTACTTCTGGTGTTTAGGCTACCCACACACCCACATGCATATATATATATATATATATATAAAAAATATATATATATATATATAAAGGAAACTATTCTATATATGCATACACATACATATATATTTTTGGGTGGGCCTGAGCAGCCCGGTTAGGTTACCCTTGGAGTTCACAGATATGTACATAATTTTCTTCGGGGGGGGGGGGGCTCAAAAACACTCACACCATGGTGCATGCAGTGTTGCAATGGTGCATGCAATGTTATGATGTTGCGCTGCAATTGCACTCTACCTTTTTGTGGCAATGGTACTGGAGCTGAGGGTGGGGAGAGAGCTTATACTTTTCTATTCAGTTTTCTACTACTGCTAGACTAGTTGAAAGAAAAATGAACTATTTTAATAACAGGAACCTCTGGAGTGGATCGGAAGATCTTTGAGGCTTCCTCTTTTCAGTGTAACTCCGTGTAACTCTCAAGCAGAACATATATTGCACAAACACAGACACACATACACACTTCTTATGACCCATTGGAAAAATTCAGGGATCACATGATACAGACAGCATTGTGGCCTTGTTACCACTAAAATCCACTGTTCACTGTATATAATTTAATTATATATTAATCTTTATTATAATTTTCGTATGTTAGTCATTATAAATTGAATGGTGATTTAAAAGGATTTTAATATCAATTAAAAAAACATTCCAAATATTGACCGCCACCCACCGCCGACTACAAATGAAGTGAAATGCAGCAGCAGAAGAGTTCCATGGTACAAGATCATGATTTTCCTCCCTATATTTACAGAGATTCGAGATCGAATAAACCTTGAGGATAATCTCCTATACAGACATTCTCCAAACCAAGAGTTCATCTGATATACTGAACTTCATAATGTTTGCAGATGATAGAACTGTCTCTTTTTCATGCAAAGATGTTAATACAGCTAAGAATATATTTCATTCAGAATTCATCAGTGTAATGAAATGGTTGACCACCAATAAACTCTTCCTAAATACTAGTAAAACAAATTTCATGATTTTTACAATAAAAGAAATGTATATCTTGATGAACTTGATGTTAATGAAATCGCCATAAAGGAGTGTACTGTAACAAAACTTCTTGGTGTAATGCTAGATAAGAATTTGCAATGGAGTGATCATGTAAATTATATCGCGAAAAAGATTTCAAGGAGCGTTGCTATAATGTTTAAACTTAGAAATGTAGTTCCTAAACAAGTTTCATTGACTCTTTATCATACTCTTGTTCTTTCTTATATAAGATACTGCACCCTTGTTTGGGGAAACTCCGCTAACAACGCATTAAATGGTATCTTTGTCATCCAAAAACGAGCAATAAGGTTATTATCTGATGCTGATTTCCTTGATCACTCTAGTGCATTATTTAAAGAGCACATTTTATTTTTATTTACAAGTGTAAGAACAAAATCATTAATTTGCAATGGGTAAATAGATATTTTATAACTCATCAAGAAATCCACTCGTATCAGACCAGAAAAAGATCAAAGCTTCTGTACCTCAATTTAGATTGTCTTCATCTCAAAAACTACCCATTTTCATTGGATTGAAACTATGGAATGACTTGCATACCGGTATAAAAAATATTGTGAATGTAAATTTGTTTAAAACCAAGTTGAAATCCCGATTAATAATGGCATACTAACAAAAATCTAGGATTAATGTCCACTAATATTGTTTAATAGTGTCCAATGGAATTCGAAGGCTACTGAACCAGACAACATATCTAACATACACCTTAAACACTTGGGCCCACAAGGAATACTAGCTCTCACAAATATCAGCACATATTCATACCAACACTGTATTATTCTTGACATATGGAAACAAGGTAAAATTATTACACTACTCAAACCAAACAAAAATCCAACAGAACCAGCTTCCTATAGACCCATTACTTTACTATGCACACCTTCCAAAGTAACAGAAAGACTAATCTTACAAATCACCAACCCACACATTCCACTATCGCCTACTCAACATGGATTCAGACCTCACCACTCAACCACGACATTACTCACTAACCTCACGCAGCACATCATGGATGGCATCAACTCCAGACGACCAGCTCAACGTACACTATTAGCAACAATATACATTAGTAAAGCATTTGATGCTATCCCACGCTTCACTCTCATGAACAAAATATTCAAAACAAACATGCACAATAACACCAAAAGGTGGCTGAGCAACTATCTTTCAGGAAGATACTCACATGTCACATTTAATGGCAAGTCATCTAAAAACAAGCTTTTTCCGAACGG
Source organism: Bathynomus jamesi (assembly GCA_023014485.1). NCBI lineage: Eukaryota > Metazoa > Arthropoda > Malacostraca > Isopoda > Cirolanidae > Bathynomus > Bathynomus jamesi. The sequence goes on from JAJOZX010002225.1 coordinate 36,707, forward strand.
GGTCCCTCAAGGCTCTGTTCTCTCACCAACACTCTTCAACTTATACATGCATGACATTCCAACACCCATAGATAACAAGCTTACCTTATCATCATATGCAGATGACATCACTCTAACATCCACCCACAACAACATCGACACCGCTACAAATAACCTACAAACATGCATAAACAGTATACAAGACTGGCTCACACACAATAGACTCAAAGTAGCGCCCACAAAATCAACCATCACCTTACTTACAAGCAACACAAAAGAACACCAGGTAATTCCACAGCTTACACTGAACAACATCAACATTCCACACACTCATAGGACCAAAATACTTGGGGTCACATACAACACATCATTATCTTTTGCAAACCATATTCAGGACATTAAAAACAAATGTACGTCAAGTCTTAACACGCTTAGGGTACTAACAGGCACAAACTTTGGACATCAGCAGGAAACAACATCACTCATATACCAACAATATATTTGCTCAGTTATGGACTATGCTAGCCCATGCTGGGCACCCATTATCTCAAACACACACATAAACACCTTACACACAATACAAAACAACGCACTTCGTATCATTACAGGATGCGCTCAAACAACACCAATGGAACACCTGCACACAGAAACAAAAATACTGAAAGTTAGGGAAACATTTAAACATGAGGGGAACACAATTCATGGCAGCAGCAACAACTAACCCACAACACCCTTGCCCCTACATGTACAATCATGCACCGACACCTCGCACCATTAAGGTAACACCAGAGAGATATTATAACCAAATACTCCATTCCATACCACGCCCCACAGACATCACACAGTACAGAAAACACATACACACACCTAACACACAAAGCACTGACACGACTCGGTCCGAATGCGGTCCTAGGTGCGAAGCCGCCACCCATTAACAGGTCAGAGATCAGCCTGAGCAGATCGGATCGAGATAACTTAGCACGATTCCGATGTAGACATCACCCCAACTTACGGACATATAAACACAGACTAGACAACTCCATAGACGACACCTGCGACCTGTGCCAGGACACACCACAAACAATTGAACACATTATGACAGACTGTACCGCTCTAGCACAACAACGAACACAACACAACATCACTAGTGCGCTGAACCTCTGGTCCACTCCGGAGAGGGCGATCGGTTACCTGCGTGCCGCGGGCTTGCTCGATTAGGGTGGCTGATCGGCTAAACAACAACAACAACAACAATAGTGTCAATTAATATTGTATAATATTTAATACATGGTTTAACTATTAATAATACTTGTTTACTTATTTATTTATTTATTTATTATTATTAATTAATAACAACTAGCTGCTTATTTTTAATAAGAGCCCAGTAAAGCCTAAAGCTTAAGGGCCAAATTAAATAAAATAAGTAGTCGAGCTTCACAATTATTCATGTCATTGTAAATTGAAAAAATGTATTTATTTTATTATTATTAATAAAGGTTATTCTATTCTATTCTATTCTACGAAGTTTTGCGAATCAAATTTTGGTAAACGAATTTCTAACAGTTTTTTGTGCCAAAAAAAGTAATAATTAAGTGACATACAATAGCGACATACAATATTTGAACAAATTTTTCCATACGCCTATGAGAAGAATTTGTACGATAGCTATCGTGTAGCTATTAGCCTCCTGCTTAACAAATTTAAGGAGCTTTGTTAAATGAATTTCTAAAAAGATTTGATGAAACAATTAAATACCCAATACATATATTGAAATTAAATAAAATGGCCTATAGATCTGTGGTGAGCTTTGACTTGAACAATATTTTCTTATAGTCCCATAAATTTTTTTACTATATTTTATTCCAATTAGCCTACTGCAGAAGAACTTTAAATTTGAGCCTTCAAATCCGTTCATTATCAGGGTTCTCTTAAAAACGAAATCTTTATCTTATTAGCCTGCGTCAAAATAGCTTTTTCTTATTGGAAAATATTTCTCTAATAGCAAAGTGATTATCGCTGAACCTATCAATGATTCGAGAGGGGCGTACATGTCTAACTGGGAGACACTAACTTATCTAATTGAGAAGCTGTTCCTTCAATCCTTTTCCAAACGATGTCTTCAACTTGTAAATCATATTATTTTGACAATTGAATTAAGCCTATGTGCAGATTCAACACATTTACTTCTGATTCCTGATAACAAGGCAGAGATGTACTGGAAATTCGTCAAAAAACTTAACGAAATTAATGTGTCAGAACAATAAATTTAAATGAGAACGATCACAGTAAATCGTACATTTGACACATTAAAGCAGAAATTAACCGAGTTCCCCATCTTACAAAACCTAGATATTACTAAACCATTTTACTTATGCACACAAGCGACATTAAAGCATAAACAAAAACGTGTGTACCATGCCATTGCGTCGATCACATGCCCAATAAACCGCAGAATTAGGAACTTTTCCTCGCATCGACAGGCCAATATGTATCAATATCTATATGTATCAAACTATCAATATCAATTTCTTTGATGTATTCAATCCGACGCGAATGCATCGAGTCTTTTGCTTATATTAAAGTTTTGGATATAGTAGGGTAGGTGGAGCTGTAACCCCTAGATCCTATCCCAAAGCTGGATCCTATCTGCTTTGCAGATAGCTGGTGAGGGAAGCTATATTTTTAGGGCCTCTTTGCGAGTGAACAGTTGCCCACGTCGGGCTAACATCATGAAAAAGAAAAAACAATAGTGTTTGTCATTCAATATTACTTATTCGGACTATAGTGGATTTCAATTTTCCCAGAAGAGTTCCTTGTTCCATGCACGGTTTGTGTATTATATATATATATATATATATATATATATATATATGTCAGTCAATGTCTAAAATGAGGCAATTTGTAAATTGACTGAAATTTTAGGCAATGTGTCAAATTAATGATACACACAAAACCTAACTTAACCTAACGGTCCCTAACCTTTCTGGTAATGCTACATATGCATGCCCACTGGTATTTCCCAATATGCTGCCTAAAAATTCACTAGGTTAGGTTAGGTTAGTGTGTATCATCAATTTGACACTGCCTAAAATTTCAGTCAATTTACAAATTGCCTGATTTTAGACACTGACTAACATTTATATATATACACAGTGTACACACACACACCAATGCTGTCCTCTTATCTCCATAACATCGCTCGGGTATGCCGCTTATTTGCGCAGCTGTAGTAAAAACCAAAAAAAACGCTTTCTGCATTTTATTTCTCACTCTCTCTCAAACTGTAGCATATATATATATATATATATATATATATATATATGGGATGAATTTCACAATTAAACACGTGAAATGAATGAATGCTACAAACCCACAAGGAAAAAGAAAAACGATTCCAAGGCCTTTCGTGTATTCAGAGCTACACCTCGTCAGGAAATGAAGAGAGAAGGTAAGATGCCCATAAATATATACAGGGTGTTCGGAAAGTCACTGTGCACTTATATTTATTTAATAGCATACAATAGTATAACATTGCATATATGATAGAGGTTATGGATGGGACCATCAGAACTTATAAAAGGTGTTGAAAGTGATGTCCTTTAACAGCAATACAGGCCTAGACCCGTCTTATTTTATTTTGAAACACCTTTGTCAGTTCTTCTTTTGAAATGGACCTTATGTACGCAGTTATTGCAGTTTTCAGGTCATCAAGCGTGAGTGGACGATCTCGATTATATAAGTGCACAGTGACTTTCCGAACACCCTGTATAACGTAGCGGAAACCAAAGCAATTAGCACATACTTAACAAGAGTTGATGAGAGGCAAAAAGAATTTTAACAAGATACAGTATTGTCAATTTTATACATTCCCGCACTGTTATTGAAATTGTTTTTAAAATGAATAAATGCACATTCTAGAATATTTCTTTCTATTATATCTGTTTTTAACAAGCGCTTTAGAACTATCCCACTTGATGCTATGATTACATCTGTACATATGGTTAAACAAAGCATTGGAATTAATTAGCTGTTCTACACGCATATTTACGCTGTTTTACCCTAATATCTAACGTTTTACCCGTTTGGCCTATATATACTGAATTACATTGTGTACATCCAATCGAATACACACAACCAACAACATTTTCCGGGCTATTCTTTATTAGGCATGATTTAACAGTATTATTATACTTAAAGACTACATTGATGCCAATTGCTTTAAGTAAAGTCGGGAGATATTGAAAATTAACATGGTAAGGTAGGCTAAGGATATTTTTACGCTCAAATTCCTTTACAGTTACATTATTATAATACCTATTCTTGGCTTTCCTAAGACAGTTATCTAAAAATGAAATAGGATAACATAATTTAGTAACAATATTCATGATATTGCATAACTCGGAATCTAAAAATTCAGGACTGACAACTCTCAATGCTCTAAGAAACATAGCAAAGAAAATAGAGGATTTAATCGAGGGATGATAGTCAGGATAAAAATGCACATAAGAGTTATTATTAGTAGGCTTGCGATAGACTTCAAATTGTAACTGATTAGAGCATTTCCAAATGTTTAGATCCAGAAAAGATAGGCTTCCATCATTTTCTTTTTCAACTATGAACTTAATAGATGGGACTAAATTGTTGAGCCTACCAAGAAATAAGTCAACATCCAAATTATTAGGCCCAAGGCATAAAATATCATCTATATACCTGTACCAAACCAGGTTAAAATTAACGATCGAAGGCAAAATTCTACTTTCAAAAAATTCCATATATAAATTAGCTAGTACAGGTGAAAGGAGATTTCCCATCGCCAATCCAAACGACATAGCATAAAACTTATTTTCAAACTGAAATTTACAATCTTTGACACAAAGCCTAATTAACTCAATAAGAGTGTTGTATTGATTGTGGGTTTGCAGCATATATATATATATATATATATATATATATATATATATATTCGAGTTATATTCTTGAAGTTGGGGTTTCATCACCCGTATCTGATTATTTATACGAATGTCCAGCGAATATTTTCTGAAACTGTGCAATCAGTATATTTCTAAAAGATATTTCTGCAGCCGATATGAGGAAAAGGAATGAGGAAAAGAATATTCACTCTTAAGCAAGAGAATAATAATAATAATAATTCCTAATATTATTTTCTGTAAAATTTCTATTAATAACTCTGTATTTGTCGCAGTATAAAGTCAGTTTTCTTCCTTTGAAAATGCTCTGAAAAACAATATAAATAATAGGTATTGAAGCAAATTGAATTATTTCCTGGCAATCAAATGTACCTTTTGACCAATATTCTAACCAATATACTGACCAATAAAGTGTAGTTTGCTGAATGTATATATTATATATATATATATATATATATATATGTACTAAATTCATCCATGAGAAAATAAGACAACAATCCTTTTCATGTACTTTGAAGTTTATTTCTACTCTTCTTTAGGAACTGAGAGAAAAAGGTATACACGAAATTACTCCATCAAAACGATTAACAAAGCCTCATTCAGAAATTCATGTCTTAAATACATAAAATCATAAGTATTAGTATGTATATTATTTGTGGTATCAAAGAAGAAATAGTAACTTTGTTTTAACGAGGCGGAACTAAGATTAAAATACTCGTGTGTGTATATATATATATATATATATATATATATATATATATATATATATATATATTATATATATATATATATATATATGCGATGAATTTCACAATTAAACACGTGAAATGAATGAATAATGCAAACCCACAAGGAAAAAGAAAAATGATTCCAAGATCTTTCGTGTACTCAGAAGCACACCTCGTCAGGGAATGACGAGGTGTACTTCTGAATACACGAAAGGCCTTGGAATAATTTTTCTTTTTCTTGTGGGTTTGCATCATATATGAAAATGAAAATGAAATGAAAATGAAAAAGTTTATTGGCAGACTATAGTCCATATGACAAATATTATTAATACAATGCCAGTTCACATACTAAGGATAAAAATATATAAAATTGAATAGAAATAATATAGTAATGTCGGGGTGAAGTGGAGCTACAGACAGACGTTTTCGTACCAAGAAGTCCATAGCTTAGAAGATAAACGGCAGGACTCATGGATAGCTTAGATAATCGGGTTGGTTGAGTTTTTAATTCTTTGCATTAGACTGTATTGAGTACGTCTTGTTACCTCCGGGAAGCTCGGGACATTACGGGTAGCAAACATTTGTGAAGCTGAGCATCTCGGGGGTAATTTATGTAAGAGTCTAAAAGACCTGTTGTACAGCAAATTTAGAGTTTTGCCAGAACCTTTTTTATAATTCACCCAGAGTTGCTCTCCGTATATATTACTGCAGAAAGTACGAAAGAGAGTGTCTTTAGCTTCACTTGTACAGAATCGAAAGTTCCTTATAGTCATATTCGCTTTAGCACAAAGGCTTCGAGATTGTTTTTTATATCTGAGTCATCACTCAAGGAGCTGGTGATAGTTTGACCCAAATACTTAAACTCTTGTACTTCCCCAATTACTTTACCTCTCATTTTAAACCTAATGTCAGCTGGCTGAGTATAGCTTTTAGGATGAAATTGCATAACCTTAGTTTTTGTAACATTAAAAAGAATATCATGTTTCTTCGAATACACCTCGCAGACTTTTAGCAGCCGATCCAGACCTTTAACAGATGAACTTATTAACACCATATCATCGGCATAAACTAAGTTATTTATCCTTGTGTTATCTATACAATATTCCACTGTTGCCTCATTAAATGAAGCAATTAATCCGTCACTATACACATCAAACAGCATAGGGGAGAGCAAGGAGCCTTGTCTCACCCCGCAAGAGGAGCCAAAACATTCGGATAGTACATTGCCCGACCTAACGGTAAAAGATTGGTGGGAATACCAAAATTTCAATAAATTTAATATGTACATGGGAACCTTCCTGTCTTATAGTTTTTTAAATAAAATATTGTGGTTCACTCTATTATATGCCTTACTTATGTCTAGGAAACAGCTATAAATAGTTTAATTACTGTCAGTGTATTTAGATATTGTTTCTTTAAATACATAGATACACAGGTCAGCTTAGGGTGGCTGTATAAACATAATCTTCAAAAAGTTAAGTTCGGAACACATAATATTGTTCTTATTCCCTAAGAAACTCAGAATACCAATTTGTATACAAATCGGAAATGTTTTAGAGGTGCCGCAAGAGTTCAGAAAATTTGAGTTCAGCTCCAGGTCTCCCTCACCCATAAGGGTAAGTATTATCCTCTCAATGTAGTGGGGAGGGGGTTTCGTTGGTGCTAACAACTCATTGTCGCCTGGTTGAACTTTGGAGACCTTCAACTAATGTTTTCTTTCTTGCATCTGGAATGTTTTACGATGTTCCTCAACGACCTGAAGCAAACTGTCTGTTCCTCATTTCTCGTTACAGAGGTGTTAAAGTCCCTTATGAATGCTACTCCCCTTTCTGCTATATCATTGATAACCTTCATGCTTTTAAGAATCTTGGAAACGTTTTGATAATCGGGAATCTGTTCCCATTGAGCTCGATCTACAGAAGTTAGAAAGTCATCTTCCAACCCTAAAGTTGAGAACAGTTGTCGAGAGTTTGCTGTGACAAATGAATAATGATGACAGATCTTTTCCTTCAGCAATCGTTGGACAAATTATATTTGGAGGGCATTTATCTCCTTCATTTTTTAGAGCTGCGACCATCAATCACTTCATTTCTAAAGGTACACGATCATCAAAGAAAGAGAGACCAATCAGACGTTCACTTTAATACCACAAATGATTACCGAATGCCTTGCCTGCAGATTTGGAGACGACAGTGTCTGGGTCAGTTTTTAATTGCTGAAGGAGCTCAAGGTCATTTGCAGGAGCTAAAGTTGCTTGGGGGCATTGGAACCGTGCTTTTACATAAATCTTTGTAGTGAATAAATTGAATCTTCTTGAAGATGATATTTCTCTTGATGTTAGACGAACCTGTGAACGGAAGAGATAAATCTTTATAGAATAAATTACGTTTGCTAGCCAACGTGCACGATGTAGAGCACCTGGTTGCATCAGCCTTCTTCCTCGTGGGGGTACTTCTCCCAGAAACAACAATGTTAATTCTAACGTTTCTCGGTAATCATCTCTTGGTGGACGTTCTTCTAGGTTAGTTTTACAGAATTCAATTAGTGTATTTCCTTCCATTCAGATATGTCTAAGGTCACTTCTTTATCACCAATCACTGGTCCAAGCTTACTCTTATCAATGTTACTCAATTCTAGCTGTAATCGCTTAAATAAAGTAATATCAGGTCCTGATGAGGGACCAAAACGGACGCCAAATACATTTCCAACTATAATCTCATGGATATGATGACGACAGGCTAGGTGCAGAAGATTTTTGTCCAACATTTGTTGAATCAGGATGCAGACACCTCCTCTCTTTCCTGTATTACTTGCCGTGGTATCAAACGGCATAGCTTTGATCTGGTTGGTTAAATTCTATTCTTTTACAGTTTCAACAACAGCCTTTGCAACTGCTTTTGCACTTTCGGAGGTAAGTTTAGGGACTGCAAGAAGCTTGCCGATATCTTTACCAGTCACTACTACAGGCAAACGACTGACAGACTTTTTTCCTGTGATATCAAGTAGCATTTTCCCACCCCAGTAAACTACTAGGGGGGGTTTCTGGAGCAAGGTGTTCAATGATATTAGCTGAAATTTCTTTTCTAATTTTCATCCTTTTAGTGCGAATAGAATCTTTATTGATCGATAGTGACTCTACATCATATCCTAAACTTTTTGACGTAGCAGCAACGATATGAGCTGCTGCTCGTTTGCTGGTCTTTGTATGGTGTAGAGCTTGCGCTAATTCGGGAGTCATTATGTTTTGAGATCTTGCTTTTTTCAATTGTGGTTGGGTGTCACCCTAAGAAAAACTTTTTAATTTTTGAGATGTACTATTTTCCCAATGGATCGACTCGTTATCATTACTGGTACTTGAATCTATTGTTGCAACTTTGCTTAGTTGTTGTGTTTCTTTTTCATGTTTTCTCTTGCGGTTAATAAAATTTTGCTCTCTAATTATTTTATTTCTTTCCTTGATTGTTGTCATTTTATCAATGCCAGCTCTGTGACCTTTCCTTCCACTGCGCTGAACAATAAGAAATTTCTTATCTTCTTCTATTTTCATCATAGCCACAGCATTCTCGTGTGCAATGTCAAATAGTCCATTGAGTCGTGATGTGAAGTGTGTTTCATTGGAAATTTGCTTTTGAGATCGACGGAACTTACTTTTTTACAATGCTTTCCATTCAGAATGAAGTTTGAGCAACCGCTTAATAAGATCATGTTCATGCGTAGTTGGAATGCTGACTTTCTTCCAGAAACCCATAACACTGATCAAAGTGTTCTTAGCACTAGCTTTCAAAGGGAGCTTCATCTCTGAATGATGGTAAAAAAAATGTGCCAAAACTTGCTGCTGAGAAGGGAGTTTATTGCCCAATATTTTTGGTGAAGTTGGATCAACAAGCCATATATCTGGTTTAGAACAAGTACTGTAACTAGTCCTAGCCATGATTGCAAAAAATATTGAAAATTTTAGGGCGTGAAACTCCTAACCGTGAAATAAATGGAGCACGAATTACTACCACATACACACTTCCTTAGCATGTAGTTAACTGAGGATTTGAGTCACAGCTTTCTCCTTGCCAGTTTTTCAGATGCCAAAAGTCACAATAAGTAGTTACATATATTGATATTATATCATAAATACAACTAAGTATACAGGGTGTTTCAGGAGGAAAGGTCAATACTTCGGGAGGTGATAGTATCGGTCATTGTGAGAAAAAAAGTTCATATGAACATGTGTCTAATTCTGAATGGTTACGGGGATAGAGCTGTTTGAATCTGATGCGCGCGCAGCTCTTCCTCCCCCTTCCCTCCCTATAACCTTGAACCATGTAAGCTATAATGTAAGCATGTAACATAAGCCAATCGACAGCTGACTGTTGTGAGTGACATTGTTTGGTGTTTGAAGCAGTGTTAAGAATGCCACACACCTTCACACATGCCGAATATGCAGATATGGTGTATGCCTGCGGTATTTGCGATGGAAGTGCAACAGCTGCTGTTGCAGAATACCGTCGACGGTTTCCGAACCGCAGAATTCCGGATCGAAGAGTGTTTGCCAGGGTTTTCAACACATTGCGTGAGATTGGTACACTTCCCAGCGCTCATGTTTCTTCTGAACGTGAAGGTCAGCAAGATGTGGATGAAGTGGAAAACATTCTTCAGTTGGTAGATCGTAGTCCTACTACTAGCTCACGAAGAATTTCTACACGTCTTGGTGTACTACACACGAGTATGACGAACATTACGTGAGGAAGGCTTGCATCCATATCATGTACAACGTGTATAACACCTTCAACCAGGAGACGCTGCCATGCGACTGGAATTTTGTCATTGGGTAAATGCTAATCGCCAATTGCTTCGATTAATACTGTTCACCGATGAAGCTACTTTCACCCGTGACGGTATCAACAACACTCGTAACTCTCATCGGTGGTCAGACGAAAATCCAAATGCCACTGTGGAAACAAATTTTCAACATCGCTTCTCTGCCAATGTGTGGTGTGGTATCATCGATGATCAGCTGATTGGCCCTGTTACTTTAGAGAATCGTCTTACAGGACAACGTTACCTAGAATTTCTGCAAAATGAATTGCCAGGACTATTAGAGGATGTTTCTTTGGCTACACGCGCTGGTATGTAATTTCAGCATGACGGAGCTCCTCTACATTCTACCCGTCTGGTGATGCAATACTTAAATCAAACTTTCCCTGGTCGATGGATCGGCCGCGGTGGTCCCATTCAATGGCCACCAAGGTCTCCAGACCTCTCTCCGTTAGATTATTGTTTGTGGGGGTGGATGAAAAGTCAAGTTTACAAAAGAAAGGTGGATACACGAGACGAATTGCTCGCGCGCATTTTGGATGCTGTTGCCCGCATAAAGGAACGTCAAGATCAACTCAGACGAACAACACACGATCTTCGCACACGAGTTGCAAAGTGCATTGAGGTTGACGGTGGGATTTTCGAAAACGTATTGTAAACTGTAACAAATTTGTCATTTCTGTATCTGATACCATTCAAAATGCCAATGTTTAAACATTAAATGTTAGAAACAGTAATTGGTTTCTCTTTCTTGATTACCACTAACAATGCTTTTGTATTTGTAGATTCAAACAGCTCTATCTCCGTAACCATTCAGAATTAGACACATGTTCATATGAACTTTTTTCTCACAATGACCGATACTATCACCTCCCGAAGTATTGACCTTTCCTCCTGAAATATTTCATATAAACATTTCAATATTAGTTTCTGCACATTTTGCTGTATTGATGAACGTGAAATCCCGGTTTCTTTCGCAACTTCACGTTCACTTTTACTTGTTCCCGGTTGTTCCTCTTGACTTAAAACCATTTCATTTACTTTTTCAATGTTTTCTGGCGTTCTAATACTTTTTGGTCGACCACTTCCCGGACGCCGTTGACTGCTGCCGGTTTCTTTAAGTTTTTGTAAAAAATGTGCCACAGTTCTTTTTTTCCAATTTCTATTTGGAAATTCGTAAAGGATTCTGTTTAATGAATATCCTTTTTCTTCACGTAGTGCTTGTATAATGTTCTTATCAGATTCTCTCAATCCCATCTTGAGGGATCTGGAATAGAAAAATTTCATTTAAAATTAGGATCAAGGAATAAATATAAATGCGCAACTTTTTTTTGTATATTTTTTTTGGAAGCCAATTTTGGGCATTATATGGGCCTATAACCATCAAGCCATAGAATAAGTATTTAAAGAGAAAAGAATTATCTTTCATTTGGTTGTTGTTTTAAGTCCCTAGCTGCAATGGTTATTGAGATATCACTTCTCAAATTTGGTGCCATTTTTTTTGGGCCACCCTGTATATATATATATATATAGTGGAGCTAGTTTTAGCCGTTTAAGGTGATAATGATTTAATTGTATGCAACGATTGATTAGGCAATGACTGATTGCTTTATAATGATAGGCTGGGTTAATAATTTATGATGTAATACAGTATCACCGATTGGAATGAATGGTTATTTGATTAGATCCACCATACTATTGGAAGTGACCGAAATGGCAGCGAGGTCACCAGCTTGATTTACGCCAAGCAAATTAATATTAAGGTTATGAAAGACACCTTACTTTTGTAGTTTATTATGAAAATAAATCCGTTATTTTATTCACTGTGATATAACAAAGAATTGACAGTAATTAATTGGTAGTTTTACGTTATGCTTATGGCATAGGCTTAGCTAATAAGATGAAATGTTAATAGCTTAATTGACACGTAATAAATAATGTAATACTCATCGATGGTATGTAAATGGCATGCGACATGTAACATTGAATAGGCCTAGTTAATGATATAAAGAATGCACGTGCGTTTGGTACATTGAATGGAAAACATGACACTGATTAAGTAGGCTAAATGATTGCATGGATGCACATAGAATAATTGATGTGGCCTAATAATAATGGATTGAAATGCTTGCACAGTATCATTTATATAAAGGACATTATGTGATGTTAAGTGATTACGTCAAGAGAACATTTATTTAAACACACATTTATATGACTTGAACATAATGACGGATGGTACGCGGAATAAACGGTATTGAATTGACACTTGAATTGGATGATAGGCCTACTGCGTTATTAACGGGAGTCAATGGACGCGTGATTACACACTTTGGGAGTATAGCCTACCGTTCGGCGGTAGGCTAATGTAGGTTTCTGAGTACTTACGAATATGATGTACTTAGCTTAGGGCGATGTAAAAACTTGAAGACGGGCTGAAGACAGAACCTATTACGCAGATTCGAGCTGTCGTTGTTCGTTAAGCCTCTTGAGATGATGGATGTAGGCTTCGTGGAGGCCTGAGGTGATGTTACTTCTCGAGGTGCAGGCTGGCCTTGTGATGCAGGCTAGGCCTGGGTGCTGAATATCTCGAGGAACGTGGAGAAACTTGAAGGCCGACCCGGCAAACCGCAGGCCCGAAGTGATTCCGGTTGGGCCTCGTTGGATTGCTTCTGCAGGTGGTCTTTAGATCTTACGTGAAGACAAATTGTAGGCCCTGAAGAAAGTAGCGGCCGGGCCCCCGGCCAGGGGGCCGGAAAGCGGTTGGTGGACGTTCGATGGTGAGCGTACGGGTGAGTGAGAGTGAGTATAAAGTGGAAGCTCCTTTTATACCGTAGGCCTGTGACGTAGACTTCATTCTTAAGACGCTTTGTCCACGCGTCTTTTAGTTGTAACTTTTCGCGCCTTGGGAAAAGACTCCATTGTTTGTTTGCCCACGTGTGTTCCAAACTGTTTTATGGTAGCGTGGAAAGAAAGTATGTCTGTCGATTTGTTGGTCTATTTCTTGTCGATACGCTACAAGTAGTTCCCTCTCAGAGACGAAGGAACGATACTGAGAAGAAATACCATTCTGTTGGGAGACCTGATGAGGCCACTCCGAGATTTGACGCTTGGCCTGGTATGTCGTGGAATTCCTGACGCAGGAAGGAATGAAGGGTCGTCAGATGCTCGGAAGAGGAAACGCTGGTGTATGGGGTGGGGGTTCCGCAGGGGGGTGGGGTTGGGGTACGGCAGGAATGGGGGACAGTGAGGAGCGAACGGAGGAAACGAGAGGGGCGGGGGGACTGTGTTGGTGGTCGAATGCTGTGCCCGTAACTCGTCGCGTGGTGGTTCTCGTTGAGGTCGCTCCTGCCGCAGGGGTTGGACTTCGGCAGGAATGTGGAGCAATGAAGAGTGGACGAAGGAAACGAGAGGGGCCGGGGGAACTGTCTGAGTTCGAATGCTGTGCCCGTAACTCGTCGTGTGAATGTTGTCGTCGAGGTCGCTCCTGCCGAAGGGAGAAAAAGAAACGTCGTTCAAGTCCACGAGCAGCAGGAATTAATCCACGGAATGATGCAAAGAGACAGTTGATGAAGGCAGGGGATCGCCAACCCTGTGCCTGAAGTGTCTGTTTTGCAGTTTGCTTGTTGCGTGGAGGCATGTGTGCACTCTGCTCGTTGATTGAAGAATGCTTTCTTTTTAGGCCTTCCCGTAGGGAATGGGGAAGGGAAAACCCGTCGTGCTTACGGAAAAAATTCGCTGATCAATGAGGCGCGTCACCAGATTTATCGCCAAATGATTTACCGTACAACGGCCGAGACGGGACCGTTGAATATTTTGGACGAGGTGGTGACGAAAGAATGCGCCGTTTGAAACGAATTTGGGACTGACTGCAGCGCTGGGGGGGTGGGGGGTGAGTGTTGTCCTGAGGCGTTAGGTGGTGAGTTTCGTGAGTCCCTCCACGATCCGTATGACGGCGGAGCAGGACCCAATGCCAGTGGTGGCTTCTCCAAGGGGTCGCCGCGCCCCTGCCGTCAGGAGGCAGTGAGACTCGACTCAGGGGGACGCACTCGGGAATTTGAAAGTTGCGGTGATTGTGCGACGGCACATGACCGCGAGACAGTAAGGCATTAAAGTACCGCGCGGAACGAATATCACTGTTTGCAAGTAGGCCTAGATAATTTCACTGAATTTATGAAACCGTACGTACATAGAAATTATTTGATATGGCTGCAGAAAATCACATTGAATTTATGAATACCGTATTTACATAGAAATTATTTAATGTGGCTGCAAAAAAGAAATGGTCAATAATAGCTAAACACAAGGATCGCTGTGAATAAATAACGTAAAATAAGTTCGAGTCACTCCGGGGTTACACCAATTTATAGTGGAGCTAGTTTTAGCCGTTTAAGGTGATAATGATTTAATTGTATGCAACGATTGATTAGGCAATGACTGATTGCTTTATAATGATAGGCTGGGTTAATAATTTATGATGTAATACAGTATCACCGATTGGAATGAATGGTTATTTGATTAGATCCACCATACTATTGGAAGTGACCGAAATGGCAGCGAGGTCACCAGCTTGATTTACGCCAAGCAAATTAATATTAAGGTTATGAAAGACACCTTACTTTTGTAGTTTATTATGAAAATAAATCCGTTATTTTATTCACTGTGATATAACAAAGAATTGACAGTAATTAATTGGTAGTTTTACGTTATGCTTATGGCATAGGCTTAGCTAATAAGATGAAATGTTAATAGCTTAATTGACACGTAATAAATAATGTAATACTCATCGATGGTATGTAAATGGCATGCGACATGAACATTGAATAGGCCTAGTTAATGATATAAAGAATGCACGTGCGTTTGGTACATTGAATGGAAAACATGACACTGATTAAGTAGGCTAAATGATTGCATGGATGCACATAGAATAATTGATGTGGCCTAATAATAATGGATTGAAATGCTTGCACAGTATCATTTATATAAAGGACATTATGTGATGTTAAGTGATTACGTCAAGAGAACATTTATTTAAACACACATTTATATGACTTGAACATAATGACGGATGGTACGCGGAATAAACGGTATTGAATTGACACTTGAATTGGATGATAGGCCTACTGCGTTATTAACGGGAGTCAATGGACGCGTGATTACACACTTTGGGAGTATAGCCTACCGTTCGGCGGTAGGCTAATGTAGGTTTCAAGAGTACTTACGAATATGATGTACTTAGCTTAGGGCGATGTAAAAACTTGAAGACGGGCTGAAGACAGAACCTATTACGCAGATTCGAGCTGTCGTTGTTCGTTAAGCCTCTTGAGATGATGGATGTAGGCTTCGTGGAGGCCTGAGGTGATGTTACTTCTCGAGGTGCAGGCTGGCCTTGTGATGCAGGCTAGGCCTGGGTGCTGAATATATCTCGAGGAACGTGAGAAACTTGAAGGCCGACCCGGCAAACCGCAGGCCCGAAGTGATTCCGGTTGGGCCTCGTTGGATTGCTTCTGCAGGTGGTCTTTAGATCTTACGTGAAGACAAATTGTAGGCCCTGAAGAAAGTAGCGGCCGTGGCCCCCGGCCAGGGGGCCGGAAAGCGGTTGGTGGACGTTCGATGGTGAGCGTACGGGTGAGTGAGAGTGAGTATAAAGTGGAAGCTCCTTTTATACCGTAGGCCTGTGACGTAGACTTCATTCTAAGACGCTTTGTCCACGCGTTTTAGTTGATAACTTTTTCGCGCCTTGGGAAAAACAGACTCCATTGTTTGTTAGCCCACGTGTGTTCCAAACTGTTTTATGGTAGCGTGGAAAGAAAGTATGTCTGTCGATTTGTTGGTCTATTTCTTGTCGATACGCTACATATATATATATATATATATATATATATATATACTGAAATATTGACTGTAAATTACTTAATTTAAATATTTGATACAAATTAATTCTTTGTTTTGTTGTAAAATAAAAACGTGAAATTGCATCAAGTTTTGAATAAACTATTCGAGTCGTTAAACTTAATGACATTATAAATTACAAAATAATTATAGTGAGGACATAAATTAAGATAATTTTGAATTATTTACTGATTAAAACTGATGGAAAAGAGAGAGAGAGAGAGAGAGAGAGAGAGAGAGAGAGAGAGAGAGAGAGAGAGAGGCTAACAAAACCCCAACGATCCACTGATTGTAGGCTAGCCCAAGGAAAAAGTAAATGAAAATAAAAAATACTGGGAGCTCTCACACATGCTTACACTTATGAATGTGTAAAACTTTCGCACAGGAATACTAGTACTGTTGTAGCAAAGTGTAGAACAGACAAGGCTTTCCCGCCTCCGCTAGGCGCTACTGACAGAAAACTGTTGTGATTATTTGTAGGAAAGTAGAAAAAGTATAATGAAAAGAATAGCTTTAGAGTCCATTCACACTATGCATACACTTATCACGTGCACCCAATTACGCATCAGAGGACAATGGAAAATAAAGGATAGATTGAACCAAGAGACTACTTACAGTAATCTAATTTACACCATGTGTTTTTCTTAAGGTTTTTTTATTTATTTGTTGTATACAAGAATTCATCATTTCATCTCTCTATCACTTATTTCTTCGATAAATGGCAAAGGCCATGGTGCGAGAGACTTAATTTTTAAAATTAATTATTTATATTGTTATCTCCGCATTGGAATTATTTAGATGAGAGAGCACAGAGCCAGAGGCACCTCCTGCCGGTTAATACACCCCACTTTACGAATTCTCACGAAAGGGTACATCATATATATGTGATTTACCTCCTTATAAAACGATATAGTATAACGTAATTTACACTGTGATCCTTCGCATAGGAATTACTTAGATAAAGAAGCAGTGATCCGAGGCCTCTCCAGCTGGCCAGCATCCCCAATTTAAAAATTTTCCCGATAGTTTATATAAGCGTATTTTTCTTTTTCTTTTACATTTTTTTTTTTTACAAAATTTTGTTACACTCTATTTAAAACTAAACTAAACTATTTAAAACTAGCTAATTAGCTATCCTAAAACTGAGTGTCTATTAGGAGGTTTTGACTCCCGAGAGTTCGCACGAAGCTTCCCATCATCCGAGAACTCCAAATGTTCTGAAATCAGACGAGACCAGACCAGCGCTTCCCACTACATTTATCGCAAAAGCGAACATCACTACTACTACTGCAACTACATAAAACTGAAAATCAAGCTTCTTGCCTTTACCAATGATGTGTCATCTGAGAACTCTCAGTGCTCTGAAACCAGACTAGACCAACGCCTCCTACTACTCGTACATTTGTTGGCAAAAGGAACATTACTATTTCTACTCTTATCTTAAATAACCCTCCCTGCAAGCAACTCCCTTTGTAATGACGAAAAAAAAATGGAAAGAGCAAAACGAAGAACGAAGGTGGAGGGGGGGGGGGGAATGGCTTCCCAAATAATTCAACATAGCTATTCGGAGATATTTACTCCGGAGAATTTTCATCAATTAAAATAAAGTAAATAAAAATAAAATAAGTAAAAAAAGGCTATCATTCAAGAACTCCAAGTATAGGGTGTCCACAAGGTCTTGTCACCCCCGTAAAATACTAACTGATTTTCGTTTTTCTTTCAGACCCATTTCAAATGTTGATAGCAGCAACTATACGATTGAACAACTCATATTGGCTAGTACCTGGGTCCATAAGCGACCACGTTATGGCAAAAACCATTGAAAATATTCGTGCAGACTTCCAGGACCGATTGAATCGTGCAGCTCCAAAAATGTCCTAGAAGTCTGTACGAATATTTTCAATGGTTTTGTCATTACGTCGTCACTTATGGACCCAGGTACTAGCCAATATGCTTTGTTCAATCGTGTAGTTGCTGCTTTCACACATTTGAAATGGGTCTGAAAGAAAAACGAAAATCAGTTAGTATTTTACTGGGGTGACAAGACATTGTGGACACCCTGTACTCTGAAACTAGATCTGACCAGCTCCTCCTGCTACATTTACGAACAAAAGGGAACACCACCATTCCCAATGCTAGCCCAACCAACTCTCTTTATGATCTTATGATCTTCCTTTGTAGTCTTATTCGGAGGTCTTGACTCTCAAACATTCTCGCATTGACAACAACCAGTGCCCTGTAACCAGACTAGACCAGCGCCTTCTATTACATTTATATTGAAAGGGATGCCACTGGTTCTATATCTATGCATAGACACTACGTACCTAGAGAGTAGCCATCATTTATACCAACAGTAAGTAGCTATTCGGAGGTTTTGACTCCCAAGAATTTCCATCAAACTTCCCGTTTCTACCAATGAAGTATCATCTGAGAACTTCCAGAACTCTGCAACCACACCCGATCAGCGCCTCCTCGACATTTACTCCAAAAGAAAACTTGGGCTACTCCATATACTAAATAAAAATACTTCCAATTTACTCAAACTTCAATGCAAATTTACACTTCTAAAACACCTGTCCAACCTGTTCTTAAAAATGTTTAAGTGCTCGATACGATCCCCCTCGCGAGAACTATTATCTATTTTATAGGTGAAAAAGTACCTCGCAACGTTTGTCTCAATCTTTTACCCCTTATTTTAAAACCATCCTTTCTCGTAATGTTCCTATTGTATAGGTAAAAAAATGTTCATAACTAACCTATACAAATTCAGCTCTTTGGGTCTGTCTTTGTATAGCTTACCACGTAATGCTGGAATGAGCTTTCTACCATTTCTCTCTCTTTACTCATATATGGTGACCAAAAATGTACAGTATATTCACAGTGAGGCAGAACAACCCATATATTATGGCAAAAATATATCTTTAGATTTATATTCAAAATTACAAGAAATAAAACCCAGCACTTTATTAGCTTTACTGCTCGCGAATGAATACTGTTTTGAAAACTTTAAATCCTTTGTAATAATGACATTTTCATCTTTTCCCTGCGAGGCTTCGTTTAACACCCTTTTTCCAATATTACAATTAAATTCACTGTTGTGATAACCTACGCATGATTTTACATTCATTTATATTTGTTAAATTTCATTCAATTCTCCACTTATTATACAACTTTATTAAATTATTGAGATGGCGGCGCAAATTATCTCTATCTTGAGAATTAATTGCTTTACCCGCAATTTTATTATCGTCAGAGAGAGAGAGAGAGAGAGAGAGAGAGAGAGAGAGAGAGAGAGGAAAGGTACATAATTAAAAGTCAGTAATTTAAAAATGAATGATTACGAAAAACTTCTGATAAAAGTCTTAAGCTTTTGAAGAAGTCTATTTTAATCTTGCTTAAAAAAGTCTCAACTTTCAAGAAGATAATATCGAAAATGAAAAAGTTTCTCCTTCGTTAATAAAGATATAAATTTTTATTATTTCTACAGTGATAATGTACAAAAAGAAAAATAACCAAAATTAATGTTTTTATCTCTGATACTCTGAAAATAATTTCCAAACTTAAATTGTATTTCTTTATATATATATATATTGTTTACTTTTGTTGAGTTTGAACGATGGTTCAGGATCGACCTGCGGTCGACCCCTCTGCAACATCCCGCCTCATTTGCGGAACTTCGTCAAGGAGGGAATTGCTGTCTGATCTCCTCCTGCCCTCGTAGCCAGCCACGCATGACTGGTCAGGAACTTTGCACAAGAATCTGTCCAGCTTGTTCTTGAAATTATTCAGTCCAGTAGCAATTGCATTGCCCATCTTCGTTGGGGGGAATGTGGAGTTTATAAATTCTCGCATTTGATCCTCCAAAGAGGCAAAATTTATTATAGTTGTTGTTGTATTTAAGTACCAGAAAAGGTTTGTGCGTCCATGCGTTTCCCTCACCAGCTGTTTTATTTCGGTAGTGAGAAGACGCTCGCGGGTTCAGTCACTTTTTCGATTTTGGAGGGTTTGGGCGTTTTCTCTTGGCGCACTCATTTGTAACATTAGTATCTTTGGCATTCATTTTCGCTCATATAATCTATAATTTAAATTTGTATCCATTGATTTCAGCGAACGTGTGGAGCTCGTTCCGCTGTTCACAATTATCATAGCTCTTATATTTGTAAATTTTTTTTTATTATTTATTCTTTATTTGCTGACACCGAATTTATATTTTCAGTGTGGGATCTTAATACCCCAAATTATTTGCGGTGTCAATTTAATTAGATTTAGATTTTAGCCATTTTTGAAGGTTGGGTTAGGCTTGGATATTGTAGTTAGAAGGTTATTTGGAGTTATTTTGAAATTACAGTTTATTTCAAATTATCTATTTAATTTGGGGAGGAAAATACTGTTTCAGGAATATTATTGCTGTAAGCAGTCTTCTTTATTTCTGAGCTGATATTTACTGCCAGGGAAGCTTCGAGTTGGGAGTAATTATTTACGCCATTTACTCCTGACTGCAGCGTCCCCCCCCTCACCTGACGCTCAGAAGGAACTCGACTGATTCCTTGGATGAGGCCTCTGGTCCTTCGTTTGAGTTTTGATCTAAGTCTTTATTTGAACATCTGGGACTGTCTCGAACCCAGTAAATAATTTGTAAATAATTTGACGAACAGTACAGTTGACACATGAATTTCATGTTTCACTGATATCTTCTTGTACCCCTCCCCAGATGTACGAACACAGACAATGACCCTCGTAGGTCATTCGAGAGCTCCGACGATCTAGACATGATACCCGATACGCTTTAAGTTACAATATTTGCACCAAAATGATGCCTGAAATGCAAAGGAAACTAAATAACATCACTATGTTCACGATAGGAATGCTACCTCATACGAAATATGTAAGAAAAGCACCTTCGTTCAACAATTTTATGACGATATATAAATGGTTCACTTACAGTGCTTTCGCGCGGTCTCCTTTTCAGGGTTCAGCAGGGCTGAATTAACACTTTTTGCACCCCGTGGCAGTTTAGGAATAATTTACTTAACTTTAATAACAACTAATTGTATTGCTATTAGTTAATTGCGATGCTTATGCTAAATTATATTTAATTATATTAAATTTAATTTGTAAAATAAGTCAAAAGCCATAATTCAAGTTGACAAAGCCACTTTCAGCCAGAGTCGCGTATATGTACGTCAGAATCAGGATACAGAAAGTAAAGTTAGTTAGGTTATGTTAACACAAAGATAATCAACTAGTTCAGACAAACCTCCTCAAATCTCCGTGCAGCAGGCAGTCTACGGTTGGCTAGACTGGCAGTCGACGGCCTGTTGCGTGGCACGGTCAGAGTGCCGATCGGCTTCCGGGGCCGGACCTATACCAGCGTGCTATTTTTTTGATTTACGGGGAGTAATTGCGTGCCGGACGTGCTCCCCGGACTATTCTTACTCTCCGGTGATATTAAGACTAATCTAGGCCCTACTACAAGTTACACATGTCACCATACACAAAGACATAGACACAATAGGACCATGAGACGCATACAGAAGCATAATATTAACATATTACAGTACAACGTAGATGGCCTCACAAACAAAATCATGCAGCTTAGGGAATTCGTACACAAACAAAACATTCACATAGCACTTATACAAGAAACAAAACCAAAACGCACACACAAAACACCCACCATCCCTGACTTCACAGTACAGAAAACATATACACACACGCCTAACCCACAAAGCACTAACACGACTCGGTCCGAATGCGGTCCTAGGTGCATCTTACTGACATATAAACACAGACGAGACAACTCCACAGACGATACCTGCCACCTGTGCCAGGACACACCACAAACAATTGAACACATTATGACACACTGTACCGCTCGAGCACAACATCGAACACAACACAACATCACTAGTGCGCTGAACCTCTGATCCACTCCGGAGAGGGCGATCGGTTACCTGCGTGCCACCGGCTTGCTCGATCAGGGTGGGCTGATTGGCTAACCACTAGCAACAACAACAATTAGTTCAGACAGAAAAGGAGATTTTTATTAGTTAATTCCGAAGTATTAATGAAAATGACCAATAAAAATTTAACATAAAACTGAAAAATGAAACATACCTACTTTAATTATACAATTATACAATACAAGAATAAACACAGTAAATAATTACAGTGTGTGTGTTTGTGTTATTTGATGACAATACACTTAAACTCCAGTTAAAAAAAAGTACGTGAACTTTGATGAGGAAAACTGCCACATTAAATTTTTTTAAATATAACGGGTGTACCATAAAAAGAGGGTACATTTTAAAAAGGCTATAAAATCAACATTTGTCATTTAATTTTAATAAAACTTCTAAACAATAAAAGGTATGTATATATCTATATGCAAACAAGTCTTCAGACTAAAATATAAAATAATTCAAATTCTATCAACATTTAACGAAAGAGTATGATTTTTCTACTTAACATGCACAAATTAGTAGACCTTTTTAATATTTTTTTATAAAAATAATTTTTAACGTAAAATTTATCTGAAATTATCAAAAAAATTGTTCAAAATGCTTTCCTTCCATTTCAATAACTTTTTTATTCTTGGCCGGAATATGGGAGAACTTAGCAGAGCGAGTCTACAGGACTAGGAAAAAAGATGTCACTCTTTTACGCAAGATCATCATTAAAAAATGGGAAGAGCTTCCACAGGAACAAGTAAATTGAGCCATAGATGAATTCTGGCCAAGAATTAAAAAAGTTATTGAAATGGAAGGAAAGCATTTCGAACAATTTTTTTAATAATTTCAGGTAAATTTTACATTAAAAATTATTTTTATAAAAAAATATTAAAAGAGCTTAATAATTTTTGCATGTTAAGTAGAAAATTCATACTCTTTCGTTAAATGTTGATAGAATTTCAATTATTTGATATTTTAGTCTGAAAACTTGTTTGCATATAGATAAATACATATGTTTTATGGTGTAGAAGTTTTATTAAAATTAAATGGCAAATGTTGATTTTATAGCCTTTTTAAAATGTACCCTTTTTTTATGGCACACCCGTTATATTGCGTGGAATAAAATAAACACATATTTAGATATTTAGTGCCCCTTCCGAGAATGCGCCCCGGCGCAGCTGCCCCTTCTGAACCCCTCTTAATCCGGCCCTTGTTAGCAGGTTATTTTCTTACAAAAAGGTCAAACTGTAATTTATAAATGGCCAAATATGGCCAAACTATACTAAGTTTGGCGAAAGAGAGAAAAAAAGAAAGAAGAGAGAGAGAGAGAGAGAGAGAGAGAGAGAGAGAGAGAGAGAGAGAGAGAGAGAGAGGATTAATAAAAGTAAATAGACACCACGATGATTGTCCTCAAGAACAAATGGCAAAGCTTATCGATGGAACGTGTCAGTTTTACATAATGCAAAGGGGAAAGCAACATGATTCTAAATGTATTGATTTAATAAATCTGTTTTTATTTATTGATTTTTATTATCAAATCAGAAACTACGGAAAACACCGAAGGTGTCCATTTACTCTTGTCAACCATCTGAAAATTATATATATACACATATAGGGCCTACATATATTGAAAAGTACAGTAACCGTACCTATATTTAAAATGTTGAAATGAAACTGCAACACTTTCTTCCACATCATCGTCATTACTAAAAGCCTTATTCGATGAACCCGTTTTCTTTTTGTTTTTTCCCTTCTGCTCCAGCTGGAGAGAGTTTCTTAACTCCCGATGTTATACTTATGGCCAGTTGGTCCAGAAACTCCACTGTAGATTTCTTTACTGCCCCTGTCGCTCCCACCACTATTGGGATGATCTCAGGTTCTACATTCCACATTCTCCGTATTTCATGTTTGAGTCTCTGGTATTTTAAGACCTTTTCCCTTTCATAGTTAGCCACATTCCAGTACGCTGGGACTCTTACTTCCACCAAGACGCATTTGTTACCCTCCTTTTTTCTCACTACTATGTCTGGCCTGCATCCTGATACTCTGATGTCAGTTAGTATCTCATGATCATATAGGAGCAGTACTTTATCATTGTCTTCTATTCCTTGTGTAATATGTTCCCAATGCTTTTCTGTGTCTAGCCCTATTTCATATTTCTTACACAGCTTGAAGTGGATTAGCTTGCAGACTGCATTGTGTCTGTCTGTGTAATTTCCTTTGTGTAGGAGTATTTTGCATTCAGATAGTATGTGACTCACAGTCTCTGGGCTCTTTGAGCACAGTCTACACATCTCAGTTTCATTTTTACCCTCGATATTCTTTTGAACCAGTTTGTCCGTAGTGCTTGGTCTTGTGCTGCCGCCACCAGCCGTTCATCTTCTGGTCTGAGTGACCCTCTTACCAGGAACTCCACGGTTTTATCCCTCTCTATGTATGCTCTGTTTAGCACGTCCTCTTTGTATACTTTGCTGAATTTGTGTTCTTCCCAGTTCTTCTCCTTTTCTTCTGACCTTTTCCTGTTATACCTTCTTTTTATGGTGCCTATCTTTTCCATAAGAGGTTTATTTGCAATGTCTTCAAGCTGTTCAGGTCTTATGCCGGTGTCCACTAGATAATCATTTGCCTTCTTTGAAAGTGATGTTGTTCGAGGCTTTTCATGTTCATGGTCTCTTACAAATCTGACTAGCCTTCGTTCTCCTTCCTTTATATACTGTGCTAATCCTATTGTTGTGGCTTTGTGCACTTGGTCTATTAGCGCCAACACTAATCCACCGACCCTCCTTGGCAGGTGTAGCCTTGGTGTGCATTGGTTTTTATATATGATCTTATGCGCATGCAACATTTTTCTGGTGATTGTATCCAGTTTGTTGATTTCTAGCTAGGTCCAATTGATTATGCCAAAACTGTATGACAGTACGGTAGGGTGTATCATGCTCATTGAAGCGCGAATTTCAAGATTGGCAGTATGTATTCCTATGTAAAATTAAATTTTAGGAGGGGTTTGTTTTCTTGAACTTTTGCTAAAAATCACGTTTAAGTGTTAAAATTTCCACTTTTTCGTTTTCTGGTTATGTACAGGCTACGAGAGTTCCACTGTGATAATTTTCTATGTTTCAGATACAAAACTTGGTGAAGATTGTGTAGCCTCCATGGCTAAGCAAGGACGAAAGACCAGAAAAAGTTCTGGTTCAAAGCTGAGTGATCTGGTGGGTCCAGACAAGCAGTTATTTCCCACAGAAGTTCCAACCTGGAGAGCTGTGTTTCAGAGAGGAATCCTCCTCCAGGAAGAGAAGCTGCTTCTGGGTGATATGAAGAGAGCTCAGTACACTCTGCAAGATTTGGCTAAGGACTTCGCATCACTGGTACTTGCACAGTGGCGCTAAAGCAATGCCAAGTTCACTCCTCCTGTGATCATTCAAGAGAGATCCATTGCCAGGAAGATTCTTGTCAGGTGGAATGAAATGATTGACCTAGTGAATGGCAGAGTGAAGGCTGCAAAGAGAGAAAAGAAAATATCTGGACTTGATACATTGTTTGACATAACCTGCAGACATGATATCACTCTCTGTGGAACTGAAGCATCTGGCTGCGCTGGCTGTGCTGCTAGAGTTCATTCAACTGTGACTGGCCTCTGCCTCAGAAGATTCCAAAGCTAGAGCTAGAGTGGCTCCATTACAGAGAATCAAAACCTCAGAAGTTTCTGGCTTCCGGATGGCATCTGTTGATGTGAAGGAAACAGTGAAGCAGGTGAAGGCTGCTAAGAGGAAGGAGGAAGAACCGAAGGCAGCTGAGAAGGGAAACAGAAAAGAGGAAGAAGAAAAGGAGCTACTGCTTAGAGCTGATGATGGTGATGATGATGAAGATGAGGTGACTTCCTTGCAAGAGTCTCCAGGCAGAGCAGCTCCTACTGCTGACACAGATTTTTCCAGTACTGCACCAGGCACAAGCTCCAGTGTCAACACTGACAAAGTCTTCACCTCTGCCAGGAGGAACTACATGGATATCTCAAGCACTGCTGCGGCTGCAGTTAGGTTCAAGGTGGCAAACACTCCTGCAGCAGCCATTGCAACTGGTTTCTTGCAAGATCTCATCCAAGCTTGCCATCTATCTGCTGATAAGGCATATCTAGCTGTTGACAGGATGAAGATGTGGAGGGGCAAGGAGTCTGTAATAGGTGCCTCAGGTTAAGGCCCTGGAGAAAAGGACAGAGGGAGAGGAGATCAAGGGAATTTTCTTTGATGGAAAACAAGATAAGACAAAGATCATGAGGTACAATGAAGAAACTGGCCGCTTCCATCCTGATATTACAACTGAAGAGCACTATAGTGTTATCTGGGAACCTGAAAGGAAGTATCTCTTCCATTGTACACCAGAAGAACCTGAAGGAAATGAGAAACCTGCACTGAAGATAGCTCAGGCTCTGTTTGAGTGGATTAGTGCTCATGGTGCTAAAGATACTATTGTGGTCCTTGGTGGTGACTCTACGAACACAAACACAGGACCTGATGGAGGAGCCATCACTCACTTGGAGAGACTGCTAGATCACAAGTGTCACTGGCTGATATGCCAGTTGCATATTAATAAACTCAGCCTCAGGCTGAAGAAGATATAATTGAACTGCCAGAAGACAGTGTGCAGAATCTTAGCACTGACCAGAAGAACTGCTACCTACTGATCAAAGCTCTCAAGACAGGAGATTTGAACAAGGAAGTTACTGGTCTGAAGTGTGGCCCACTGAATCAGTCACGCTGGCTGACTACAGGTGAGACTCTGTTGATGCTGTGGATGAAGCAGCATGGTCTGAAGGGGGAGGTGTTGAAGAAACTGGAGGTGCTGCTGAAGTTCTGCCTGGACTTCTACTTCAAGATGTATTTTGAGATCAAGGTGAAGCACCACATGAGGTATGAACCTCACCATATTGTGACCGCTCTGGTACTGCTGAGAAGCCAGACCTCTGAAGTGAAGAACATAATCACTCGTGTGATAGTTCGTGGAGCATATCATGCTCACAGTGAGAATCTTATTGCCTCTCTCCTATGCAGTGAGGATGAGGAGGAGAGGGCATGGGGGTTTGAGATGATCAAGAAGATCAGAGGTAAGTCTGAGTATGGAGACATGAGTTTGAGAACTCATAGAAACCCTAAACTGAATTTTGATGCCACTTCTCTAATTACTCTGATTAATTGGGATAAGGAGAAACTGTATGAGCCACTCTTCACTTGTAAGATGTGAAGAGGAGAAGTTGAGGAGCTTCTCAGGTCTCCACTTGAAGTTGAGAACTTCTCAGGTCTCCACTTGAAGTTGATAACTTCTCAGGTCTCCACTTGAAGTTGAGAACTTCTCAGTTCACACTCAAAGCTGTAAAAGAGCAGTCCAGGAAGTTTCAGCTGCAGCTCATGCAGTGTATTGGCAAGAGAGAAGAAATGGTTTTGTTCGTGCTAGGATCGATCACAGAGAATTGTTGGCAGTTTTCAAGTCAAAGCAAGACATTATGAACATGTTTTAGATCTCTACAAAACCTGCTAGACAAATCAAGATGCTTTCAGAAGAAAACATCTCAAAACATTCAGTTGACCAGCATATTATTACAAGGTGGGGGTGGAGGAGGGACTTATACAAATATTAAAGAAGAATTGCAATTACAAAAAAAAGGTTGAACGTCACAGCAGCTTGCGGAAAGGTGGGGGCAGCTGCCATCACACTCAGTGATGCCGAAAAGAAAATAAATAAAAATTGGTGGAGGCGTTTCTAAAAAAAAAAAAATGCAAAACCAAAAAAGAAGAACAAAAAGATTCTGCCTGATGAAGAGAACAGCCGCGAAATGTGGTGTATAGGAGACTAAAAATCATACAATTCCTTAGTTTTTGGCCATTTTGGGTGATTTTGGTTATTTTAGGGGTTATGAACCACTTTGGCTGATCTTAAATGGGTCCAAGCCTGCACCTAGAAAACGTGCGATTTTGAACACTTAAATGTGATTTTTCGCAAAAGTTGCATAAGACGAACCCCTCTTAAAATTCAATTTTGCATAGGAATACATACTGCCAATCTTGAAATTCCAAGTTTTTCAATATTCGACCTGAACATAATATACCCTACAGTACGGGTACTGCCAGTGAGTTTGTGGATAGGAGCTTAGTTTTACTGTTCAGGTGGGATTTTAGGATTAATTTTATTCTTTTTAAATATTCTTTCCGCAGTCTTTCTTTCATGATGTCATTTTCCAGCTTTTACGATTCTTCCATTCCCAGATATTTATATGTAGCCTCTTGCTCTAGTTCTTCTATCACGATATTGTTCACCCTGATGTTTTCTGATTCACACCTTTTGCCTTTTTTTAGTGTGACAGTGGTACATTTCTCAAGGCCAAACTCCATTTGGCTGTCATCTGAGAACTTTTTGACCTTCTTGATCTCTTCTGTTAGCTCGCTTTTGTTTGGGGCGTACAGTTTTAGGTCATCCATGTAGAAGAAGCGAGATATTTTTGGGCTGCTCTTTTCCCTTGGTCTCATCACGTAGCCTTTGTTTAGATCATTTATTTGTTGTCTAAGTGGGTTTAGCGCCAGTACGAACAAAAGAAGGGATATTGAATCACCCTGGTAGATCCTTCTTTGATTCTCACACTGTTCACCTCTAAAGTTTCCTTACTGTAATGGAGGTTAGGTCTGTTTCCCATCGTGTCATCGCTGTTTCTAAGAAGATCCTGATGGTGGGGGTGGATCTTGTATAGTCTCAGCACTTCCTTCACCCAGGAGTGGAGTACACTGTCATACGCCTTTTTGTAGTCAATCCATGACATGCTTAGGTTTCTCTGTTTCTTTCTGTTGTTCTCCAATATAGCCCTGTTGATTAACAGTTGGTCTTTTGTCCCATACGTTTTTCTGCTATATCCTTTTTGTTCTGGGCTTATAATGTCGTTTCTTCTACATGGCTGTAGATCCTGTCTGCTATAATTTCTGTTAGGATTTTGTAGGTTGTTGGCAAGCATGTTATTGGTCTATATTTGCTTGGGTTCTGGGTTTCATGGTACTTTGGTAGTAATGTTGTTTTTCCTTTTGTCAACCATTCTGGTGCTTCTTCTTCTGCTGTTAATATCTTGTTGAAGGACCTTGTTAGTTTTCCACTTAGTAATGTTAGTTTTTTCAACCAGAAGTTCTTAATCATGTCTGGGCCTGGTGCTTTCCAGTTACTGCTTTTCATTATTTTCTCCTCAACTTCTTTCATGGTTATTCTGTCCATGCTCATCTCTGAGATGTTTTTCACCTTTTCGCTGTTATAAAGGCTCCCAAGCCATTCTGCACCATCATTATGGTTGACTTCATTCTCATAGATGTTCTTCCAGAACTGCTCCACTTGTTCTTTTTCAGGCGGTCTTTCTACCTTTATCTGGGGATTCTTTAATTCTCTAAGTAGTTTCGTTGGGTTGTCTTCAATCATCTCATTTTGTTTCTTTTCTTTGTCCAAGCGTATATATCTTGCCAATCTTTTTGCTTTTGCTGACAGGCAGTCTAGTTTTTTCCTAGCAATGTTTTGTATGATCTTTCTTTCATTGTCCAGTTTTTCTCTTTGGATTAGTACATTTACCTTCCTCCTTCCCAGTTCAGATCTTATTTCCCCCCTCATATTGGTAGTTAGAATTGAGATCTCTTTCCTGAGGTTACTCACTCTGCTCTCTAGTCTTTGCTGCCACCTTGGCTTCCTCTCATTTCCATTCATTCCCTGGTTTTGCTCCTCGCTCTTATGCTTGCGTATCTTTATCCCTGCCATCTCTGTTATGCTGACTGCTGTTGCTTAATATAACCTGTTTATCTCCGTGAGGTTACTTTCCTCGGGTATTATTGCAGGCAGTACTGTGTTTGCTAGTCCTATGTATTTTCTGACCTTGTAGGTGTTTCTTCAGCTTGGGCAGTGGTCTTCTGTGGTTCAATTCCCGATGTATATCTTCTCTGTGGATCAGGATCCTCTTTTTCATTTCCTTCTCTTCCTCACTTTCCTCTTCCATCTCTCTCATACTATCATTGTCTGGCCCTGATGTAGAGTCTCCCTTATCATCTGATGGTTCACTTAGGAGAGGGGAAGGGGAGGGGGTGGCAAGGTGTCTGTGTGCCAATGGTCCATCTCCACTTTCATTTCCTCGGCTGTCTCTGGTCGGTGTTCTCTCTACAGCAGCTGGGATTGTCTCCTTTGTTTTCTCTGTTACTGGTGCTTCTTCATTTACTGAAGTTTTCACTTGGCTTTCTGGTGTTTAGGCAGGCTTGTTTTTTTTGGCTTGTTTCTTTCCTCTACCTACTGTTCCTTTGCTTGTTCTTAGTTTTTCTAGGATGTCAGCAGTTATCGCCAGTTGTTCCTGTACAAACCTAATTGCCTTTTCTTTTACTTTCTGTGCCTCCTCATATGTTGGGTAGTCGGAAAAAGGTGTCATTTGGTGTAAGAATAATCACTGTAAAACATCATTCCAATCGGAGTTCATTTTCAGGTGCCCCCGAGACAGTAAAGTATGCTAAAATATGTCATTTATTATATATATATTCAAGAATTTGTACAAGTCAATATATTTCAGTAGTTACTTAGCGGTAGTGATAGATACATCAGATATAGATAGATACATCAACATCACCACTCTCTCTCTCACGGACTCACTCTCTCACTGACTCACAGCCAGACAGGCCAGTGTTAGCCTGGCAGTGGCAGAAGACGGTGCTATTCGTTGTTCTTTCAAGATGTAGGACTCAAGTAGACCATCTATCTCGCGTACGAGGCAAGCAAACTTGTGCCCCATTTTCGGCGGTGGTAACGACTTAAATGAGAGTCAACTTCCAACTTATGAAGACGTGATGAAGTGTTTTCTCTGGGAAAGGTATCGACTAAAGCAAACGTCAAATAAAGATCCTTCTGTAGACGTCATTGCGAAGAATCTTGCAAAGAAAATAATCGATATTTACTCCAAAGCATCTATCCCAGTGCTATCAGAGAAACGTATTTTGGATATGTTAAAAGTACACCACAAGAAGTATCGAACGATATTAAAAGGATTCAGCGGGCGGCGGGAAATGAAAATTATAAAGAGAAAATAAATAAATTAAAAAATGAAGCTAAGAAATTATTTGACATTGCTGCATGCAAGTGCAAGTGTTTTGAAAGATGCTCTTGTACGAAGGCGTCCAAAGTCCCTGTTTTAGAACGGAATTTTTTGATGGATCAACGAACAGAGCGAAAAATGTTCATCGGAGTAGCAGATATTGAAACAACTCGAAGGCTACAAAAAACGGCAATTAGAAAATCCTGCAGCCTGAGAAGCCTAGCAGAAGGTACATCAGAGGCAGTTGATTTATCAGAAGAAACGTCGGTCTCAAGTACTGAGACGTCCTCTGATGAATGTGATGATAATTATATTCCCCCCCAAAAAAGGCAGAAAAAGGAGCAGAAACTTACGGAACAGAAATCAGTTTTACCTGCCTTAGCTCTGGCGTGCGACGATAGAACAGGAGTGTCTGACCGCGCAGCTGCCTTGATATCAACTTCCGTCTTGCAAGGTATTGGCATCATTTTTGAAGAAAATTCATCCGAAGTCATAGATCGCAGCAAAATACGACGGGAGAGGAAACGCAAAAGAGAAATAGTACAAAAAGAGGCAGCAACAGAAAATGAAGCCATCGAAAGTATCTATTTCGATGGTTGTAAAGATACAACAATTATATTGGAAAAGAAAGGTTGCAAATTCTATCGCAAAAATGTTCTTGAAGAACAAATTGCTGTTATTGCCGAACCTGAATCAAAATTTCTTGGCCATTTCTCTCCAACAACAGGATCAGCACAAAACATAACTACAGGTATTTTGATGTTCCTAGACGAGAAAAAAATATCGACTGAAAATATTACCGTAGTTGGATGCGATGGAACAGCCGTCAACACAGGCACTAAGGGCGGTGTTTGCACATTACTTGAAGGAAAACTTGGAAAACCTTTACAATGGTTTGTTTGCCAACTACATGCAAATGAGCTTCCATTGTGTCATTTAATTCAACAACTGGATGAAAAAACAACGGGTCCGCGCGGCTGTACAGGTGTAATTGGCAGACAACTTCAAGACTGTCACAAGCTCACTTTGAAAGAATTCTTACCAATTGATTCAGAGATACAGTCAGCAGTCGATTCAGAGGTATTAAGTTCTGACCAAAAATATCTATATGATATTCATAAAGCTGTTTCGACAGGAACTGCTCCTGAAGATTTGCCTCCCCGTAATCCAGGAAAGATGTCCCACTCTCGATGGTTAACAACAGCAAATCGAATACTCCGTTTATATATATCAACAGAAGATCCAATAGAGACTCTAATTGCCATTGTTGAATTCATAATGAAAGTGGACTCACCGATGTGGTTTCAGATAAAATCAAATTCCTCTGTCGTCTATGGCGCTAGGAATGTTTGCAAAACCATACAACTATCAAAAACTCTGAAAAAAGAAACTGAATATAATTCGTCCAGTTATTCAAAGAAACACATATTTCGCTCATCCTGAAAACATCCTTCTATCAATGCTGCAAGATGAACAGGAATATGTACGAGAGCTTGGATGGCGGAGAATCAAGAAAGCCAGGGAGGAAAAGAAAAGCGAAATTCGTCACTTTAAAATTCCCGAACTGAATTTTGACTGCAATGATTACACCGAGATGATCAATTGGCAAAGAACTGAAGTAACTGAACCTCCTTTGACAATGAGCCTAACAGACAGTGAAATAGAAAAACAATTAACTGAACGAGGCAAGCTTGAAATCAAGAAGTAGCCCTGCCACACACAAGCAGTGGAAAGAGTAATTAAATTCGTAACTGAGGCATCATCTTCTGTTTGTGGAGTGAAATCTAGAGATGGATTCATGGGGGCCAGACTTGCCTCAAGGAAACTAATACCTAAATTTGACACCAAGTCTCAGTACTCGTTATAAGATATAATAGTTGAACTCGTTTACATCTTATTAGCAATGTTGATGACTGATTAGAAGTGCCTTGCTAGGTTGGGTGGTTGGACTGGGCACGGGTGGAACTCGACATACAGCCACCTCCTCGTGGTGAGTTCTGGGTTATTCTGACCTTATATACTATATAAGTCAGAATAAGCAAAGAGCTGTATGGAAAATAATGGTTCTTTGAGCGCCTGGGGGCACCTCAAGATAACTAAAATTGTTCATTCTGTAAATTTTATTTGATGATTCGACTTATAATGAACCTAATACAAGCTACCGCAAAGAAGGGGTGGGTTTCTTAAAAAATGAAAAAATATTGAAATCACCTTTTTTTTTTCCAAAAAACCATAAATTCTATGCTCTGGGGGCACCTAAAAGACTTCCCCAAATGGTTTCAAGCTTTGCATGTCTTCATTTAAGACCATTTGGCACATTTTCCACACAATCTATTTGGTTTTTAAGAAAAAGTTGAAAAAACGGCCATTTTCGCTCCACCCCTACTATACACGCCACTTCTTGTAAGTATTTTCTTCCAGAGCATTCTTATAGTTCTTAGCAGCACTCAAAAATGTAACAGGATTGGCAGGAACTTCCTTATTCGGAAACTCTTCTCTCCAATCGATTGATAAAATATTGTGCTGAGAATCACGAAATTTAGAAAATGAGGATGGTAAAGCTTTGAATTCCTTTCTTGTCTGATTTAGGCATTCTTTAGGATGAAAATATTCATGCTCTCTTTATTCTTTGCATTATAACCTTTAACATTGCAAGAACAGAAGTAGCAGTCGTCAGTATGGTTTCTAGGCTCGCGCCATACCATAGGGATCCCAAATGGCAAACTTTTCTTTTTACCTTTGTTCCAATTCCTTAGTGCTGCAACACACGTAAGACAAACCTTGTGTGGAGCCCAACTTTTGTCTTGATCTCCTAGTTTAATTCCAAAATAAGCATGATAAGCTCTCTTAATGAAGGTCGTTACATTTGTCCTTTGTTTTACAACATACCGACCACAAATATAACAAAATATGTCTGGACTATGGGTACATCCTCTAGAAGCCATTATTAAAATTTTAAAGACGTAATGTTAGAATTATCTATCTGAAAAATACAAAAAACGAAATTAATTAAAGATAAAAAAGGTAAAAAATTACAAAACGCCCCAAAATTGTTTTGCTAATAACTTTAAAACTGTGGGTGATAGAAAAAAACTGGTAGCATGTTTGAATTCAGCGCAGCGAACTGCTTCAGAATCACAACTCAAAATAAAGAAATCGATTTTCATGCAGACCGGTGAATTATTTGTGTTTTGCAGAGTTTTCATGTATCAGACTATATTTCTTTAGTTTTTATTGAAAGTTGGCACCCTTTACATAAACAGTGACCCATTTTTTTAAAGATTTATACTTACTTCCATCACTATCACACTTTTTTTCTTTTTCCATGATTACCAAAGTACAATGAAATAACTGTGCTCAACTTCTCTCCA
Source organism: Bathynomus jamesi (assembly GCA_023014485.1). Lineage (NCBI taxonomy): Eukaryota > Metazoa > Arthropoda > Malacostraca > Isopoda > Cirolanidae > Bathynomus > Bathynomus jamesi. Next base: position 71,444 of record JAJOZX010002225.1, read on the forward strand.
TACACATCACTCCATACATAATTAACGTGACTGACTGACTGCAAGAACGAATGTCGTGAACGAGAAGGAACGTTTAATAAAGTAACTGTCTGAAACATGTTCACGCCAAACCCCACCCTTTACATTTTACAGTGTGGGGTTAAAGTGCTGTCATTTTACCTGCCGAAAAAGTGTTAGGCCGTTAATATTCTGTCACTACTCACAGAAACTTCTACAATGCCAAATAAGTGCCAAATATTGTTTGGCATTTTAGATAAAAAAATTGATGGCCAAGGCCCCATCTCAGAATGCCAAACCTGCCAATCCTGCTGAGCGCATTAATGTCCGTTTTCTCATTGTATCAGTTTCTCGTAGACACTAGCACCCGAGGTTTTTATGTGCGATGATACGTACTTAACTGTTCTTAAATGGTAGGATAATGTCGCCAGATATGCAAAAGGTTTGTCATATGGAGGTACATAACATTGAAGAATGTAAGAGGCTTGTCGACTCGATGCCATGTCAGTAGGATGGGCGCAAAATGGACGAGTGCAATGCAATTGCAAATGTTGATCAATGTTGCACGAGTGCCAACCCCTCCCCCTTTGTTGCAAGGCACCCATAGTGCCAACCCCTCCCCCTTTGTTGCAAGGCACCCATAGTGCCAACACCCATTCCCCCTTGTTGCAAGACACCCCCTAAATAGGGGAGGGGTTGCTGCAAGAGCAAAAAGGGGTTATGCAACTTGGAGGCGGAGTTATCCCCCAAGTTGCAATGAACCCCGCTGGGGGAGACCTCTTTCGGGGATAAGGTCGGATGGCCTCACCCCCCAAAGGGGTATACCTAACCTAAGACAGAGGAGAGAGAGGAGAGGTGTTCGCTTGACAGGAGCCAAGCGCATATTAAGACTCCAGCCGAGCGGCCGTTGCCTTATAGGGCCCCTAATCAGCCAGTCGGCTTAAACAGCCAGTGCCTCTAGGCATCATCAGCCAGTTGGCACAGTGTATACTTCATTTGGCACGTACACACCCGTCTATACGCTCATAAAATATTACGATTATATGCTTCAGGCTCCGGC
>JAJOZX010002225.1:75000-390000 GCA_023014485.1 Bathynomus jamesi
ACTAAAACTTTTAAGAATTATCTCTTTTTATTAAATTTTTAAATTCGTGGCATTTGTCTTGTTGTAGCTCCATATTTTTACTTAACCTTATAGGAACGATGCGGAACTTGATCGTGTTATAGCTACTTTTGATGACAGGGGAATAAATGATATGAATGCTTCTCCGCACAGCCAACCCAGTGACATGAATAGAGAAGTCGAGGTATTGGCTCACATCCGGTCCTGCGAATGTTAAATCATCGAGGAACTAATGTAAGTATTTTTGAGGTTAAGAAAACACAATATATTTTCACTTATTAAATGGCAGAAAACATGTACAAAGCGGAACAAGTGTCCGTTAAATAAGTCTTAATGGCTACAGTTTACAGTTACAGATGTATATACAACTTTACACAATATAGATATACATCTTTACACAATACAGCGGGTGCTAACATATGGGAACCTTTTTTTTATCTGTCTGCATACACTTTTATCATTCATCTCTGTGTCGCACAAATCGAATAATTTAAAAAAAATTATAAATCTCTTCCCACGTGAAATATGCAGGAGAAATGAAATGCAATACAAGCCGCACGTTTCGCTATAATATCCTTGAAAACGGTATGGGTTCCAAACAATCTCAGGTACATGTAACTGCGCAATAAACTGTACAATCACCGAATCATTTCCGGCCTGAAATCCGAGTGAATCAAAATAGTACATTCTTTCCCTATTTTTAAAATTGATTGCAAACCAATGAATCCCATCAACCCTCACAATGTCGGTGTTAACGATAAGGCTATACCAATCTCTCGTACTTGGCAACTTCAATATTTCATTCTTCGCAAACACACCGATAAATTTTGAGCGTGTGAAACGGTCACTTTTCATTACTCTCTGGAGTGTATTCGCGTCCATTTTAAAAGTCTGTGACCACGTTCCTGAAACGATCAACTTCTATTAGTGCCTGTGATTCGAGGTACACGAGTACACTAATAGGCGCGTCTGTAGTCTTGGCAAATTCCAACCTGACTGAGATATTCCCACTCTGCTGTGGACTTAAATGCGTATTTGCTTCAGTAGACAAGTCAGGCGTAATATCAAATGAATAAATGTTAAATTCTTCGACAAATTCTTTCTGCGTTACACCAAACCCAAGTTCGTCACAGGCGCCTGTATTATGAGCCAGACTACTATATGCTCTCGCGCAGAGTGGGAACACAACGTCTGATGAGTAGTCCGTAATCATGGTCCCTCAAAAAGCGATGCCATTTACGTATAGATTAATATTTTTAAGCCCGAAATTCTTGAATTTAAAGGCGCTCTTTTTATATTTTCCATTCGTCAAAGCGTTGTCCTGCATTCCAATTAATATCCTTTTAGGAAGGACTCCAAGGGCCACGTTTTCCAGTTGCTTCGAGGCCAACCCGGCGGAGACCGTGCATAGTTTGATCTGTACCCTGTTAATTGGGTATTTTACTGTGGCGTGTATTAAGTCTTTCTCAATTTCTATTTGTTTCGGGGAACTTAATTTCACTCGGCGTATACGCAAATACGTCTCCATGATGTGAATCACAACGGGTTCCGCGCCCTCTTCTTGATCAGACCCCAGATTTATGCAGATCTCAGGAATGTGAAATTTTTATGAAAACGTCCAAAACATTCGTATATCTTTTTTTAGAATTTTTAAATTTCTCCTTTATTCCATTTTCATCTTCAGTATGGTAACTAGCAAGAGATCGGCGCTACGCGCCGATTTTGCTAGATCTGCGGTGTTTGGACCTTCGACCCAAACCGAATTGTGGGCCTACGGCGTATTTTATTTTGAACGTCAATAGCCCTTTATCTGGATATCGTTCCCATTCCTCTCACCTTGGGCCTCAGTAATTGGGATGCCTGTGGCCCTCCAATTACTGGCGAACCAATTATTCGGTCAATAAAACTACAGAAAAGAACGCAGCCATGAAAATCTAAAACTTCACAAATCTTGATACGATGAACTCGGATATGAAGCTCAAGATTTTCATTGCTGCGTTCTTTTCTATAGTTTTATCGCGGTGCTGGGGGCCCTCGAGCCAAGTTCATTACTCATCACCCCCATCCACCATACGAAATTTGGTCGAAATCGGTTCAGAAACGTAAAAGTTTTTTCGGCGGATAGACAGGCAGACACATTTTTGCTAAATTATAATAGTAATGATGCCCGATTAGGTTAATTAAATGGCCGTTTAGGTCAACTGAATGCCCGATTAGATTAATTGAATGCCCGGGTACGTTAATTGAATGCCCGGTTAGGTTAATTGTACACCCTTGACGATTGGTTAGGTTAAGTCATGATATTTTCGTTAAAGCCAACGAAAATATCACGACTTAACCTAACTAATCGTCAAGGGCGTACAGATGACCTAACCTGGCATTCAATGAACCTAACCGGGTATTCAATAATTTTACCATAGGTTTCGTAATGATCTTGATGACGTCATTTAATGTTTTAAAATTAATTATTTAATTTATTAACACCCACGTGCAAAACCTCTGGACCTAATCAATATGTGTGTGAAGTTTCATGTTTGTAACTGCTTCCATTTTGGAGTTATGTCTGATGGCTGGAACACACCACACACACACACACACACACACACACACACGTCTTTTTATTATTATTATTATTATTATAGATAAACAATAGACTGGTACAAATTTATAACCGAAAGACTTCCGAAACTCAACAATTTTTGATAAAGAAAAGGGGAAAATTGGTTTTGTAGGCCTAGGGGGTCCGAAATTTTCATAAAATGGAAAATAATTGCTATTTTCTTACTTACAGCGACAGGCATAATGATATTAGGATACCTAATAGAAATTTTGTAATATTTTAAAGTGGGGAAAATAAATAATTTTCTAAAAATGATCTTCAACTATAAAAGCGCAACTAATCAGATAACTTAATTAACGTATTTTTATGACAACTAAAAAATAGAATGATAAATCAATATCCTATCAAATTGTTTGTGTATACGTAAAATTATTTGTACAAAAGCCACAGTAATAAAACGCACCAAAGTCACGGTAAATAATTTCGAGTGTGGCTCGTTTAACTTTAAACTCGTGTTTATTTAAATTGCCCGTTTTAATTATGTAATTTTTTGTATTGAATCGATAAAGAAATCTTTTGTGATTTTTTGTATTGAATCGATAAAGAAATCTTTTGTGAATCGAAAAATGTTAAAATTATAACAAATATCAAAATATTTTGTATAAAAATCATTGAATTTAAAAAATGCATGTTTGTTTTTAGTTTTTTTAGCATGGGCACTGCACAATAAAAAGACGCATCGAATGATGAAAACCGCATTGTTCTACACCATTGTAGCGACCTGTATGTGTGCGCAAAAAAAACTGTTATATATATATATATATATATATATATATATATATATATATATATAGGCTTCATTTCTGAAATAGTATATTAGATACCCCTCGGCGGTTAAAAAGGTGTCCTTCGCTTCTTTTGAAAAGTTGAGGACATTTTCCAGATAGGCTCGTAGGTGGTAGTACCCCGTTCCTGCCGAGATATCAACCTGGTTTAAATACATCTCACATTGACTGAAGATGGAGTGTAAAAAGTTGGTTTCAGGGTAGGCAGAGTAACTATAGAGTAACTATCATCGCAATCCGTTCCATCAGAATGGGCTATACGCAGTTTAACGTACATGTGCTTGTAGCTCGGGTCAAAAAAGTAAGGGACTGAGCTGGGTATCACGAATTCTATAGGGGCACTGGGCGAAATAATTGTGTTTAATAGGTTAATTGTAATAAAGTCGCTATGCTCAATAGAGACCTGAGTAGGGGGCATATCAAAGAGGGACAGTTCCGATTTACAGCATTGTGAACTACACGAATGGATGAAACGCGCCATGACGAGTCAGAAATAGGGCCACCTCCCTCGACAAGTATTAGTCAACCTATGATTTGTGAGAGTAGTGTCCTCAGCTTATATAGTTAAAAAATTATCAGCCATAGGTTTCATACGCTTAGAGCACTTCTTTTATGATTTCCTTTTACGTTTAGCGCCACGAGATGGTAACCCCTTCTTCCTGGCAAATCTCTTCTTTCCGCCACCACGCATTTTTCTCTTTGCATCTTTGATGATTTCGTCCCGTGTACGTTTTAAATGTTTTTTAGAGCTTCTTTAAGCTTTGTTCCGCTCATTATATCTTCTCCCGCGTTAAAACCTGTTTATAACGCCTTCCGCCCTAGGTACCTGGCACCCCTCTTCAACAGTGGGATAACAGTGCGTAGTATGGATGAAAAAATGGATCCAAGTCCACTCCCACGCTGGTATCTCACTCCTCGGTAGACTGTGAATGGTCTTCGAGTCATTATAAACGGCGAAAGTGTAGTTTCACTGTTAAGCTCCCATCACCGAATGGGAATTTTTTTCCCTCAATCGTTCTTATATATATCGAGATGTTGGTTAATAGATTAGTCGCAACATTCACATAATGGGGCTTGTCATATGTAATGCTCAAACTTTTCCCTCTATCGTTGGGGATGTGTGCAATGCGCAGCATGCGCGCCTGGGTGTACCCAACAAATTGGTGCTCTACGATATTGTTGTAAATATAGCACATGTCTGGGGGCGGAGAGCTTTCACCCAATTTCTCCATCTTCAATTGATACATTAAGCTGGACAAGTCATGCTGTGCCTCGTGAAAGGCATCTCTTTGGAAAGCTGTGCTATATCGGCCCTCAGCCACAATTATGAACAGCTCTTTATCTTTAATATTTCAACTAAGCGTTGATTTTAACTTCAATGTGCATGCAGGCGTGTCTATGTTTACGACTTCAAAGAGTAAATCGTTTTTCAGGTACGACGTTTCAAGACTCTTGTTTAACACCGTCACAATGTCCATGGCTCTATCATAATGCCCGATTCCTAGCGATACATTTGTGCTATAGTACCGTTCCTCACCGAACAGGACTGAACGCATAGTATTGTCTAAGGTTATGCCTAATTTTTCGCACTCATCGATTCTTCTAAAGATCAGGAATATGATTTGCTCATTTTCAAGAGTTAAAAATTTGGTAGCTAACTAGAGTTCACATAAGCCCACCTCATACGAATCACGCTCCAATTCAATGGGTCTATAGAGTTCTGTTACAAAGTTGGCGTGGGTGTTGTTAGAGTGTACAGAGAGAGAGAAGAAGAGTACGGGAGTGTGACATAAAAGTGGCTAGGCGCCATGTTGTATACTAATTAAGCTTCATTATTGCATCAGTGTTTATATACGTGTTGAAGCTTTCTGGGTACCCTAGCCATTTCACCAGGGACATTTTTCTCTTTCCTGAACCTCTGCTGCCGAAAATTTTTTAAATTTTAAACACATTTTTTCCTAAATTAAATGTCACTTTCTGCAACTCCTCGCGGTAAAAGCCTCCAGCGATCTCTTCTCCATTCAAATCTTCAACGTAATACATCAATATCTCATCTTTAGGTCTCATAGCCCTAACTTTAAAAAATCTCACGTGTCCATCCTTGCTCAAAGCCCTTCGCGAATTTATTTCCCGAACGCGACAGCCTTACATAATTCACTGCCCGACAAAAAAAACATTTTTTGCTGCTGATTTAATTCTAAGACTTGTTTCTGGATAATATTGATGTTCTGATTTCAAAAATCACCTTTGATTTTGTCCATCACATCAGGTTTTCGTGCAGTGCAATATGCCTATTTTGGGTGATCCATGAAGGGTGCTTATCAAAATTGATGATTTTTGAGACCTGTTAATAGCTGTTTTGCTGTTAAAATTTTATCTGTAGAATACGCAAATCTGTGCATTAAATCTAAAGGTCATGTACAACATATTAAAATCTTGGGTATCTGATTTCCCCAGGTGTGAGCGTGACGTCATGATCTGAGAGAGATTTCCCATTGGCGGAGTGAGAGCAGCCGGTTCCGCTAGTGACGTCAGTCTGTCCTGGTTGGATACAGCTGCAAAGTGTGTGAAGTCATCGCCTGCTCGCCACATGATTGGGAGCTGCACAGAGTTACAAGTGGGCAGCATTCAGTGATCCAATACTGCGGCAGTTATTTGCGATCAGTGGTGAGTGAAGGGTGCGTTGCAGCTCATCATCATGTCTGCTGTTCGAAGAAAGTGTTCAAACAGCGCAGATGTTTTCTGCTACATTTGTGGATGCTTTACGTTACTAAAGCAGAGGATGAACATTATTGATTTCGTAAAAAAGGCATACCTGGCCTATTTTAAAGTTAAACTTGGAGATCAGGATAAGTCGTGGGCTCCTCACACTGTTTGCAAAACTTGTGTGGAACATTTACGACAATGGACAAATGGAAACAGAAAAGGTTTGAAGTTTGGCATTCCTATGGTATGGCGAGAGCCCAAAAATCATTCAGATGATTGCTACTTTTGCCTTGTGAAGACTTCTGGCTTCAACGCAAAGAATAAACACCATCTAAATTATCCTAACCTAGATTCAGCAATCAGACCAGTTTCTCACTCAGATGAAATTCCTGTTCCAATTTTCACGGACCTTCCAACACTCACAGAAGATGATGAAGATATGGAATTACCTGATGAGATCGAACGTGATATCACTGATGATGATTTTGAACAGCCTTCTTCATCAACGACACCTCAGCGATTTAATCAACTTGAGTTGAATCATTTAATTCGTGATCTCAGCCTTTCAAAAGAGTCATCAGAATTATTAGCTTCAAGATTGCATGAGAAAAATCTACTTCATCCTGGGACAAAAATAACATCTTATCGCAATAGGGAAAGAGAATTGTTGCAATATTTTGGTGCAGAGAAGGATTTGGTTTACTGCCATAATGTAGAAGGACTTTTGAATGCAATGGGTGTAACCCACTATAGCCCCAATGAGTGAACAGACGTGTTTTATCGAGTGTCCATTGCTATCAATTGAATAAGTGGTTTTCGTTGAAGTGTTTTAAAAAAAAATAGTGTTCGGTGCATTCATAACTAAATTACTTCGTGCTACTAATCATTCATTACCGAATATATTTCATTTATTGACGTTATTCAATACTATATTATTTGATCAAACCAAGGCTACAGCACGTGGCTTGCCGTGTTGTTTCTCAAATCTATCAAAAAACGTGCTGACATAAGGTTTATTTTTCCTTCCTTCGAGAGGTCAGGTAGAGTGTGGTCCCGCACCGTGTGAAGAAAAGGAAAAAAGTCGGGTCAAATCGCGGACAGATAAGTGTTATAAATACTCTTCTTTTACAGATCTTTTGTCGGTAGCTTAATTCTATATGCATTTAGTATAAATTTGTGTTACAAGAACCTGTTTCTGCGTTTCAAAAACGCGGTAGACCTACGTTGTAATTTATTAATTTCCAAACGCTCGTTTTTTGTTTTTTTTGTTGTTTAACTAATTAAAAGCATGGCACCCCCGTCAAGTACTTGCAGTCGCTGTGAAGGGAAATTTGCCGCTTACGCGTTTACAATGGCTAATAATAATGAACAGTTAGTTTGCAGGTGGTGCTCAAACTTAAGTGCTGAGGAACGAGTTAGAACGTGAGAAGGAGGCCAGAGTAAGCCTTGAAGAAAGGGTGATGCTCCTGACGGCAAAATTAGAATCCCTTGAGACTCCAGTTGCGACCCCTCCTGCCTCAGTTTCTATTAATAATATAAATAGTATTAATAGCCCTCTCTCTTCTCCTAGTTCCCAACCCTTCGTTCGAGTGCGTAATGGAGCCCCATTGAGAAAACCTAAGACATGTCTACCAGTAATAACAAACAATAAGTTTTCTGTTTTAGGTTTTGAAGATGATGATGAACCGGAAATACGACTCGTTGGCGATTCCATTGTTCGAGGACAGCTCGAGGAATTCTGTGGGAGAAACCCTCGTCGTAGGCGCCGTTACTGCTACCCTGGTGCAAGGGTGGAGGATATAACTAATAGTGTTGACCAATTTACAGATGGTACCTCCGAGGACACAACGTATGTTATTCATGTCGGTACTAATAACGTTTTAAATTCTAGATCGGAAGAACTGCTGGCTAGGTACAGGGACTTACTAGAGCGATTAAAGGAAAAAACTAATAAGATTGTTTTAACAGGTATACTTCCTCGAATTATCCATCGTAACGATTTCTACAGCAAGGCGACCTATATTAACAATAACCTAAAGTCTCTTTGCCAACAGGAAGGAGTGCATTTTGAGAATTTTTGGAACAGTTTCTACGGCAGGAGGGACTTGTTCCTCGGAGATGGACTTCATCTTAATGACGTAGGAGCTGCGCGTTTAGGAAGACTATTTCATAATACTGTCTCTTCTTTTCAGGCTGCCGTAACTCGAACGGTCCCAGCGTAAATTCCATAAATTTCCACTGCGCTCGCGAAGTTGTCGCAATTACAAACAATTTGAAGGTTCTATCCTTAAATGCTCGTAGCCTACGAAATAAAATAAACGAATTTTTTTCTTTAATTGCTTGTAAAGACTATGATATAATTGCGATAAATGAATCGTGGCTTAGCACTGAAACTCGTGACTTTGTAGGGGAGTATCAAATTAAAGGTTATAGACTTTTTGTTAAAAACAGAATAGGTAGGCGAGGAGGCGGTGTTATGTTGTATATCAAAGATAATATAGCGAACGTTATAGAAGTAAAGCACACAATTCCAGAACCGATAGATTCGACTATAGCAGAACTTAAATTGAACGATTTCAAACTTGTTGTTGCGGTTATATATAGGCCCCCTAATCAAACAGCTGATACGGACGAAGCGTTATATCGTGAACTAAAGCGAATAATCGGTAGTGAGCAGGCTTTAGTTATGGGTGACTTTAATTGCGCTAACGTAAATTACGATACAATGCAGGGAGACGCGGAAGGTAATCGTTTAGTTAATTTTCTCGAGGATAGCTTTCTTATTCAAAAGGTTGGGGAACCTACGAGGTTGGACAGTATTTTAGATTTAGTAATAACTACGGATGATAGGCTAATTACTGATCTTCAAATAATAGAACCGTTGGGCAATAGCGATCACAATATGGTAGAGTTTGTCCTCTCAGTAAGTCACTCGAAACCAGCTAACTCGACGAAAATTCCTAACTTCCAGCACGCAGACTTTAGTAAATTTCGAAATAAATTGTCACACGTCAATTGGGAAAACGTGATGGGGAACTCCAACGCAAAACTAATGTGGGAATCGTTCGAAACAGTATTTAGGACTATAAATGAGGAATGTGTACCGTACAAAATTAAGCGTGCGAAAGTAAACAACAAGCCCTTGTGGTTTACTTCTAGAGTAGGAGACATTATAAAGAGTAGAGATAGGGCTTATAGGCTACATAAGTGCGATAAAGACAATTTGTGGTTACGAAACAACTACATATCTCTAAGGCGTGAAGCGAAAAGTGTAATAAAAAAGTCCAAGCGCGAATTTGAAATCTCCATAGCTCGTGACGGTAAAGAAAACCCCAAGCGATTCTTTCAATACGTCAATAATAGAAATCCAGTAAAAAGCGTCTTGGGGCCTTTGAAAAATGTAAACGGAGATCTAGTTTCTGAAAAAAGGAAATGGCTACCTTGCTAAACGAATTTTTTACGTCAGTTTTTACTATAGAAGATGTAACAAATATCCCTACGGTCACGGACATAATACCGTTTGATAATGGTAATATTTTGGATAATATAGTGGTTAGTGAAGGGGAGGTAACGCGCTATATTGATAAAATGAAAACGCGTAAATCACCGGGGCCGGATTCCATATATCCCATACAACTAAAAGAATTAAAAGATAGCATTGTTGTGCCGCTAACAAAGATTTTTAATGCGTCTATTTCTGAGGGGTGCGTACCAGATAATTTCAAGTTAGCAAACGTAACACCTATCTTTAAGAAAGGCGATAAAGGTGCGGCGGGAAATTATAGGCCAATCAGTTTAACGTCTGTTGTAGGTAAGCTACTGGAATCAATAATTAGGGATCGTATAGTCGAACACTTAGAATTCATAAGCTAGTTAGAAATACGCAGCACGGATTTAGGCGAAACAAATCTTGCTTAACTAATCTTTTAGAATTTTTCCAAAGCGTGGTTGACGTTTACGATAGACATCGGGCGGTTGATGTAGTGTATTTAGATTTTCAAAAAGCGTTTGACACCGTGCCGCACAAAAGACTCATTGAAAAAACTAAGGCTCATGGAATCAGGGGTGTAGTAATAAATTGGCTAGAAGAGTGGTTGCGAGGCAGGAAACAGAGGGTGGTCGTTGATGGAGCGGAGTCGTGTTGGGCTAATGTAGCGAGTGGCGTTCCTCAGGGTTCTGTATTGGGCCCCTTGCTTTTTCTTATATATATTAACGATTTAGATGTCGGCCTAGTCAGTACAGTTTCAAAGTTTGCGGATGACACGAAGCTGGGTGGTAGGGCGATTAATGACGAAGATAGAGGTAAAATTCAGGAAGATCTGAATAAAATCGTTGATTGGTCAGTCACATGGCAAATGAGATTTAACGTTGATAAGTGCAAAATTTTGCATATAGGTTCGCGTAACGGTAATTTTGCGTATAGTATGTCAGGGAAAGATTTAACAAGCGTAGAGCAGGAAAAAGATTTAGGAGTTATAGTCACTGGTGATTTAAAAGTAGCGAAACAAAGTACAGCAGCGGTCAATAAGGCGAACAAAGTGTTAGGTTTTATAGCTCGAAATTTTGAGTACAAATCGCGCGATATTATAGTTCCACTTTATAATTATTAGTTAGACCCCATTTGGAGTACGCGGTCCAATTTTGGAATCCGCATATGCGCAAAGATATAGACAAAATCGAAAGAGTTCAAAGACGAGCAACTAAGATGATTCCGTCGCTTAGGTCAAAGTCGTACGAGGATAGGCTTAAGGAGTTAAAATTGACAACACTCGAGACTAGGAGGTTAAGGGGTGATCTAATCCAGGTTTTCAAAATTATGAATGGGTTCGATAACGTAGATAGAGATAGCTTTTTCGAAATATCTCAATATAATAGGACTAGAAATAACGGGTGTAAGTTGACAAGTAGAAGGTTCGAGACAGCAGTTGCGAAAAACTTTTTTACGCATAGAATAGTAAATAGCTGGAATAGTTTGCCGGTAGAAGTAATTAGTAGCACGTCTATAAACATGTTTAAAAATCGATTAGACGCATATGTTGATAGAAAGGGTATAGTTTAAGGTAGTAAAATTAAGGCTTTCTGGGGATAGATCCCACAGCTCAACACAAGTGTTGTGGGATATAGGGAGGCAGCGTCTTGGGTTAGGGGATACTCTCTGTCCTTACACACCCCATTTAAAGAGATTCCTCTGCCGAGCGGTGCCCCCCATAGTACTGTGAGGTATTGAAAAACTCATGATCTTCACTTGCCCCACAAACACCTTTAAATGGGAGACCCAAAATGGGTGCACACACATTTCTACATTACTGTACAGTCTTTACAGCCACACCTACACTTTTCCTCGTAAGTGTATATATTGTAATGTATATGGTTGTAAATTTTGACTTGGTCCGCAATCGATATGGACCGTGACTTGATGGATACCGTAATGAAATTGACTGGATTCTTTGGATCTGATATATTTGCATGTCCGTTATAAATAGATAGAGTGTAACATATTTGTGGATAGTAGTCTATTATGACTTGATCCTCTGGATCCAGAGATTCTATCTTTAGTTTTAAATCGATAATTAATTAGTTTTAAATTGATAATTATTTAGTTTCGTAAAAATTGGTCGTTGCCAATTTACCGGCGGATTTTGCATAAATTTCTTATGTTCTTGTGGTTCGGAACCCACGTAAAATTGTAGGTCCCCTCCGCCACCACGGAGGACATACACAATACACGATTACGAACACAGTTAGGTAGACCAGCCATGAGTGGATCTTAGGGTCTTTGTTGGTCTGAAACATTATAACATTATAACATAACAAAGTATCCATGTTTCTTGTGCTTATGGGATAGTCGCGCCAAAGCTGAACATTGGGTAAAGGAAAAGTGGCCACTAAGGCAAAATTTAAATGTAGGAGATAAAAATATTGTAAACGAGCCATTGGTGGATCGAGAAAAGGTCATTTTTCCACCACTCCACATCAAACTTGGGCTTATGAAGCAGTTTGTAAAAACTTTGAATAAAGAAGGTGATTGCTTTAATTACATATGTGCAGCCTTTCCAGGTCTTAGTGATGAGAAGCTTAAAGCTGGTATATTCGATGGTCCCCAGATAAGAAAACTGATGAAAGATTCGCAGTTCAGTAACTCAATGACCGAAACGGAGGCAAGAGCTTGGAATGCTTTTGTGGAAGTAGTTAAGAACTTCCTAGGAAACAAAAAGTCTGAAAATTATAAAGATCTTGTAAAGGATTTACTTGTAAACTTTCAGCAGTTGGGTTGCAACATGAGCACTAAAGTTCACTATCTCAACAGTCATCTGGATAAATTTCCAGAAAATCTTGGTGATGTTAGTGAAGAGCAAGGTGAAAGGTTCCACCAAGATATCAAAGTGATGGAAGAACGATACCAAGGAAGATGGGATACCCATATGATGGCTGACTACTGCTGGAGCCTGCAAAGAAATTGTCTTGACATTTCTCATTCTAGGAAGTCCTATAAGAGAAAATTTATCAGCACTGAAAAGTAAGAAAACAAGAAAAAGACAATGTTAAGAAAACTGGTCCCGTGCTTGCTTTAATATGGATTCATTTTTTGCTTATTTAAACACTTTTAATCACTTTATGTGTCAATATTACCATTATATATTAAAGTTCACTCCCTGCACAATTGTTTACTTTTCCATGCTGATTCTGAGTATGTAAAAACTTATTTTTTGAAAAGAAAAAAAATTAGGCATAACCCTGCCAAAATGCGATATCTCCAAAATATCCGTATTTGATTGCTCGAAAACCTGACGTGATAGGCAAAAACTAAGGTGATTTTTGAAATCAGCGCACCAAAGTTACCTAAAAACAGGTGTTAGAATTAAATCAGCAAAATTGGTGTTGGGCAGTGTAATCATTGATTTTGAATGTGTAGTGTGGTGGCGGTGCTCCATCTCTTCTCACCTCTGGCAGCGCACCTCGTTCTAAAACTTCGTTAGGCGTTGTGCCAATCGTACGATCGTGTGAACGGTTGTATGATGAAGCCAGTGAACCGAGAACGTTATATATCTGTATGTGTTTTTAGGTGTAAAATAGCGATGCATGCGCTCCTTTATGGTACGTTGAACTCTTTCAGCTTAAGAGGTCTTATGTATAGAACTGCTAGTGTAGTAACTGATATTAAACTCTGTCAGCATGTTCTGAAAAGCGCGACCTATAAATTCCTTCCCCATATCCGTACAAAAATAGCCAGGAACCCTTTCTTCTTTTAACATCAACGTTTTGGTCGCTTTAGCAAGTGTTTCAGGCGATTTAGTTTTCAGGGGAATTAGCCACAGATATCTAGTGAATAAATCTATTATGAATAGGATGTAGCGGTATCCGTCATTATACACTGAATATCTTTGCATGTCTGTTAAATCCGCTTGTCAAATAGAGTCAATCGAATCCGCGGTTGTCTTGGCCGTTTTAAACCTTTTTCTTACCGGTTTATGAAGTGTATAAGCATCCTGTTCCCGCAAAAACTGCTCAACATCTTTTTTTCTTACACCGTAAACACCTCTGTACAGTCTATTAACGCCACCATAGGAGGTGGGGTTAGAAATGTCATAATAGCATTTACTTAATATGTTATCCATTTGCATATTTTAGAGGCACGGGGTTAAGCGATGGCGTACTCAGTTGTGACACATGCGAGACTTGATCCAAGTCTTTTAACCTATTCAGATTACCTATCAATGTTTTGGGGACATTTATTTGTTGTGGTCTTGCTTTAATATGCTTCCATCCTGTTGGCGTGGGTCTGTCCCACTTTCTCACCAGATCATGAACAATATCAATGATATTAGATCCTTGTACCTTTGTTCCTTCAAAAATGACCTCGCCGGTATCGGCCCACTGTATGATGCGGTCCTCACTCAATAGATTATAAAGACAAGCCTTTATTCCTCAGTGTATGTGGGAGGCTGTTTTTTAGCACATGTTCGATATGTTGTGTTCCGTTGTTCTTTGGTTGGTCATCTCTAACGTCGGGCCCAGGTCCTGTGTCGCCATGCTCAGCGCTACTCGCGCTGTGACTAATAACCACGGGAGCTCTGTAGGATTCTTATAATCTTCGTACCCATGAAAAATTTCTGCAAAGCCTCTTGGTCCAAGATCCTTTTCTCATCAGGTGACTTTTCACTGTTTAATAGGGCTAGCAACTCGCTTTTCATTCTTTTAAGGCTACTTTTACGGGGTTCTAAAGCCGTGTCTGGAATCTTTGAACTTTGCAATGAAGCATACACCTCGTGCGGAATCACAACCACCTTCATTATATTAATCTAGTCAGTAAAGGACCCAAAACTGAAAATAAGATGGTTAGGAATGATCCCTCCTCTTTGTACAATAATGCGCTTTTTCATACCCACAGTTTGACTTTTATGAGCGAGCGCTCATATTATGTTCTGGTAACGACGTAAGCGATCCTTCTGAGAGGGTTTCATTGGCACATTACATTTTATAACATTAAGAGAGATTTCACAGATGCATTTTAAAAAGTCAGAGTCGATATTTTTAACAAACATCTGTTGCAGTGCCCGGGGCAATCGTTTATAGATTTTTATTAATTCACGGTATTTCTTTAGCGTATTTGTCATTCTGGAATATACACCGTTTCAGGTTCGCTTGAAAATATAGTCTTTCTTAGAAGCACCCTAAACGTGTTTCGCGGGTGAAGGTCACAAAGCAAATATCCATAACGCTGGTTTGTGGCTTCTTTATAAACCTCCAAAAACTCCTTACGCTGATTCGGGAACATTTGATTGGCTAATACCCCAATTTGTGATACATCTCTACGTTGCGCGAATAAGACTAGATATTTTGTATTTAGCGACACATCGCGCATGTGTCTATTTTTTAAAAATAGATTCTGATTGAAGAAGAACACGATTATGTTAAGATGGCGGGAGAATACTGTAAATGTCTCGGCAAATGTTTTATTCATTTCCAACATGATATCGTCAATTACAATGACTATATGTTTCTTTCCCTTTAACGAATTAACGTCATATACACCTTTGTGGAAAAAAATATGATCTTGGTACGTCGAATAGCACCATATAATTTTATGCACAAATTTTGAGAACATCTCTCTCCCTTTTCTTTAATGATTTTAAGCATAAACACAGTTTTACCACATCCTGTAGGTCCAGATATAATACATGTGGATGGGCTCGTGAACCTGAATTTTTCTACAGAATCCATTTCTAAAACGTCACACCCCTGAGTGGGCCATTTACAAAATATTACAAATTTGGAGTGCTGTTCCTTATATATTGTTTTCTTCTTCCACAGAACCGTGAATGACGACGAGGTACAGCACCCCATCATCGATATCACAGACGAACTCGTTGACCGTGCAGCTACAGAATCCATCTCCGCTGACGAATTCCCAACGGCGATACCTTTAGCACGCGCCAGTTCAAAGCGAAGGCATGATGAAGAGCCCACCACGTTAGGTATAAAGCGCGCCAGGGTTCAGCCAGTTGTTAGACCACCAGTAATAGAGCCCCAACCCTCTACGTCTTACGACACAACCCCCACAATAGTACCTTCCTCAAATATACCCCCTTATTCAATTCCGGGTACATCCTCCACAGCAGCTTCCCGTTCTGTTGAGGATGGCATAACATTCGAGTTGGTGCGCACCGCTACCCCCACCCCGACCTTGACTAGAAATCGGTATATAGTCAGGGTTGATCCTAGATCCATGTATTGCAATGGTGTTGAACACGGAGTATGGCGCATAGTTGAACGTGTTGTAGAGTTTGCCCTTCAGAACCGGGACGAACGTGAAGTCAGGACGAGGCTGTCCTTCGGATTCGGGTCAGATGACGAAGATGTAGATGATTTTTGGGTAGTGATACCGTTCAGACGCTTGGCAGCTGAAGATATAGAGTATCTATTGGGCTGTATAATGCAGGCCTCTCAAAGTAGTATAGCCTTCAATATGGACAACTTCACGGTAAATATTGATCGTGTATTCCGTGTTGCGGGTCATAGTGCTACACCTTATACTCTTAACTTCAATTCTCAGGCTATTTATAGAGGGCATATAAACGCCGATCGTGGTTGCGGCTTTATAGCAGTAGTTTTTGCACGTATGTTTACTGTACTAAATACACAGGTCAAAAACATTTGGTTGCCCACGGTAGTGGAGCGTGCCCATAAACTAGCTGTAGACTGCAAACTTGAATTTGAGTGTAATATGGGTCTTGAAGAGCTGAGAAGGGTAGAACAGGAAATGAATGCTCGTATAGTTGTATTTGGAATGGATGATCGTCGTCGGACTGTGTATGAGTTTAAAAGCAGTGTGAGAGATCGTACAAAACCTCTACTTATTTTAGGGCTGTCAGGAACAACATATCTACCCATCCGTAATATAAGGGGCCTTTACGCGAGTTATGATAAAAGTCGAAAATATGGACGACATCATGATTTGTGTAAGGGCCGTATCGAGTTTGCGATGATAGAGTGAAACATTGTAAAGATTATCACATGGTGTGTGAGCAGTGTAAAAGCTCTAAATGTGAAAGCCGTGTAGTTGAAGTTGAGAAGAGGGATTGTGATGTGTGTAGACGCACAGTTTTCAATAATAATTGTTTTGAGCTCCATAAATCAATTGGCACGTGCAGGTAAATGAGAATCTGTGAATGTGGTATGTTTCATATGATGGAAAAATTAGGGGAATTTCAAGTATAAATGTGATGAAATTCACTGTTCTACATGCCATGAGAAATATAAGGCGGTTGGAGTAAAGCATGTATGTTATATGAAAGACGCCAAGTCTAAAAACAGCCATTGTATAACTGTGTACTACGATATAGAAACATATACGAATGCTGAAACAAAGGGTTATTCCACATTTACTTGTGGGCCAGACAATCTGTGGTGAGTGTATGGAGAGCGAGTGTGATGAGCGTCACAAATGTGGTAAACGGACAAACGTCCTATACTGTATTGTCAAGTTAGCTGACAAGTTCAAAAAAATGTATATTCTCGCCCATAACGGGGCAAAATTTGACACACAGTTCCTTTATAAGGAGTTGCTTGAGCACGAGTCATCTGAGATATTTACAGGTGATCCCTTGAAAAGAGGCAGCAAACTAATACAGATGCAAACAAGAGGTAATGTACAGTTTAAAGTCACTTTATTATTCACACCTTGTAAATTAGCAAAGCTGCCCAAGGTCATGGGCGTAGCTGCTGAAGTTTCAAAAGGATATTTCCCTTACACATTCCTCACTGCGAAACTTTAAATTATGTAAGACTACCTCCACCCAAACATTACTTTAATTATGAATGTATGAGTACAGATGAACGTGAAGATTTTTTCCGATTCTACAACAGTTTTAATGAATGTAATCCTTATAATATAGCTGATGAATGTGAGCGTTATTGCGTGAATGATGTGCGCGTGCTTAGAGTATGTTTCCAGGCCTTTAGAAGGATGTACATAGGTCGTTTCAAATGCGATTCGTTGTAAGTTGCAACCACCATCGCCACATTTCGTTTTACGATGTTCAAGAATAACTTCATGCCTAAAGACACCTTTGCCGTTATCCACAGAAACAATCCCCGCAGTTATGGGCACAAGTCTATTTACGGGCTCATATACCTACAACAACAGACCGGGGTATACATAAAGCATGCCCGCAACACGGGTGAAGTACCCATTAAGGTTACTGGTCGTGTTTTTTGGGTTGATGGTCTAAGTGAAAACCGTGCCACTGGTGAGAAGACTGTGTACTCCTTTAACGGCTGCTGGTGGCACGGATGTCCCCGTCCTGAGTGTGGAATCGTAGGAGATATCCACGATAGATCTCATGCCGACTGTCTTGCGTGGACCCGCACCCGCGATCAACTTATAGGCTCCCAGTTCACTCACAAAGTCTTGTGGGAGCATGAGTATGATGCACGGATGGAAACAGATGGACAGTACCGTGAAGAAATAAACACGATCAAACGTTCAATGGTGCTGGATCCTCTCAAATGCGGTGATAGCTTGTTCGGAGGGCGTACAAATCCCTTCAAGCTATACTTTCCGCCTACGGAGGGCGTGAAACTCCATTACTACAACTTCTGTTCTTTATACCCCTACGTGATGAAGAACACTCCGTACCCCGTAGGCGCACCTGAAAAAATGGTGGGTCCCACCATACCAACCATCGAGGAGTTTTCAGCTAACTTGAATGAGCGCTACTTTGGACTCTCTTTCGTAGACGTTCTCCCCCCTCGCGATTTATGGATGCCGATCTTACCCGTGGTTATAGATCACAAGCTCACGTTTCCTCTGTGCGTGAAGTGCGCAGAAGAGAACAACGGTGATTGTGACCATACAACCCACCAGTGTAAGATCAGAGGTGTATATACAAGCCTTGAGGTGGCCCTATCCGTTCGCCATGGGTATAGAATAATGAAGATACATGAGGTGTGGAGGTTTCGGAAGCTACCCAACCTTTTCACACCATATATAAACGCTTTTATGAAGGAAAGTTTAAGGCGTCAGGATATCCGCGAGGGGTTGATACCGAAGATGAAAAAACGGCTTATATTCAGCGTTACCGTGCCCATGAAGGTAAACAACTTGACCAATCCCAAATTGTTAAGAATCCTGGCAAGCGCTTTAGTGCAAATTTGTCTAAACAGTCTTTGGGGAAAGTTTGCGCAGAATACAGGCAAGGGGAACGTCCAATTGGCACAAAGTTATAGTGAAGTCTGGGATTATGCCAACGCTCCCGATAAAGAGGTTATGGAGATCGTGAATGTAGGTAATATCTGGCCGCAGACACTTCACGGGCTACAAACATACCTGTAGCCAGTTTCACGACGGCCTACGCCCGCATCAAACTTTGGGGCCTATTGCACTCTCTTGGACGGATTGTGTTGTACGCTGACACATAGCGTGATATTCCCAGCGAAGGAAGGTGAATACATGCCCGCTATTGGGGGGGTTCCTCGGAGAGCTAACTGACGAGATCAAGGATGAGTTTGGTGATGGTGCATACGCAGTAGTGTGTGTCACTTGGACTTTTTTAAAAGTTATGGTGCTTACCTCTTCTATTGTGACAAATTGACTAGAATAAACAAAAAAAAGACAATCGTGTAATATTTAGGGTCCCCGCCCCCCATTTGAAAAATAAGCCCCCTATTCACACAAAAAATGGTGATTTTTGGAGATATATTTGGTCATAGTTTCCTTACTAATCATCGTATTTCAAAAACTTTGCTACCGAAATGTAGAGAATAATAATGCGCTTCAACTTGAATAGTTTTTATTAACCTTTGAGTTAAATTTATTAAATTTTTTATCTCTTTGGTCATTTTGATGCATTTTCTAAGAGAAAAATGCTGCTGTTTTATATCTTTGGAAGATCTGAACTGCAATAAAATATTATCTTATATATTTTGGATGTCACCGCCATCCATAGAGCATAGAGCATCATCCCAATGCATCTCTGCGGCGATGGGCTTTGAAATTATAAATCAAAAAAGCAGATGTGCTTAAATGAGCGACACTTTTTTGGTTTAGAAATTCAAAGTGGGAACAACTTTATACATGTTTAGTAGATTAAAATTAGTAAATTTTGCAAAAAAAAAAAAGACAACTGTAGACTTAAATTTTTATTAATCTAAAAAAATATGCAAAGTCCCATCGGCTGTTTTTTATTTTTTATTATGAAATACAAACACAAAACAATTTTAATCAAATAGAAACAAAGTGCTATTCTTGAAATTATAATGAAAAATTGTAAATGAAATGAAATTATGAATGGAAAGAAATTACAAATTCAAGAGACCTCGTTTGGAAAACTTTGGGAAAACACGCTTGTTTTCCTCTACAACTTGAAGCAATGCCTGAAATTCACCTTTAACCCTACATGAGCGATAAAAATCCTGCAAAAGTTTGATATTCCTTTCTGCAGTGTCATTAACAACCTTAGTTGAAGAGAGTGTTCTCTTTATCCGTTGAAAATCACTGTTGCTGTCCCACGTTACAACTGGAGTCCTTATCCAATCTCCCGTTGAACCAAAGACTTTGAATACAAACCATGAGTTTGGACCAACTAATTGCTGAATTTCAATTCGTTCTTTTAGGATGGGAAATATCGGCTTACCATGTTTGAATTCTGGTGGTTGATTGAAAGAGGAAAGTTTTTTGGCCACCTTTTCCCTTTCACTATGAGGTAAATCTCCAAAGAGAGAAAGGGTTACAAGTTCTTCAGATAGGTACCAGTAATGACCTTTTGGAGTGTTGAGGGCAGCTTCCGCTACTTCCATGTCAATCTTTTTGTACTGAACTAATTCGTTGTATAGGAGGAGGTCATTTTCAGGAGCCTCAAGTGGGTTGGTGACTGATAGCCAGTACTTGGAGTAGATCAGCGATGTAAACAAGCAAACTCTTCCCAGCTTTTTTATTGTAACATTATCATATCCGGCTTGTTCTGAAAATGCTAACATCTTATTCGTATACAATATGACAGCCATCCATCTGGCGTGATGGAGAGCTCCTGGCTTGATCCAGTGTATTCCTCTGGCAGGAATTTCTCCTAAAACGAGCATAGTTGTTTCAGCTTCCTCTTTGTAATCATCCATGGGAAGGCTCTGGTTATCTTTGAGCAAATATGTCATAAAATCTATGACGCATTTTTTCAGGTCCTTGAGATGTCTGTCATTGATAGATAGCAGTTTGAAGGGCTGCTTAGTATCTAGCTTCTCCCATATAACATCTCTGAAGTTCTTGAAAGATTCGTTTTCGGGTGAAGTAGATTTTCCAAATACCTTTAGATACACTGCTGACAAAACTCGTTCGCCATATGGTGGCGACAAGCGAGCCACAATAATTTTTTTCCAAAGAGATCTTCCAGTACTTTACAAGCCCCTTTTATCCAGCCAGTATTGGATGAAGTAGCATCGAATACCATTCCGTAAACCTTATCCTGTAATTTACATTCTTGGATTGTGCTAAAAACAGTACAAGCTTGTGTCGATCCAGTTGAGACACTGATATCGGGTATCGAGAGAAGTTTCTCAACATTCTCTCCTGATATAAGTATTGCCAATCAATCCTGCTTTCCTCTTGAAACATTCAGTTTCATTTTGCTGTCCCAGTGGACTACACAATATTGATGTGGGTTGAACGACTCTTTAATAGTGTCAGCAGTAGTTTTCCTCGACTTCTTCGCAGCTCGCGCAGAAGTACTTTTCGATAATGACATCTCTTTCAAATCTAGCCCACAATCAGCTGCTACCACAGATGCAAATGTCGAGCGTTGTCCGAATGATAGTCCTAAACGATCAACTGTATTAGATATTAATGTTGACTGTAGTAACTTAGGACGTTTTGATCGGCCTGGGCTCGGAGTAAAATCATCTTCACCATTACTTGAGTCCACTAACTCGCCTTCAGATGATTCAAGTTTGTGTGTGTCTCTTCTTCTAATGCCTTTCGCTCTTTTTCTTTCAATTTTCTTCTTTCTTCACCTTCTATTCTAGCAGTCTTTTTGATCAATTTGGCGACATAAGCTTTATCGAGCGGACTCAGAAAATATATTCTAGCACTTCGCTGATCTTCCAAAAAGCGAAGATCCTCATTCTTCTGTTGTATAGTTTCAATGTATTATTTTGGATCTCATTACATACATTTTCAGTTGATATATCAAATAAGATGTCTAAACGAGACAGAAAAGATGTTTTTTGGGTTTCATAACATTTTTACCCAACTTCTCATGCTCTTTTATCAAATCCCACAACATTTTTTGGGTTCTTTCTGCTTTCTAAAGGATTTTGATGGTATGAAAGCCATAATCCACCTTATCTAATACTCTCAAAATATTTTCTTCCTTTGACACATTGTCGCTTTTCATTTGATCCCTTCTCAAGAAGAAAAAGTGACTGAGAACTTCACTATTCGTTGGAAGCATGCTTCCTTCTCTTGCGCATGTCTTCCACTGACTTTCCCAATAAAGAATCATATTTTCTTAGGTCTGTTCTTAATATTGGCTTACTGTTAGCCATGACTATTGCTAATTTTAATAAATTATGAAATTAAGCAAATCTATAATAGAATTCTGAAAGGAAACCAAATTTATCATACATTTGGTTATATGCATAATTTTGGTAGATAAAACCTGGAAATACTGTAAATAAATGTTATAGAAATGAAAACAGAGGGAAAAATTTCATAAGATCCACTCAAATATCAGCACCGTATACAACTAAAATAGTTTTAAAACGTTCACAATAAGAGGATACCGTTATTCTCTACATTTTGATAGCAAAACTTTTGAAATACGATGATTAGTAAGGAAACTATGTCCAAAAATATCTCCAAAAATCACCATTTTTTGTGTGAATAGGGGGCTCATTTTTCAAATGGGGGGCAGGGACTCTAAATATTACCCGATTGTCTTTTTTTTGGTTTATTCATGGTTTTTGGTCAATGTGTCATAATATAAGAGGTAAGCACCATAACTTTTCAAAAAAAGTCCAAAAGTGACACACCCTAATGCGCAGACTCGTTTGTGTCAACAGGGCCAAAAACCTATGGGATACGGGTGAGGGTAGGGGATGATACGAAGTATATCGTGAAGGCTAAAAGTATCACGCTTAACCATACGAACCGTAGAGTCGTTAACTTTGAATCGTTGAAGGAACTAATGTGCTTGGAAGATGAGGGTGACCAGCTACCCCAACTGACTGTGGGGACGCACAATTTTCGGGCGCAGAAACTGGGGTGTGTGAAGGAACTTAGGGGCACGAAGGTATGCCCTAACACCTATAGGAAACGATACCAGGTGCCTAGTACCTATGATACCGTACCCTTTGGCTACCTTAATCCTTGATTGTATTTATATATATGTGTATTGATATGTTTATTTATCATGTATATTTGTTCCAATTAAGGTTTCATTTTCACCTTTGCGTGCGTGCGTGTGTAAGTGTGTACAGTAAAAAGCTAAGCCCCGCCCACTGTAAGATCGGCAACGTGAGTTCTGCCGCTACCTCAGCATATCTCTATCCCTGCGTGCTCAGTTGACCTCTGCATACCCTTGAGCTCAGACGTGTATTCTCCCGCGTAGAAGTAAAATAGTAATGGCTACCTTTAATATTGCGTGTTCAACATTTATGAAGTGGTATTCGGCAAAGTGCCAAGATGTAGTGGATACTGAAAAACTCCCTATTCCCACCTCCTTTGATACGTTTAAGGCTACATTGAGCCGTGCGAAGAACCAAGATGTTCAAATACTCTACGGGTATTCTGGCGAAGGCATTGTAGGATTTCGTAGTACAGACGATGTATTGAGGTATATTATAGACCTAACCTTTATAAATGCTCACATATACCACGAAGTAGAAGAAGCAACACGTTCAGAAGATAAGCAACGGTTATGGACAGTGAGTCTTGTTGATGAGTGGTATGACATGCGATATTATGTCATGTTACACCATACCGACTACTCGCACCCTACGGTTGAGAATGTAAATCTTGTCATCATGGAGAATCTTAAGTATTTTTACCACTATATTAATATACAGGGTGAGTCAAAAGTCTCCATACATAGGCAAAATGGTCACTTTATTATGCAATCACTTGTAAGTCACAAAATATGCTCTATGTGGGCACCATTACACTGGACGGCCACTTCTCGGTTGGTCTGCAACACTTCCAGTCTTCTTGAACTTCTCAATGAGGTGGCAACGGTGTCGTGTGTGATGTGCGTGCCGGGGGCGTGTCTCCTGTTAAAATCCTCGGCAACCTTGCGACAGCTTCCTGATCCTGCCAGAAGAATGATCTCTATACATTCTTCTTGGGACAAAGGCATCTTAGCACATCACCTGCAAAAAAATAAAAAATAAATAATCATTTATTTATCATGACCAGCATTGAACTGGGAGTTCTCAGATGATACCCCATTGGTAGAGACGGGAATAGACATATTCAATTTCAGGGAAGCTACTTAGCTAGAGCAATTTCACAGTTTTAAATATTGTGTGAAAAACTTTCGTAATTAGATTAAGTAGTCCCGTGTTTCATGCTATATTTTATTTTCCACTGTTCTCCAGTGAGTAATTGGGTACAGGAAATAAGTGCATGCGTGGTGTGAAGGAAATCTGAAGCTGTTCTTTCCACTATATTTTTCCTACTTTCCTATAAATATTATATAACAACAATTTTCTGCCAGCAGCGGCTGGGGGAGGAGGGAGAGCATTGTCGGTTCTCTGACTCGCTACCATTACTGTTCCTATGTGAAAGTTTTACATACACACACACACACACACACACACACAAACACACACACATAATATATATATATATATATATATATATATATAATACAAAGTTCGTAGTTTGATAAAAGTGGTATGCTTCCCTTAGAGAATTTGCAAGGATAAAGTGAAGATTAGGAAACCTTGTGGAACGTCTTTTCGTTTGGGAATCATTTTAAGAAAGTCAAGGAAAGTTTGAAGGTATTTGAATTTGAAATTTGTCTTAACTCAACTTTCTAAATAGAAGTAAAAAATTGACTTCAAAGAAAGTCATCGGTTGCTTGTCAAAGGCCATATATATATATATATATATATATATATATATATATATATATATATATATATATCAGTGGCGTGCATTCAGGGTAAGCTAGGTAAGCGCCGCCTACCCTAATAAAAATCTTATTAAAGATATTAAAGACAGTACCGTATTTTTCAGAATAGTCTACAGTACATACCCACTTGCCAGTTATGAAGTGTATCATTAGCTACTATAATTACTAAATTATATAATATGTACAATTTAGGGTGGTTCACTTTTATATGGAAAAATATAAAACTGTAAAATATGATTCTCCTTAAGGCCGCCCATGTTCCACTATGGTAAAGGAAGTCACAGTAAAAATTTGAACCCTTTTGAAGCATATTTAAGGGTTGCTAGAAACTAACACTTTTCCCATGTGGGGGCGGGAGGAGAACAGTTTGCAGGAAATGTGCTTGTTCATTACAATCATTTATGCAAAGTACTGGCATGAAGCACTAATGGCAATAAAAGCTCCAAGAAATGATTTAGCTCTTCTATCTTCATTGGGGGACTATCCCAATAAGCCACTAGCTGATGTTGCTAGTAATGCATTCAAACAACATCTCTGGTATTTATCAGAAGAAATTGTGGGACTTTCGTTCTTTGACAAACGCATAGCTGTTAATGAAAAACTAAAGATGGTTGCAAACCTCACTCGACCAGCAAAAGCCAAGTCACTCAAGCGCCTTAATGCAAAGTGTTTCAAACCAGAAAATATTCTATCATGCTATGTGACAGAGAATACATCAGACATTTTCGACGTTGTGGCTAAAAATGGAAAAGAACTATCGCAAGAATTTCTTCAGAAACATCCAAACAACTGGGAGAGCAGCAGTGCCAACAAATATTTACAAGGAAAGGCGATTGAGATGAAAGTTGTTAATGATTGCGCAGAGAGAGAGGCATAGCATTGATTAAACAGTTCAACTCTACACTTACAAAAGATGAACTACATCCTACATCTTCTAAAGCAAATTTTATGCAGTATTGTGTCTTCATGAGTCCCATCATTTGTATTCGCTATTATTTTCTGTACCAATTGATGAAACAGGTTGTTAGTGTCTAAGTTTATTAATGAATAGGAATTACCATATTTCCCTGCGTATAACGCGCACTCCCCCCCCCCCCCCGCAAAATACTCCAAAAATCACCCTGCGTTAAAATTAATTCGTTAAAATTGTACATATGAAGTGAGGTAGGAGGTATATTTTTTCCTAAATTTTTATTTTCCTAAATTTTCTCTTCAAAATAATTTTCTCTTCGAAATTAGGGTGCGCGTTATACGCCGGGAAATACGGTATGTAATTTTTCCTGCATGATTTACGTAGTGTATATTGTTCATATTCTAGCAACCTCTAAATATACTTCGATTCGGCTGAAATTTGGTGTTCATTTCTTTTTTAGTCATTTGAAACGAGGGCAAGGTTGAGAAAAACGGAAAATCACACATCTTTAACCACCCTAAATGTACATATAGTGCGTGTGCTCGCACGCAATACCGTTACCCTGCAGACTTACTCACCACACGCCACTGATTTATATATATATATATATATATATATATATATATATGTATAAAATATATTTATAAAATATATGTATACACCAGGACAAGGGGGCACACAAGAAGATGCTACTAGCTCTAGCTAATGAATTTATGTTAACGCAAGAAATAACAGAAAACACAAGAAAAAACAATTGCCTAGATTTGGTATTCACAAACAACAGTAATCTAATTGATAATGTAGAAATATCCCCAACTATGATCTCGGACCACAACATCATTGAAATAACAACTAATATGAAGGCAACAGGAAAGGAAAGAACACGCACAACAGAAAGAAGCAAATTCGAAATTTTTAATTTTCACTCCAAAGCTATAAATTGGGAAGATGTGACATCCAGCATGGAAGTAATAGATTGGAAAACCATTTTCGAGGCCAAGACAACGGAGGAGATGCTAATGACGTTAGAGGAGAAGACGTTAGAAATTGTGGAAAAACATGTCCCAAATATACAACAAAGAGGAAAGAGAAGCAGATTCGGGAGACAAAAGAGGGCATTATTTCGAAAGAGAAAAAGAGTGACTGCAAAATTAAGTAATTGTAAAGATAACATCAGAAAAATATTAAATGATAAACTGCAAAGTATCGATGCCGTCATACAGGAACTAATCGAGAAGCATACAGAAAAAGAAGACGACGCTATAGAAGCGATAAAGGCTAGCTCAAAGTACTTCTATAATTTCGCAAAAAGGTCGAAAACCCATGCGACTATCGGACCTTTAAAAAATGAGAACAGTGCTTTATATGATGATCTAACAGAAGTATCTGAAATATTAAGAGCTCAGTACGAATCATCTTTCAGTATCCCAAAAACTGACAAATTGATATGCGATAGAAACGCGTTCTTTGAAGAAGAATCACAACGGGAAAGTATAACGGATTTCGACTTTACGACGGATGATATTACACAAGCCATAGGGAAACTAAAAACACACTCAGCGGCAGGACCGGATAAGTGGAATGCTACACTGATCAAAAACTGCAAGAATGCAATTGCTGAGCCCCTATACTGGATATGAAGACGATCACTAGACAAGGGAGAAATACCGGGCATCCTGAAGAGCGCAAACATAGTCCCAATATATGAAGGAGGAGATCGATCTGAGGCCAAAACCTATAGGCCAGTGTCTCTTACATCTCATCTCACTAAAATATTTGAAAGCATAGTTAGACAGAAAATCTATGACTTTTTGAAACTCAGAAAAAATTCAATGATAACCAACACAGGTTTCGGTCAGGCAGATCATGCCTATCACAACTAATGGAACACTACAACAGCATTATTGATGCACTTGAAAGTAATGAAAACTTGATGTACTATACACAGACCTTGCTAAAGCGTTCGGCAAATGTAACCATGGAATCATAATACATAAACTGAAATATATGGGAATAACAGGAAAAGTAGGGAAATGGATATATAATTTCCTTGGTGAGCGGCGGCAAGTCGTTACAGTACAAAGAGTATCTTCACCAGAATCAGAGGTCCTCAGCTCAGTTACCACAAGGAACAGTATTAGCTCCACTACTCTTCATAATCATGCTAACTGACATAGATGAGGACGTTACCAGAGACAGCACAATGTCATCCTTTGCCGATGACACAAAGATCAGTAGAAAAATAAGAAACCAAGACGATATAGGATCTCTACAAACCGACATAAACAGACTCTACAAGTGGACAGAAGACAACAATATGAAGTTTAACACAGAGAAATTTCAGCTCTCACGGTACGGAAAAAGAGAAGACCTAAAATCCATGGAATATTATACCCCAAATGGACAGGAAATTCAGAGAAATTCCAGAGCAAAAGATTTAGGGGTTGTAATGATAGATGATGCGAAATTTGAAACACAAAATAAGATAGTAGTAAACAAAGCAAAGAGAATAACGGGACAGATATTGAAAACCTTTAAATGAAGGGCTAGGAATGTAATGATTCCTCTACTGAAAACCCTGATCATACCCAAATTGGAATACTGCTCGGTCCTAACATCCCCATATAAAAAAGAAGACATTAGACAGCTGGAAGGGATCCAGAGAAGCTTCATAGCCAAGATCAATGGGTGCAAAGAACTAAATTACTGGGAAAGGTTACGCGAACTAGACCTATATTCACTGGAAAGGAGAAGGGAGAGATACACCATTATTTACACTTGGAAAATAATGGAGAAAGTAGTCCCTAATCTTACTCTGAACCCTATAACTTCCCAAACAACGGTGGAAAGTAGAAACGGTAGACTGTGTCGTATTTCCAAATTGAAGGCGAGACAGGGAACATCCTTAACCCTGAAAGAAAATAATTTTGTAGTGAGAGGACCAAAACTGTTTAATCAGTTGCCCAAAGACCTAAGAAACACGAAAGGAGTTACAGTGGATATCTTCAAAAGAAGACTAGACGCCTGGCTCAGAACAATCCCCGATGAGCCGGGCGTACCTGGCTATGTGAGGTGGAGAGCACAAGAAACCAACTCACTACTTCACCAGGCCAACTCGAGAGGAGGGGCGACAAGCTTGACCTTCGCGAAATGAGGAATCATCGCGCGAAACCTTTGTAAGGTTATAAGGTAAGGTGTGTGTGTGTATATATATATATATATATATATATATATATATATATATATATACAGGGTGGCGCAAAAGTCAGGAACCATAGGCATATTTTAATAAGTTGTTTTAATATGTGTTTTGTTCTTTTCAGATTTGTTGTTGAACCTATGGCATATAAATTGACAATAGATGAACGGGTGGAGATAGTTTTAATGTGTGCAAGGCGTGGTAACACACACCGATCATTTGCTACTGCTTTTAATGACAAACACCCTGAGAGGTCGCCAGCAGTGATGTAGGTATCGAGATCGGTCTCTGTCTCGAGACCGATCTCGTGACCCAATTTGCAAATCTCGATCTCGATCTCGGTCTCCGCTATTTAGATCTCGGTCTCGATCTCGGTCTCGACAGACGCGGTCTCGGTTTTTCTCCCCGAGACCTTTCGAGACCTCTCGAGACCGTAATGAAAAATACATGTTGAAACTGGGAAGATTTTGAACCGCAGGGAACAGTTGCGGCGGTACCTCTTAGAGATCGATGAATCTCATATTTTAGACAACTGCTCTCCAATAAAGTTTTGGCACCAGAAAAGGGATAAATTCCCATCACTGGCCAATATTGCCATGACTGTTTTAACAGTGCCTGCCTCTAGTGCTCCAATTGAGCGTGTATTTAGCCATGGAGGCATAATAATGAGGCCCCACAGAAGTCGAACTTCAGCAGATCTTCTGAGCATGCTGATGTTCCTTAAGTGTAATGAGCACCTACATGCTTTAAATAAATGCACAAGTCAAACTAGGTAGTGGGTACGTTCATTAAACCTTCTGTAACAGATATAAAAGAAGTAAATAAATAAAAAGTACGTATATATATATATTCATTTGTTAATTTATAGGCTACACTTTTTGCATTCAACACACTACATCTGAGAAAGTAGTTATTAGTTTATTAATATACTTAACATAGTCTAATTTCCATAGTAGTGTAAAACAAATTGAAAGGGCATGAGCTTGGTCTCGATCTCGATCTCGGTCTCGAATTTTAAGGGTCTCGATCTCGGAAGGTAGATCTCGATCTCGAACCTTTGATCTCGGTCTCGATCTTGGTCTCACAGGATCAGGTCTCGGTCTCGGTCTCAGTCTCGGGCTTGGTGGTCTCGACTACATCACTGGTCGCCAGTTGTTCAGACATCGGTTGGAAAACTGTTCACTCGCTTCAAAGAAACGGGAAGTGTTCATGATCGGCCGCGTAATGGCCAGCCAAAAAGTTCAACCTATGCAGCAACATCACTAACGGTATTCAATCACCTCGAAAACAGCCCACGTAAGTCCTTAAGAAAGTTATCTTAGGAAACGGGTGTCTCCAGAAAATCCATTCAACGAATTCTTACAACAAATCGTTTGCACCCCTACAAAGTCCAACTCGTTCAGGAACTGCACGGTGACGACACAGACCGTCGTGTAGAGTTCTGCCAGTGGTTTCTACAACATCGACAGCTTCAACGAAGAATCATGTTTAACGACGAAGCGATATTTCACCTCAGCGGTCGTGTTAATAGGCATAATGCACGCTATTGGGCCAAGAACACCCACTGAATGGAGGAAGGACACGTGCAATTCGATCCACGAATTATGGTGTGGGCTGCACTCTGGGGGATCGGTTAATTGGTCCTTACTTTTTCGACGGTAATGTAACAGGAGAAACATATTTGCATATGCTGCAAACATTTCTAATGCCCATACTGGACAACATTCCATTGGCAGAACGGGTGGAGATGTGGTTTCAGCAGGATGGTGCACCATCACATTTCGCAACCATCGTCCGGAGCTCTTTAGATGAAACATTCCCAAGCCAAGTGGATCGGACGGCGAGGACCCGTCGAATGGCCACCTAGGTCTCCAGACCTCACGCCTCTTGACTTTTTCTTGTGGAACCATCTCAAGTCGGTAGTCTATGCTGATCGACCCAGAATCATACGTTCTCTAAAGGATAAAATCACATCTGTGTGTGCTAAAATCAGTACCAATGTGTTAATGAATGTTCAAACATCATGCATTCAACGCGTCAGAAAGTGTCTCCAAGTGGAAGGCCACCAATTCGAACATTTATTATAATTTAATAAAATGTGCCTATGGTTTCTGACTTTTGCGCCACCCTGTACATATATACATACTTAATTTTCTCGTTTTGCATGGATGTAAAACAAAATAAAATATACTTCCATCTCTTTCATTTTCAGCTGCTGTAACCTTCATATGAGCCAATTATCCAGTTATCCAGCCAATTATCCAGTTAAAAATAACCTCTTCCACCAAATCTTCGCGTGAAAGAAACATTCACATGAGTTAAGTTAACGACTTTTTAACTTGTTTTCTTGCTCAAAGATTCAAAACATTAGTTTTTTTAATTATATTTAATTTTTGAAGTCGAAGATTCTTAAAAATTGTTTAAAAAAATTAGTGTATATAAATAATAATTGTTATCTTATAACTGCAGTTACTGTAGACTGTTATTTGACTAATCGTTCATTATGAATAATTTAATTCCATACATACGACTGCGGAAATAAATTCTGGCAAAAATAATAATAAATTTTCAAAAAGTGCCAACCCATAAATTATTAAATAACACTGTTCAACAAATTTTAAATTTTCATTTTTTCCTAAAATGAAATCTAACGATTCTTATAGATTTTTGCACGCTGATTTCAAAATTGACCATGAAATTTTGCTGTCACGTCAAGTTTTTGAGAAAATCACTTTTTTATATTTAAATATATTAGAATAATCTATACACAAGGATAATATTAAAATGGTTTTTTACTAACTTAAAATTTTTTTCCTGATGATTTTGGCTTGTAAGTGACACCTGAGGCTTCCTTATCAGCGTTCATCAGTAATCAGCCAGCATGCTTGGTCACTCCACTTGCCCTGGTATCGTTTCTCTATCACAGAACTGTCTGATGAAATTGTTCATTGCTGACATTTCCCAGGTTTGGTGGGAAAAAATCCACGTGCGAATACAAAGAATTAATTTTTAAACTTTGTATTACATCCCAATGATCCGTAACCTTGGAGAAGTTATCAACCAATTCTGCATAGTTAGGCGATTTTTTGGTTGCCTAAGAAATTCTGGGTCACTGCTTTAAAAGTATTCCAAGCTGTTTTTTCAGATTCACTCAGGACTTCACCAAAGGTTCCATCTTTCATTAACTCATTTAATTGTCGACCAACAAAAATTCCCCTTTTATTTTGGCATCACTAATCAGATGAAATTTTTGTTTCAATTACTGGAATCTATCTCCTGCTCTGTCCACTGCCTTAACAAAATTTTCCATCAATCCTAGTTTTATAGGTGTAAACTTTTCAGGGATTCACCAATTTATGGCACGCAACATTTTTTTTGTCCAG
Organism: Bathynomus jamesi; assembly: GCA_023014485.1. Classification (NCBI taxonomy): domain Eukaryota; kingdom Metazoa; phylum Arthropoda; class Malacostraca; order Isopoda; family Cirolanidae; genus Bathynomus; species Bathynomus jamesi. Next base: position 107,248 of record JAJOZX010002225.1, read on the forward strand.
AAGTGAAACATTGACGAGGTGGACAGTTCTTAACAGTACAATGAGAATTCTTTGCTCTGCTGTCCAATTAACAAAGAAAACAGCAATATTCTGTATAGCCAAGCTATAAACCAAGAAGCAGCCGAATGACTTTGAGATCACCACAGATATGCCAGTTGTATCTTTTGTAATTTATTTTATTCAAGAGAAATTCCATATTTTCATACGACTTTCATATAGACAGCATGTCCAATAGGAACTGAAGGCTCCATATTTTCAGTATGTTACAGGACAGCCTTCAAACTAAGTTTTGACAAATCGTTGAAAAGTCGCCATTCTAAAGGTTTATGCTCATGTCCTCGGGCCATCATCAAACTATCAATGTCATTATAAAAAGAAAGATCACCAGTCATATAAAAGAATTTTGATATATATTTTTGGCTTTGCGAAAAACGGATATGCTTGTATCGTTTGCAAGCAAGTTCCATCCTTTTGATCTGGACTCTAAAAGTTCTGCTTGATTTTTGATAAATTCAAATCTCGAACCAGATCATTAAGCTCAGGTTGAGTTATCAAGTGAGGCTCTTTTTCTTGAGTTTGTTGATACTCTTCATCCTTATCTGACATTTCCATAAGCTCATTTTCAGCAGGTTCATCATCATCATCTAAGCTCCATTATCCAGGGGGCTTAGGAACTGGTAGGGTTTCACAATGATATGCCTGGTCACATTGTGGAAGGCAGATTCGGGTATTCAATTTTCTTATTTTTCGAGGAAAAATCACTGACCTTAGTTGAACAAACATAACAATCGTTGAAGCGATCTTTTTGCTCTCTCCATATCATGGGGACTGCAAATGGCGTACAAGGTCATAGCACACTGTGCACAGCATATATGAGGAGCCCAAACTTTATATTGATCCCCGATTTTGCAGCCGAAGTACAGCTCATAAGCTTTTTTAATTAAGGGAGTAATGTTTCTTTTGTGATCTTGTATCAAACAGTATCACGTAATCACCACACACATAACAGAAACTTTAGGATTGTTCACACATTTTCGCGACATTTCAAATTATCCTTTTCTCTTTGAAGGCGCTATTTTGCGTAACACATGCACAGTTAAATGATTAAATAAATGGAAAACACTATAAAATCAAACTTCACTGCACATGAACAGACTCGCACCAGCAAGCAGCTTGCGGCAGACTGAACGACTCGTAACCAGGGTTGCCAGACTTTTCAACCTCAGTTAAGCCAAATAGCTTTCTAAAATAAGACAGATTACACGGGATTAAGCTGAACTAAATTTGCTTTCACAATTATCAAACATAGGCTACATAAACTATGCAATACCAAACAGATACGGTGCACTCATGCAATGCAATGCATGCTGCAAGTTCAAGTTCAATTTTCTTTGTATTATCTTATTGTAAATTTTGCTTTGAAACTGTAATTCCAAGGGGTCTTGTAGAATTGATTGCTTTCATAAGAGAAATGTGATTAGCACCTTCTGAATGTTTTACTATACTGAATTTCCTTGGAAGGATAGTTTTCTTACATACCTTGCAATAGGCTTCTTCAGAACTCCCAACTGGGGATTTAGTGATAAAAGGAAATTCAATTTCCCACTGCTTTCTAAATTTTCTGGAATTATCATAATTCACTTTCCATGTTTTGGACAATGACATTTTAAATCATAAACCCTAAGTTAAATAAATAAACACACAGAATTGCTTTTAAGTGAAATAAACTCAGAATTAAACGAGAGTCACAATGGGGCCTAAGTTAACAAATTGAGGAATGACCACATGAATCATTTTGTAATTGCTGTGTGGCAACTATACTAAAATAAAAGTAACCAAAAATTAATATTCATAATTTATATAGTCTTAGTGACAGGTTTACTAAGTAGAAGTAGCAAATATTAATTTCTACATCCATTTATGATGACACATTGATGAAATTCGGAATAACCTATGCAAATAAGCCATAATCGGTGGAAATTAAGCCAAATTTTACTTTTACGCCAGGCAATATTTTCTTAAGCCAACCACCTTCAGAGTAAGCCACAATTTCTGAGTTTGGCTTCGAAAAGAGCCAAATGGCAACCCTGCTCGTAACTGCAAAAAGCCCTCTACGACAGATAACACAGAAGGAAAATTGACATGTTACAACAGGTTTGAATGTGTCACGAGCAGAAACTAAATCATCCTACATTAGCTAAAACAGTTTCTGCTTTGGGGTAGATGCAGTTTTAATAATTTGTTCAATTTATCATCTAGCTATATGCAAATTTGATCAAGAATTGAGCCCCAAATTTCTCGAAAACCTGACGTGATAGCCAAATTTAATTATCATTTTCATAATCAGAGATGAAAAATGCAAAGGAAACAATTACTATCATCTGAGAAAAGAAAGTATTGAATAGTGTAGTTAGTAAATTTTTTAATTTTTTTTTATTTCTTGGTGAAAATAATAAAATAATAAAAATATCAATATATTACTATTAATTTTTTAAAATTATATATTTATATACATTTTTTCCAGAGCTGTACATTACATTTCCTAAGCCTATGGTGCTTATCAGATTTTTCAAAGCGAAAGCCACGCCCATTTCAAACATGATACCAATCAGGATGAATTTTATGTCTGGGTTAAGCGTAAGCTAGGTTAGGTGATAGTACAAGACTGATTAGCAATTTCCCAGGTCATCAACTTTTGTCTAGTCAGGGGTAATAGGTGTAGCTTTCGATTTGGCCAAAAAAAACATGAGGACACAAATCTTAATTTTTTTTGTGCAGGAAGGAGGAGCCAAGTGTGAATGCCCGCAAAAATGTCTCGCGAAAGAGAAAGAAGAGAGCCAAAATTAAGGTCCAAGGTTTTTGAGATCCCTCGACATTCTGCGTTTGAAAGATTGGAGGTTATAGACAGGAGGAAAGATGGATTGAAGACTATTGTTCCAGAGTTCACCGGTTCAGTAGATGAAAGATTGAAAATACCGATTAACCCTTGCGTTAAAGAGGTGGAGAGAAAATGAATGGGAACGTGTCGAAAGTCTGGTACTGTGTGCGCTCTTTAAAGAAGGAGGCATGCAGTTAGAGTGTTCAGAAGAGCAGTGTCCGTTATGATATCAATAGTAAAAAGAGAGACAGTCAGCATTGCGGTGAAGAGAGAGGAATTGAAGACAGTCAGTAAGAGTTGGAAAATTGATGAGAAAGCCTTTTATTCCACCCGCTCAAGTAGGGCTGTGTGGGATGAACCATCCCACACATGAAAAGCGTGCTCCATACAGGGGAGGACAAGACCCCTGTACAAAGAGAGCAACTGAGTGGGGTGAAGAAACTGCGGAACCCATACTGACGATCTGAAAGAAGACTGTGAAAAGAGAGATGTTTAAGAATCTTCCTAGTAAGGATAGGTTCAAAAATTTTAGAAAAGCAAGAAATCAGAGCAGTTCGACGATAGTTGGAGGGTTGAGAGCAGTCACCCTTCTTTGGGACAGGCTGAATGAAAGCGAACTTCCCGCAGGAAGGAAAAGTACCAGGTGAAAGATAGGGTAGATATGGCAGAAAAACATCTTTGGAGGCGGTTTTAATTTCAGACAATTAAGTCAGGAGTAGGAAAGGTATGAACAGCACCGAAATCGTCCAGGGTTGAGTTGGAGGCGGCATTTTGAGCGAAGCGTTCAGCTTTATCAGGACAAGAGACGGCAACTGAGTTGTCGCAATGAAAAGGAAGGAAAAGAGAAGCAAAGTTGTTGGAGAGGTTCTTGGCTTGGTGCCAGAAAGAGCGAGAAGGATTAGAATTCGATACTTTTTTATATTTTTGTCTGATGAAGTAACTTTTGGAAAATCGAAGAACAGATTTTGCACGATTCCGGGTAGAAATATAAGCTAAGTGAAAGACAGGCGTTGGATGGCGACGGCACCTTCTGAAAGCCTCCTTTCTGTTGCTGATAGCATTAGAACAAGCAAAGTTAAACCGAGTTTTTTGCATTAGTAGTAGGAACAGAATATGGAATGTACGCCTCCATGCCCGAGAGAATCACCTCCATGATGCGCTCAGCACACTTGGAGAGGCCTCGGCCACGGAGACAGTGATCATTCCATGGGAAATCATTGAAGTACTGCCTAAGCGCCTCCCAATCAGCGGCGCCAAAGTGCCAAAGGCGTCTCTTCCTGGAAGGATCCACTGGCTGAATTGGAACGATAGGAGTGGAAACAGATATAAGTTTGTGGTCTGACAAAGTAGTATGGGTACAAAAATGAAGACTGTAATGCAATTGCATGTAACATTGCGGTATTGCACGGAGTGAAGGAAAAGGGCCAAAAATAGAAAATTGAAAGGATAATGAAGGACCACCCTACCTCAGGCATAGCCTACCAGCAAACCATTCCACCCCAGACTTAACCTAACCAACCAAACCACCCCATCTCAGACCTCATCCACCCAGGGAGCTTTACAGCAAGGATGACTTACATCTTAGTAGAAAGGGAACTGCTTTATGTGGGAGAGTTTTAGAGGACAATCATTGGCTCGAACCAAATCTAAGATTGCTTGATCCCTAGTTGGTTTGTCTACAAATTGCGTTAAAAAGTTATCATTAAAGTACTCAATGAAGAAGTTACCTTCCCTATTATTTCCTTCTAAAAGACTTCAGTCTATATGAGACAGGTTGAAATCTCCCATAATTAATGTTCTAGCACTACAACATTTATTTATCTCCTGAATCATACTATCATCAACTTCCTGTGTTTGGTTTGGAAGTCGGTAAAATACACCTATCCGAATATACTCTTTACTTAATACACAAATATCAACCCAAATTGATTCTACCCTGTTGTTTAATTTATCTTTTTCTTATAAAAAGGAGCCAGTTTTGCGGGCGCTCGCCCTTGGCCCTTCCTTTCTACATAAAAAAAATATATCCAAATTTTCACTAATCACATAACTAAATAATTAATTTTTCTTATTCCTAAGACTCCGTTCATTTGTATAAAAACACTTTAACCCCTCAGTTTTAACTGGTTCACCTCTTTTGGCTAGATAGCTGATATATCTATTCCTGACATAATTTGTATTTACTTTATATATAACCTGATGCTTTATGCACTTTGTTGATCTAAAGTTATCTTTCGAAACCCTAAAGAACACAGATTGTCCTCTAAAACTCTCTCATATAAAGATGAATTCATCCTTACTGTAAAGTTCCCTCCTTTCATTAAAATTATCCCACAAATCTATGAACTCAACCCCTTCACTATATAGCATCTTTACTTTATCATTTAAGGCTTACATTCTACTTGTTAATTCCGTGCTTACCCCAACTCTTGGTAAAATGCCCACTACATAACACCTACTCTGCCTAATTTTAAAGTTTCTATTAATTCTCTGTACTTATGTTTAACTACAACTGAATTTCTGTTTAACTTAAATCTACCATCTTTATCCTTGCTTGTTAAATCATTTATACTTAAATGAACTAGAATTTTACCTTGGCTTTCAGGCAACTTCTTCACTACCTCATTGACTTTAGAAGTATTACCTCCCAGAATACATATTCTTCTACGGGTTTTTCTTCCCTTATTGCAAAATTCATTGTCCTGATTCCTAATGATAGAGTCCCCAACCATGGTAAATTAACACTGTACAGTATTACTTCATTTAATTTACGAAGTATCCGAAACCCGTTATTAGTTGCTACCTCATGATTACTGTTCTCTCTAATCCTATGACTGATATTGGACTTTGTGCCATTCATCAGGCTTAACTTTACTTGGATCTGTGTCATTATCACTAACACTAGGCTTGGGCTCAACTTTACTTGGACGTAGGGTTGCCAGACGTCCCGCATTTGATCCAAAAATCCCTTTGTATTTGATCCAAAAATCCTTTTGTATTCAAAATGTCCCGCAAAAAATATTTTTTAAGCAAATTTTTTCGGGATGAATTGATTTAGAATTTTCTAGAATTATGTAGGATCCTGTAGAATTCTGTGGAGTAACGTTGAATGTTCTAGAACATCCTAGAAAGTACATAACGCTTATAAAATGTTGTCTTTGGCCACGAGTGGGTAGTTTTTCGGCTGTAGTTATATTGTAAGCTTTGAATTAGTGTGAATCCTGCGATTGCTTGACCATACAACTTGAGATTGTGTAATTCAAATAAAATCTGTATGTCTACTTTTTATAAGAAATCGTTCAGGTGTAAATTGCTGCATTTGCGTGAAAGCTTTTGCGTGAAAGAGGAACACACACACACACCTGATTTTATTTATAAGATAGAATATTTTTTTAATTAATTACTTACAATCATGACCTACAAGGAATTTCAGTTATACTTGAAGTCAGAAGATGGAGCTAAAATTTTGAAGAAGATTAAAAGTTCAGAAAAATATTGACATATGTCATAATATAATTAATAAAGCGATGTATACTACAATATTTAATATGCTATGATAATTTCAATATTATTTACGATGTTTAATTGTTAAGCATTATTTTAATAAAATTTTTCTAATTTTGTTTGTTGTAACCGTTGAAGAAATGTACGAGTACTTTCAATTTAAAAAAAATTTGATCTTAAAAACACCTCAGAAATTTTTTTGTCCCGCATGGGCATTTGAAAAATCTGGCGACTCTACTTGGACATGTGCCCTTATCAGTAGCACTAGGCTTGTGCTCAACCTTATTTGGGCCTGCATCCCTGTCACGAACATTTGGGCTAGGCTTAGGCTCAACCTCACTACAACATACATTAGTATTTCCTGTATTTGATTCAGTTTCTGTCCTAACTGTTCCATTAATCTCATTAGATACACTATCAGTCATAGGGCCAACTAACTTAGGCCCATTAGACTCTGAGCCTAGCAGCTTTTTAAACCTTGCCTTAAATATGTCCTTAATGTCATCTAAACACTTACTGCAAAACCACATAATATTCGGTGACTTTATACCTCTGTACTGTACATTTATTCTGTAATTTTGATGCAGACTGAATGATACCAATCACCATAACTCTCATATGCCACAGCCTAAGCCTAACTTTCTCCTTACAGACCTTACAGTCACAGTCTGAAGTCATCTTAAATACTATTCTTTAACTGACTTAAAAGATTTATGGACCAAGATAAGCTATCTCTTGGCTTGTAGTGAATGAACCTCTGGATCTCTTCAAATACAGAGTTAGATTAAGCTTAAAACTTAGGAACAGAGCTATTTATACTTCAATAATCCCAATAAAGTAAAGTCTACAGAATTAATACTATAATTCTTCAATAATTTATAAAAGAAATTGAAGCACAACAAAGTCTTTCCACTTGAAACGCTACATTCCCTCTGTCCTACAGTATATGACGACTTACAAAGGTCAAGTAGTAGTATTTCTGTCTTCCCATCTTCCTTAGAAGATATGGATAACTTACACAAAATCTGTTCCTACGTCTTACATTGCATTTTCAAAGGCATTAAGGTCTTTTGAAAGACAAGCACTTTGGTTGAGGGAAATTACCCAGGAAAATAATTTTATTTCTACAGTCAACCACTACATCAATATTTGTCACCTACTTCTAAACTTCTGGATCCCGTCAGAGAATGTTTCGCAGCAACTCCTATGGAGGTTCCTGCGCTTCACTTTCATCGTGAAATACTTAAACAATAAAGGTGAAAATCTGACGCTAAAAATCAAGAATGTATGCTGCATGTGGCTGGTGCTAAAGCCATCTGACTGTAACACATGTCGTATGGAGACGGCCATTTTCCTAGTACAACTCTACTTGTCTTACACACTGGTTTGTCCTTTCCCGAATCACCGATAAATTTTACTTCACACTTTCCGACACATTTATTCAGACAGAATGCCTCCAGTCTAACTAAAACTTCTTAGGTTGGTTTAAAGAATAAAACATGTCTGAAAGAAGACCAAACGTTTACTGAAAAAAGCTAAAAATATAAAACTCACAGCCTTAATACTCCTACACAAGTTTTTTCTTTATTTTTGGATTTAAACTACCGCTATAAATGTTTTAAACAAAGTTTGAGTTTCCTTAAAAAATGATAACTTCCTTTATATAAAAATTATAAAAGTTAAATTGCTTTGGTATTATTTAAATTTTTTAAAAAGCTATTATATTCCATCTTCAGGATTGACAACGACAGAGTTGCTTTATATTATGCCATAAAATGTTTGCCCTGGAGGATTATTCATTGAAAGTTCATTATTTCCAATTTTCCTGGAAAATTCAGTGCACTTTGAAATAAAAGCTTTTTCAACAACCCTCTTCTCTTCTCCTGTCCAGTAAGTCTCGTAAATTATGTATTTTTTTCTCTTGGACTGGAAAGAGTCCTCTTCAGATAAAGTTTCTGTTTCAGAATAGTTACTCCCACTTTTACTAATTCTCATTCTCTTTGACTGAAAATGATTTTTTTGACTTATACAAATTACGCTTCTTTTTAATAACCTCCTTCCTCTCCCCATTCTTGTGATTGCATTCTCTATAACTAGTTTTTCCCAATCCCTCCTTGAAGTAGAGCTTACGTTTTTGTGTTTAGGATTATCCGAGGATTCTGGCGTCTTTTAAACAAGATCACTGTGTTTCTTCAGTTAATGGTTCGTCTAAATTTAATAAAATCTCCTCCATAGATTTTCCTTTAAATTCTTGAAAGTTTCCCTTATCTAGGGCTACCAACAGTTTTCCTTCTTTCGCAAGCTTATAAATGTCCTCTGGTAATCTAAAAAAATCCCTGCGTATTTCGATATCATATTATGACCCATGTAATTAGCAAATTGATCTACTGTAATTCATGTACTTTCAAATTTAAAATCTGTAAATACAGTATGTGGCAATGTTTTGTTTGCACATTTGTTCCTGTTAAAGTTTGAGGGTGTATAGCACCACATTACCTGGTTCTTTTCCTATTGAAAAGTATTACCGATGTTAAACTCATTTTGCTCAGAGTTTTCGAACTCTATTTTGGGGTGGTTGAAGACTGTTTTTGCTTGAACTTGCACATTTCTGATTGAAGGTACTTTTGAAGCTTAGCAATATCTTCTGTTCTAGGTAGTACAGTAGGGTTATTCCATTTTGCCGCCCCAATAACTGCCTCTCTTTCCACAGCTTCTCATTCCTGTTCTTTGATACAGTCTGGTTCCTGAAAGGGAGGATTTTTTTTTATTATGAGAACCCACAAATAGGCAAATGACCTAACTTAGTAGTCATCGACCTTCTAATGAGGTTCGGCTTATTTTAACAATTCATAAACACATAGACTCAACCTGGCACAACCAATCTGAAGCAGAGACGAACTGTAATCAGGATGTACGAGTATACTGCAATTTGTTAGTGGGGCCACACCAAAAACTGCCTCTCTTTCAATAGTTTCTCCTTCCCGCTCTTTGATACATTCGGGTTTCTGAGAGAAAACGCCATAGGCATAGGTATATGGCCTACCTTACCTTGTCTTACATGATTTGAATTATTTACAATTAAGACATGACATTTATCGGAAAATGGTGAAGATTTTATAAAAGCGTGACACAATAAGAACTACGGCGGTGATACAATGCTGAAAGGACTAATATTCGTGTATTAACCATATATATGTGTGAGGTTAATCTTGGTTTTCTTCTTCCAAGGATATGGACCTTTGCCATAATTATAAATTAGTTATTCATTGTTGTTAATGTAACGTAACGCATAGAAAAAAGTGTAGGTATTTGTCTTACATTGTCATAATCCTTTTGAACTTCGCAGTTTGTTTTTTTAGGGTCATAATACTCTGTACGAGTCGTCATAAAGACCCATCCTTCAAGGTAGCATCAATAGGGGAAGGTGGACCTATTAAATACAAAAACATTTATCTTCACCTTCTGTCTTCCATTATGTATCACTTCTTATAGCGTCCTAGTTTTGCACTAGGTGTACCTGAAATTTGAGAAAGCCGTTGCAATTTTTTGGTTAAAAAAATCTTGGGGCAACTCGGAACCCGGGGTTCCTTTTTGCACCTTTTCCCAAATTTCAGTACCACGCGGTCACTGATGAAATTTGACATGACAATACGTGAAAATCAAACACTGATCCATAAGTAGCCTACACACAAAAAGCAACAAAACAAGTTCTTACCGCCTTGAAATTATGAATCAAGAAAAAATTCGCTGATGATAGATAGATTAAATGGAGAAAAAATGAGACTTTCTAATTTTTGCGGAGCTGCGTGTTGCAACCCGCCCGGTACCACTGTCTCAAGGCCACTGATCAGTGTCGGCACTGACAGAGATAGATTAAAGCTAGCTATCAGCACACTAGTTTAGGCTTTGGAAGGGGTGTTCCGAGTTGCCCCGGGGTCCCGCGCTGCCCCACCTTCCCCTACTTCAAAAATAACTAAATAAATAACAAATAATAATAATAATAATAATAATAATAACAATAAATTTGTGAATAAATAAATTAACCAATAAAAAAAGAGCAAGGGTTTTACAATAAAACCCGTATTTGTCAAAAGTTGGTATAAAAATTTTAAAAACAAGCATACGAAATAATTCTTAGTATCAAAGAATATTATTTATATATACATAAATATACACATACTGTACATACATATATACAGGGTGTCCGAGAATTATCTGTACAAGTTTTGGCTGTTATTAAAAGTCAACCATGAAGTGTAGAAATTCCAGTGTTGTCCCATTTTACAGAGAATCTCATTAAGTTTTTTCTGATACCAAGTTTTGACAAGTTTTTTAAAAATTCCAGTGTGTCCGAAAATTATCTGTACAATTTCATCTTTTAATAAAATTCTTGATAACACATGTAAAATTCTTAAACAAGATTATTTAGAATCTGTATCTTCAAAAGTTTCTTTTATTAAAGTAACGTTGTTACAAACATTCGATATGTGCACCATCAGTGATTCGCAAAACATCCAATCGATAATCCAAATGTTGCCATGTACGCTGCAGCATATCCACATCAATTCGCTCAATAGCAGCTGTGATTCTTGCTTTTAAATCATTAATGTCTGTCACCCGCGTACAAAAAAGAAAAAACTTGTCAAAACTTGTTATAAAAAAAAACTTAATGAGTTTCTCTGTAAAATGGGACAACACTGGAATTTCTAAACTTCATGGTGACTTTTAATAACAGCCAAAAATTGTACAGATAATTCTCGGACACCCGGTATGTATACGAATACATACATACATACATACATATATATATATATATATATATATTAATATATATATATATATATATATATACGAGGGTGGGCTGAAAAGTAATGCTTCCACTAAAATAATTCTAGATTGTGTAGAGGTAGCCAGATAAAACCGGTTTTGTGTTGTAACTTGATATTCCCACCCCATTCCAAATTGTGTAGAGGTAACCAGATAAAATGGTTTTGTGTTATAGCTTAATATAGCCTACACTCATTCCCCACGTTAGTTCAGTATCGATTACAATGGAGTAAAGACGTTCTCTTCAAGCAACGTGCTGTAATTGAATTTTTGACCGCGGAAAGTGTTGCTCCCATAGACATTCATCGGCGAATGCAAGTTGTGTACGGGAAACAGTGTGGTGATGTGAGTACCGTTCGACGTTGGGCGAGGCAGTGTAAAGAAGGAGAAGCAGGGCAAGAAGACTTGCGAGACAAACCGCGAAGTGGAAGGACTGTAACGGCAACCGACGCGTCTCATTGGAGCTACATTGACGAACTGATTCGTGGAAATCGTCGCATTAAACGAAATGAAATTGTTGCAATGCTCGATATCTCCAAAGAGCGAGTTGGATACATTATCAGTATTCTCGGTTATTGAAAGGTCTGTGCCAGATGGGCTTCTCGCATGTTCATTGTCGAGATGAAAACTGAGAGACTACGCATTTGCCAAGAAAATCTGCAGCGCTTCGAAAATAAAGATGAATTTCTGCACAGCATTGTGACAGGAGACGAGATGTGGGTCCACCATTATGACTCTGAAAATAAATGGCAATCCATGGAATATCGGCACAAAAATTCAACGCAACCAAAAAAATTCAAAGTTCAAAAATTCGCTGGAAAAGTGATGACTGTTTTTTAGGATATTAATGGCGTTGTTCTCGAAGACTTTACGGAAAGAGGGACAACAATCAACTCTGCACGTTATATTGAAACTCTGTAGAAGTTGAAAAAACGGATCAGGAGGGTTCGCACCCACAAAAACGCAGTCATTGTTCACCATGACAACGCACAGCCTCACACCAATGTTCAAACGCGAGAAACAATTGAGGATCTGCATTTCACCGTCTTTCCACATCCACCATATAGCCTCGATTTAGCACCATGCGATTTTCACTTCTTTCCTAAACTTAAAGAACATCTTCATCGAAATCATTACGAGTCTGACGAAGAAGTTAAGGCCGCTGTGAAATTTTGGTTTCGTAGTCAAAGCTCCGAGTTTTACCAGGATGGATTTCAAAAACTCGCTTATCGTTGCCGTAAATGTATCGGTTTGAAGAATAAACTCTAAGGTTCATATTTGCTTTTGTTTCGATAAATTCTTTCAACCCGTTTAAAATTTATTTGAGTGGAGGCATTACTTTTCAGCCCGCCCTCGTACAGACGTATATATATATATATATATATATATATGTGTGTGTGTGTGTGTGTGTGTGTGTGTGTGTGTGTGTGTACAGATGCCGGCATATGTAATGTTCCTCGCCTCACAGACAACTCCGTACATGTGGAAACGCCGCAGTGATAGTCACAGTACCCCAACTAGGGAGGAAGGTGGGGTGGAGGGGGAACAACCTAGTCCACCAACATATAACACAGACATATACTGTATATCTAAAGGACAATTGAATGTGCAGTCTTTGGCATACAGGTAATTATAATGTACTGTAATGTCTGTGTTCATGAAGATAAACAATTAATTTGATCGTGAACAGCGTTGAACTCCATGTAGTTTACTAGTTTTATACAGTAACTAGCGGAGCGACCCGGCGTTGCTCGGGTGGAAGTTGAACGCTATATATATATATATATATATGCCCGGTTAGGTTAATTGAATGCCTGGTTAGGTTAAGTGAATGCCAGGTTAGGTTAATTGAATGTACGGTTAGGTTAATTATACGCCCTTGACGATTGGTTAGGTTAAGTCGTGATATTTTCGTTAGTTTTAACGAAAATATCACGATTTAACCTAACCAATCGTCAAGGGAGTAGAGTTGACCTATTCGGGCATTCAATAAATTTACCATAGGTTTCGAAATATATATATATTAGTGATGTAGGTCACATCCGCATCCGCATCCGCGGAACATCCGCACATTTTCTCGCATCCGCATCCGCGTCCGCATCCGCACTTTGGACTGCGGATGTCGTGCGGATGTGGACCGTTGAGATAAAACGTCATTAATAAGCGGAAATTATCAAATTCTACTATATTAATAGAACTAGTTCATTGTGCGCAAAAGTGATGCAAGCGACAAGACGAGAGGCTGTTCTTGTATGAAGTTACTCTCTTGCAACCTACTTAGATCCACGTTACAAAGCTAAGTTATTTTCACCTAGTACATTAGAACGAGTTAAATCATCACTTGGCAAAGCAGTTGAAGAGCTTCAATCTCTTGAATCTGTCGCTTCGCCACCCACCAAAAGAATAAAAGTTTCAGTGACAGAACCAACACCTTCAACAAGCAAATCTATCACAGAATCTGTCTCTCAGTTTCTTGAGTCAAGCAGCAATGACGAGACCTACGCGATGTCAAAAGATGTAGTGAAAATGATCGAGAGCTATCACCAAGAAAAACGCCTGGCTGCATGTGACAATCCTATTAGTTGGTGGAAAAATACGCAGAATATCTATCCATACTTGAGTAAACTTGCAAGGAAACATTTAGCCTGTCCTCCAACAAACGTACCAAGCGAGAGATTATTTAGCAGTGCTGGATTAATATATGATGAAAAGAGAAAGAGACTGGCAGCAGAAAAGGCAGAAAAATTAATGTTCCTTAAGCATAACCTTCCTATAATTAAGTTTGAACATTAAACGATGAACATCTTAGTTTACTTTATTTTAATTACTCATTTATAAATATGCCTAATAAAACTTTAAACTTAATATAAATAGTTATCAAGCTAATTAAAGATCTCTTTCTATAAGGGTGGAGGTTGGGGAAAGAGGTCGGTGGGGTGCATTTGAGTTGGGTTCACGTCCCGCATCCTGGTAACACAATTATGGTTTCTAATTGTAGCTGAAACTCAACAAAATATAACGAATTTATTTGCAGACGAATTCACTAATTGATTTCTATATTAGTTAGATGCTTTATATTATTTTATATGTTCAGAGAAAAGTACAGCAATTATTGTACAATTAATCAATTATACTACATTATAGCTACAGCTCTCTCTATACAGGGTGTTTCAAAAGTCCCTCATTATTTTTAAAATTTTATTAAAATAGCAATTACAAGAGGAACCAAATGAGAATTTGGTTGCTGAGTCTATGATTCATGAGAATTTTGGTGGCATCAAACTTGGCTTCATAAATCTACTGGAAAGTCACTGGTACACCTCAACGTGGGCACCGTCTTTTTCGAAACAAGCGAGCCACCGTTTTACGCATTCTTGGCCGACATTGGACAACATTTCGGGAGTAACAGAAGCACACGCATTCCTGATCCGTTCTTCTAGTGTGGGGAGGACTCGCGGCTTGGTGGCGTACACTTTGCTCTTAATGTAGCCCCACAAAAAGAAGTCGCATGGGGTAAGATCAGGCGAGCGAGCAGCCCATTCGATGGGACCACGGCGACCAATCCACCGATCCGGGAACTGCTTATTCAGAAATGAGCGAACCTCACGCGAGTAATGAGCAGGGGCACCGTCTTGCTGGAAAATGACTTCTTGCATGTCAGCTACAGCTGACAGTTAGGGGATGCAGAACTCCTGAAGCATACGAAGGTAATTGTCTCCGTTGACGTTCACGGAATTTCCATCTTGATCCCGGAAGAAGAACGGACCAATCAGCCCAGCTGAGGAGATGGCACAACAGACGACCAATTTCGGCGTGTCCCTTTCATGTTCACGGATCTCTGCAGGATTGTGAGTTCCCCAGATGCGGGTGTTGTGCCGATTGACGCGACCAGAAAGGTGGAAGAGAGCTTCGTCGCTGAACCACATGTGCTCCAGGATCGATGGGTCTCTTTCGTAGTGATGCAGCAGTGTCTCACACATCTCCACCCGGCAATCGTAGTCTTGAGGTTCCAGCTTCTGAACCACCTGGATCTTGTACGGATACAGCTTGAGACCACGCCGCAAAATCCGTTGGATAGATGTCGCGCTGATGTTCAGTTCCGCAGCAGCTCGCCGAATGGACTTTCCTTGACTCTGAGTAAACACCTCACGGACAGTTTCGACATTCTCCTCACTCCGCCCACTTCGAGGTCTTCCTGATCGTGGTTTGTCCTTTACGGATCCGGTCTCCATAAACTTCCGGTGGGTGGCGACGATGGTGTTCCTATCCGGTGCATAATGCTGTCCGTAGACTGCCCGGAATCGTCGTTGCACTTCGACCACAGATTGAAAAACCTCCTGCCATGCAGCGATTTTACACCTCTGCTCTAGAGTCAGCATGGTAGCAGAAGAAAACGGAGCAAAACTTCAAATGTAGACTCAAAAAAATTCTCAACTACTGAGTAAGAGTTTACCACAAGATGAACGTCGTTGGTCGATTAGCTGCAAAGAAAATTGAAAATCAAATTAGTGAGGGACTTTTGAAACACCCGGTATAATAACTTATTATATACGTTAAACACAACAAATCTCGAATATATCCTAAAAAATAACGAAAATGTAGACATCCGCATCCGCATCCGCATCCGCGGATGTTGAAATCAAACATCCTCATCCGCATCCGCATCCGCGGATGCGAAAAAAATGACATCCGCTACATCACTAATATATATATATATATATATATATATATATATATATAATATATATATATACACATGACCTCGGAGGCGGACGCCACATAGTGTATATATATATATATATATATATATATATATATATATATGCTAGAGCTCCGCCCATTTTATAACGTGTCTAGATAGTAGGTGGGAGAATCTAACATGTTTTTTAGAACGAGTGGTTTCTATGGCTACATTGGCTGCTGATTACGATTCCGGCTAGTTCTTGGACTTAAAATTAATTTTTGACCTGGTTTAGTGGTTGTTTTTCAAAATGGCGGCCAAAGAAATCGATTTTTTGTTTAAATGATAAAAAAACCGCTACCCTTCACATGTAATGTCTTTACATGTTTTCATGGTCGGTGAACTCGAAAATGAACAAATGAGAGACACTAGGAGTGTGGTTAGGCAGATAGATGAAAACATTTTTGAAAAAATGCCCGATCCATATCGAACATAAAGGATGAATGAGGCCTCCCACTTCCAAACCTTCATAACTGATAGAAAAAAATAACACTGGTCGACAAAATCGAACTTTTTCTCTCATCAAAGAAGTATACACACTTTTCTAGACTAGTTGTATACGCTGATTCCAAATCTGGTTTCGGTTTTCCTCTAGCACATCTAGTTATCGAAATATGACTGGCGTTAATTTCAGCACAATTTATCGTAAAAGTACAACTTTATTCATAAAACGAAATGTACACCAACCTAAAAACGTTGCGAGTACGATATGATTCGCGTTAATTTCAGCACAATTTATCGTAAAAGTACAACTTTATTCATAAAAAGAAATATACATCAACCTAAAAATGTTGCGAGTACGATTTACGTGCTCGTATCGTAACAGCAGTTACAAAAATAACCCCTATCATGCTCCAAAATGTGCTCCGCAATGCTGCTGACAGATTCGAACTCTGTAGAGATACTGATTGTGTTATGTAGAATCATATGCTTAAGTATTCATTAAATGTATGCCTTCTATTATACTGTTATTGAATTTTAACCTTTTTGCTACATTTTCACTGAAATAGATAGGGACTTTATAAACACCCTGTATATATCATATATAGTATGGATCACCTGAAGATCAGGGCCCCCAGCCTTCTTTAGTTAGCATTATAAGGCTAACTAACGAAAATATCACGACCTAACTAACCAATCGTTAGATCAACTGTACGCCTTTGACGATTGGTTAGGTTAGGTAATGATATTTTCGTTAGTTAGCCTTATAAAGCTAACTAAAGAAGGCTGGTGGCTCTGATCTTCAGGTGATCCGATAGTACAGGGTGTCCATAAATTTTTACCCTGAAAACAGTATGCTCTCATGTTTTAATGACGAATCTTACATCCGTTTCCTTTTTACAGGTGATCTCGTACACGCATAGAGTTTATGTGCTGATGTGTTTCGTCTACCGCATTCGCCGCTAGGAGCGCTGTAGTAGCTGTTTAGTTAAGATGGCGTCTGTGACAGAGAAGGCACAATGTGTTGTGTGGCTTGCAGAAACAAAATCTCCTGTCAGTGTTCAGCGAAGGTTCAGAACAAAGTATGGAAAGAATCCACCTGATGTGAAGTTAATTAAGTCGTGGATAAAAAAATTCTTGGAAACTGGAAACGTGGAAAAGGAAAAGAGCAGTGGTAGACCATCAGTTTCCGATGGGACGGTGGAAAACATTCAAACTGCTTTCACAAGGTCACCAAGGAAATCGGTGAGACAAGCTTCATGCCAACTAAAGATACCGAAGTCTACGGTGCACAAGGTGTTACACAAACGTTTGAAGTTACACGCCTACAAGGTAAATGTTGGAAAATGTGTGGCGTGAGTGCGAATACCGTTTAGACATTTTACGTGCCACTAGGGGTGCACATGTGGAAGCTTATTAAGTTCTTTAACTATGTATCAAAACTTTGTATGTTTATCTACTTATGATTAAAACTGTGTTTGAATACGAGTGTTTATTTAAAAGTTATAGCATGCTTTAATCAGGGTAATCATTTATGGACACCCTGTTATATTATATTTTATATATATATTATATATATGTATATTATATTTATTATATATACAGTATTATATATAGTTATACTCTTCCTACTTTTTTTTCTTATCCTCTCTTTACTTGCATGTCTGTAGTTTGCATATTATGACAATGTTTGAGTTAAGACTGTTTGTATGGTTTGTAAGCGTTCTTATTTTACTTCTTTTCACCTTTCACCCCTTTCCTATTCTCTTCGACTATTTTTCCAACTTGTCGGCAGTGGCTGGCGGATGATGATGGTGAGTCTTTTCTCTTTTTCTGAATGAATGTTACTCACTTAACCCCTTATTCTCTTCTTTTAACCCCTACCCTCTCCTTTCTCTCGGGCTAACTTTAGAGTGGATCTTAGGGTCTTTGTTAGCCTTTGCTTCTGTAGATCTCGAAAACTAGACGTGCTAGAGGAAAACCGAAAACAGATTTGGAATCAGCGTTCCAACAAATATCTAGGCCACCCATAATTATATCTTATGAAAAATACTTGTTGGCCAGTGTAATTAGTTGATAAATGCTTGCTATACTTTTCATCATGGTTAAGTTAATTCTTCAATGTTGTTAAGTATCTAGTGTGTCGTAATATTGATGTTTTATTTAGGCTTACTTTAGTGTTTTGGCTTGTTCTGGTGTTTGGCTGCTTTCTCTTTTGTGGTTTCTTGTACTATCAATGTGGTGCTAGCATGACTATAATTTGTATTACCTATCATATTTCGGTTTTATATGCCGACTAATGGGGCTTTACTGTACTTGCAGATCCTAATGCTTAGTGACTGGCTGACTGCTGATTGGTAATGATGGCTGGTGAAAGAAAATCACGCAGTGCCGCCAGAAAAGAACTTTTTGGGGAAACCTACACAGAAGTGGATGAATTTAAACCGACTGGAAAGTTGCCACCAGGGACAGTTGTGATTGGTAGGATTCTTGCACTTTGCAAAAAAGGAGTAAAAGGACAGAAAAAGTCAATGACTCGAGATGATGCCAGCAAGATAGTTGCAAATGAACTAAGACGAGATTGGATTAATAAAAACGTCTATCCCATACATGAAAAAACAGTGGCGAAAAATAATAAGAGACGATTATAAACATTTTGACCAACTGAGAAAGAATGAACGCTGCCAACAAAAACTTGAAAGTGTCGAATGGTACCAAAAAGCGAGACGGCTTTAATGATCAGCTCACTGAGAACGCCTACAACATTAGAACTGACGATGAGGATTACGAAGCAGAACTTGCAGAAGAATTTGGGGTCAAAATAACTGATGAGGATAAGACTTTTTATTGGGATAATTGCTTTGGTGCGTATAAGGCCATATGTACAAATGCAGTACCAAAAGATTGGGAGAGACAGAAAAAGAGGAAAGAAACTCGTGAAAGATCAGCGGAGAAAAAGCGAAAAGCAACAGAAAGCAACTTAAGAGAGTAAAGGGAGCTAGAGGGATCAGAAATTATTGAAATGTTAGTAACCAGGCAATTCTGAAAAAGATCCGAGTTTTGAAAAACCAACAACGGCAAAGACAGTTTCTTCTACTGATCGTAAACTTCGCTCATCGGTAGACCAAAGCAAGGAGAAGAGTAAAGAACAAAAAGCTGCATTCCTGACAGTGAAAATCAGAACTGGAAAAAAAAGTCTGAACAAAAACTTGATGCGGTATATAGTCCAGTGTCTTGCGTGGGCAAATAGAATGGGCGCAAAATGGGAGAGTCCAATGCAATTGAAAATGTTGATCAATGTTGCAAAGGAAATTTTGCATAATGTTTTGTAGCAAGGGGGAATGTTGCAAGTTGTTATGCAACAAGGAGGAATGTTGCAAGTGTTATCCAAAAAGGGGAGGGGAATGTTGCGAGTTGTTATGCAACAAAGGGGGAGAGGGGAATGTTCTGCAACTTGGAGGCAGAGTTATCCCCAAGAGAAAGAGAGAGGAGAAGGAGAGAGAGAGGAGCAGAGGTGTTCGCCTGGCAGGAGACAAGCGCATATTAAGACTTCAGCCGAGCGACGTTGTCTTATAGGACCCCTAATCAGCCAGCTGGCTTAATAAGCGAGTTGGCTTAGAAGGCTGAGTTGCCAGTTTGTGCTATTTATTTAATTAAAGCATATATTCTGGCTTAACTCGCCAGTTGGCGTATCTCGCTGAGTTGCCAGTTTGCGCTATTTATTTAATTAAAACATATATTCTGGCTTAATCCGCCAGTTGACTTAGAAGGAGTAAATGGCTTGTTCAGGTGTACAGGTTGAGTTGCCAGATAGCGCTATTTATTTAAGTAATGCATATATTCTGGTTTAGAATTCCGCTTTAGAAGCCAGCCAATTGACATAATTAAATACCGTGTACAACCAAAAGAATTAAATAAAACACCATTACATCATTGTGTTTATTTAGGCGAATTAATGGAACTATATAGAAAATAAATATACAATGGAATATATATGATCAAAAATAATAATAGCATACGGACGATGAATATATAATAAATATACAATGGAATATATATGATCAAAAATAATAATAGCATACGGACGATGAATATATAATAAATATACAATGGAATATATATATATATATGATAAAAAAATAATAATAGCATAAGAAACACGAACAGGAAATATATAATCAAAAATATACAAAACGTTGTATTATCAATATATTAGTACAGGAAAAAATATATATATACAGTTATATTAAATAATTAAATATATTGAAAATAATAATATACGAAACGTACAATCAAATGCATATTAGTACAGTAAATATATATATATATATATATATATATATGATACACACAGACAGTGCATGGAACAAGGAACTCTTCTGGGATAATTAAATCCACTATAGTCCGAATAAGTAATGGTAAATGACAAATACCATAGTTTTTCTTTTTCATGATGCTAGCCCGACGTGGGCAACGGGTCACTCGCAAAGAGGCTCAGGGGACCATTCTGAGTTCATTCCCATATATATATATATATATACAATTAAATAAATAAATATACATCCTTTATGTTCTACAGGGTATATTAAATAATTAAACAATAATATACGAAACGTATAATCAATCGCACATCAGTACAGGAAATATATATATATATATATATATATATATATATATATATATATATACACACACAATTAAATAATTAAATATACATCCTTTATGTTCTACGGTGCAAAACGCTAAACTCACACGTAATCGAGTCTACATTCACATCGTTATTACTTTGTACTACGCGGTAAAACCGTCCAAGCAACACTTTACCGTTTAACTTATACGGATGCCTATACTCGACATAATTGGCTTTCATATCGTTCAATACTATTTCTATGCCCACTTTACATTCAGTCGGCAAGTTATCTTTAAACACGGCTAGAATACATTCAAAAGCACGCACAAAGTGGTCATCGTTAACCACAACATCATTATTAAATACAAGTTTATAAACACGCGTTTCCAATCGAGGGTTTTTCTTACCTTCCTGAGCTTTTCAATCGTGAACTCTTCTTCACTGTGCATAGCGGCAATTGAAATAATCTTCCAAGCCGTAACGACAGGTATTCATTATATAGAGGTACAGCTCTTCAGGGTGAACAGCGTAGGCAAGCTCTGCCCTGTACCGCTCAAGTGCTTTGTACCAAAGTTCAGGATATTTCGAAGAATCTAAACCTTTTAAATATGCATCCAGCTCTAGACCATTCTCGCCTTGTTCATTCTTACGTTCGATAAATCCGTCGAGCAGAGCGGTGTATGCGTATTCAAAAACCGTGTCAAAATAAATCATATCCTAACACGAGCGTCTAATATAGGCTTCAGCTTGCGGAATCCGACGATTTCATTCTGTCGAGGATGAAACGGTTTCGCGTAGGGACAAGAACATTATCAGATGCATTCTTCCACATCAGTCGTATATCAATGCACAACGTGCAAACAACGGCATATGAGGGGGCGTCACTAATCTGCTCTCTTCTTGTACCTACCCCTGCAGGTATTTTATAACGGTCCTCTCCCCACTTCTCAACTATCACGAAGACTCTATTCATCTCCTCAACACTGAAATAAATAACATTACATTTACCAGAGTTTGCTTGCCTGCAAATCGTTTCAAGTACAGAGTTAATGGTGCCGGTTTTACGCCTGAACACGCTCAATGACTTCGTCACGGAGACATCGTACGAGGCGCTGAGAATGCTTCTCAAAGGAAGTTCCATCGTACTCCCACGTCCACACGGTTCAAGCTCTGAGATGACGACGAACCACAGGTGGACGGATCGGCTCGACGGGCGGAGTGAGTCACGCAGGTGAAACGTGTACAGGTTTGTTCGAACTCGTGTGTTTCGTGAGGTACACGGGTGGGCGGCTCTCTGGGGGAAGCGAGTTACACCATAAACTGCTAGAGCGTGTACAGGCTTGTTCGAACACTTGTGCCCTTGCACAAACAGAATTTTCCGCTACATGAAACAATACCGGCTTTAATGTTTTATCACTCATCAGACGTTCATTTCCACAAACTAAACATATTCACAATCCGGTGGCCTATTTGAGAGAAACATATGCCCATATTTATCCTTTTTGTTTAACAAGTGATACTCGTCTCTAAAGTCTGTTAAAAAGTCACACAGCCCATTAGCCACAACCTCACTACAAACCTCATCATGATATATATTAATATAGTGGTAAAAATACTTAAGATTCTCCATGATGACAAGATTTACATTCTCAACCGTATGGTACGAGTAGTCGGCATGGTGTAAAATGACATAATATCGCTTGTCACACCACTCATCAACAAGACTCACTATCCATAACCGTTGCTTATCTTCTGAACGTGTTGCTTCTTCTACTTCGCGGTATATGTGAGCCTTTATAAAGGTTAGGTCTACAACATACTTCAATACATCGTTTGTACTACGAAATCCTACAATGCCCTCGCCAGAATACCCGTAGAGTATTTGAACATCTTGGTCCTTCGCACGGCTCAATGTAGCCTTAAAAGTATCAAAGGAGGGGGAATAGGGAGTTTTTCAGTATCCACCACATCTTGGCACTTTGCCGAATACCATTTCATAAACGCTGAACACGCAATATTAAAGGTAGCCATAACTATTTTTTCTACGCGGGAGAATACACGTCTGAGCTCAAGGGTATGCAGAGGTCAACTGAGCACGCAGGGATAGAGATATGCTCAGGTAGTGTCAGGACTCACGTTGCCGATCTTACAGTGGGCGGAGCTTAGCTTTTTACTGTACACACACACGCATGCACGCAAAGGAGAAAATGAAACCTTAATTGAAACAAATATACGTGATAAATAAACATATCAATACACATATATATAAATACAATCAAGGATTAAGGTAGCCAAACGGTACGGTATCATAGGTACCAGGCACCTGGTAACGCTTCCTATAGGTGTTACGGCATACCTTCGTGCCCCTAAGTTCCTTCACACACCCCAGTTTCTGCGCCCGAAAATTGTGCGTCCCCACAGTCAGTTGGGGTAGCTGGTCACCCTCATCTTCCAAGCACACTAGTCCTTCAACGAGTCAAAGTTAACGACTCGACGGTTCGCATGGTTAAGCGTGATACCCTTAGCCTTCACGATATACTTCATATCATCCCCTACCCTCACCCGTACCCCATAGGTTTTTGGCCCTGTTGACACAAACGAGTCTGCGTATGCACCATCACCATACTCATCCTTGATCTCGTCAGTTAGCTCTCCGAGGAATCCCCAATAGCAGGGCATGTATTCACCTTCCCTCGCTGTGAATATCACGCTATCTGTGTCAGCGTACAGCACCCTCCGTCCAAGAGAGTGCAATAGGCCCCAAAGTTTGATGCGGGCGTAGGCCGTTGTGAAACTGGCTACAGGTATGTTTGTAACCCGTGAGGTATCTGTGGCCAGTTCGGTGATGTTGTACTTTATTATGTAAGTATTACCTACATTCACGATCTCCATAACCTCTTTATCGGGAGCGTTGGCATAATCCCAGACTTCACTATAACTTTGTGCCAAATGGACGTTCCCTTTGCCGGTATTCTGTGCAAATTTCCCCAAAGACTGTTTAGACAAACTTTGCACTAAAGCGCTTGCCAGGATTCTTAACAATTTGGGATCGGTCAAGCTGTATACCTTCATGGGCACGGTAACGCTGAATATAAGCCGTTTTTTCATCTTCGGTATCAACCCCTCGCGGATATCCTGACTTCTACCTTATCCTTCAAAAAAGCGTTTATATATGGTGTGAAAAGGTTGGGTAGCTTCTGAAACCTCCACACCTCATGTATCTTCAATATTCTATACCCATGGCGAACGGCTAGGGCCAGCTCAGGGCTTGTATATACACCTCTGATCTTACGCTGGTGGGTTGTATGGTCACAATCACCGTTGTTCTCTTCTGCGCACTTCACGCACAGGGGAAACATGAGCTTGTGATCTATAACGACGGTAAGATCGGCATCCATAAATCGCGAGGGGGAGCACGTCTACGAAAGAGAGTCCAAAGTAGCGCTCATTCAAGTTAGCTGAAAACTCCTCGATGGTTGGTATGGTGGGACCCACCATTTTTTCAGGTGCACCTACGGGGTACGGATTGTTCTTCATCACGTAGGGGTATAAAGAGCAGAAGTCGTAGTAGTGGAGTTTCACGCCCTCCGTAGGCGGAAAGTATAGCTTGAATGGGTTTGTACGCCCTCCAAACAAGCTGTCACCGCATTTGAGGGGGCCAACACCATTGAACGTTTGATGGTCCTTATTTCTTCACGGTACTGGCATCTGTTTCCATCCGTGCATCATACTCATGCTCCCACAAGATTTTGTGAGTGAACTGGGAGCCTATAAGTTGATCACGGTTACGGGTCCATGCGAGGCTGTCGGCGGGGATCTTCCATAAAGGTCCCCTGTGACGGCACATTCAGCGCGCGGGCATCCATGCCACCAGCAGCCGTTAAAGGAATACACAGTCTTCTCACCAGTGGCTGGATCCTCACTTAGGCCGTCAACCCAAAAAACACGACCATTGACCTTAACGGGTACTTCACCCGTGTTGCGGGCATGTTTTATATACCCCGGTCTGTTGCTGTAGGTGTATGAGCCAGTAAATAGCCTTGTGCCCATAACTGCGGGGTTGTTTCTGTGAATGAACGCTAAGGTTCTTTAGGCATGAAGTTATTCTTGAACACTGTAAAACATAATGAGGCGATCGTGGTCGCGACTTGCAGCGGATCGCATTTGAAACGGGTTATGTACATCCTTCTAAAGGCTTGAAAGCATACTCTAAGTACACGTACGTCATTCACGCAATAACGTTCACATTCATCGGCTATATTGTATGGATTAGCTTCATTAAAACTGTTGTAGTAGCGGTCAAAATCTTCACGCTCACTATCACTCATGTTGGTGTAGTTAAAGTAATGTTTGGGTGGAGGTAGTCCTACGTAATTCAAGTTTCGTTAGTGAGGAATGTGTAAGGGAAATACCTTTTGAAACTTCAGCGGCTACGCCCATGACCTTGGGCAGCTTTGCTAATTTACAAGGTGTGAACAGCAGGGTGTCTTTAAACTGTACATTACCTCTTATCTGCATCTGTATTAGTTTGTTGCCTCTTTTCAAGGGATCACCTGTAAATATCGCAGACGACTCGTGTTCAAGCAGCTCCTTATAAAGGAACTGTGTGTCAAATTTCGCCCCGTTATGGGCATTTTTTTTTGAACTTGTCCGCTAATTTCAATATAGGATACAAAGAGTTCACAGGGCTGTCGTGTGCATTCGTTTTAAAACGTTTGTCCGTTTTCCACATTTGTGACTCATCACACTCGAGCTCCATGCACTCATCACAGATAGTCTGACTTACGAGTAAATGTGGAATACCTCTTTGGTTTCAGCGTTCGTGTAAGTTTCTATATCGTAGTACACGGTTATACAAGGGCTATTTTTAGGTTAGCATCTTTCATATAACATACATGCTTCACTCCATCCGCCTTATATTTTTCATGACATGTAGAACAGTGAATTTCATCGCATTTATGTTTGAAATTCCCCCAATTATCCATCATGTGAAACATACCGCACTTACAAATCCTCATTTTCCTGCAAGTGCCATTTGATTTATGGAGTCAAAGCATTTATTATTGAAAAATGTACGTCTACACACATTACATTCCCTCTTCTCGGGTTCAACTACCTGACTTTCACATTTGGGGCTTTTACACTGCTCACATACCATGTAGCAATCCTTACAATGTTTCACCATATCATCAGCAAACTCGAGACAACCCTTACACAAATCATGATGCCTTCCATATTTTCGACTTTTATCATAACTGGCGTAGAGAGCCCTTATGTTACGGATGGGGAGATACGATGTTCCTGACAATCCTAAAATAAGTAGAGGTCTTGTACGATCTCTCACGCTGCTTTTAAAAACATACACAGTCCTACGACGATCATCCATTCCAAATACGACTATACGTGCATTCATTTCCTGCTCGGCCCTTCTCAGTTCTTCAGGACCCATATTACACTCAAACTCAAGCTTACAATCTGAAGCCAGTTTACGGGCACGCTGCACAACCGTGGGCAGCCAAATTTTTTGCGTCCAAGTATTTAGCACAGTGAACATATGAGCTAAAATTATTGCTATAAAACCACAACCACGATCGACGTTTAAATGCTTTCTGTAAAAAACCGGAGAATTGAAAATAAGAGTATAAGGTGTGCACTATGACCAGGAACCCGGAGTACTCTGTCAATATCTAACATGAAGTTGTCCCTATTGAAGGATGTACCACTTTGAGAGGCTTGCATTATACGCCCCAAGATAAACTCTATTTCTACAGCAGCCAAACGTCTGAACGGCATTCCCATCCAAAATTCGTCCCCCTCATCTGACCCGAACCTGAATCATAACCTCGTCCGGACTTCACGTTCGTCGCGGTTCTGAAGGGCAAACTCCACAATACGTTCAACTACGCGCCGCATTCAGTTGGTATACAGGGACCCAGGGCCAACCCTGACCACGTACCGATTTCTAGTCAGGGCAGGGGTGAGGGTAGCGGTGCGCTCAACTCGAATGTTATACCATCCTCCACAGTATGAGAAGCTGCTGTGGAGGAAGTACCCGGAACTGAACAATGGGGCATATTTGAGGAAGGTACTATTGTGGGGGTTGGGGATCTATAGACTGGGAATCTAACAACCGGAGCAATCCTGGCACGCTTTATACCTGACGTGGACGGTTCTTCATCATGCTTCCGCTTTGAAATGTCGCATGCTACAGGTGTCGATGGTGAGGGCTCGCAGGCGGGGAAGGGTTCTGTAGCTGCACGGTCAACGGGTTCGTCTGTGATATCGATGATGGGGTGCTGTACATCGTCGTCATTCACGGTTCTGTGGAAGAAGAAAACAAAATATAAGGAACAGCACTTAAAATTTGTAATATTTTGTAAATGACCCAATTAGGGGTGTGACGTGTTAGAGATGGAATCTGTAGAAAAATTCAGGTTCACAAGCCCCTCCATATGTATTATATCTGGCCCTACAGGAGGTGGAAAAACTGTATTTATGCTTAAAATCATTAAAGATAAGGGGGAGATATTCTCAAAATTTGTGCATAAAGTAATATCGTGCTATTCGACGTAGCAGTCAGTGTTCAACGAGAACCAAGATAAAAAAATTTCCACAAGGGGGTCTATGACGTTAATTCGTTAAAAGGTAATGAGCATACAGTTATTGTAATTGGCGATCTCATGTTGGAAATGGATAAAATGTTTGCCGAGACATTTACAGTGTTCTCCCACCATCTTAACATAAGCGTATTCTCCATCAATCAGAATCTATTTTTCAAAAATAGATACATGCGCGATGTGTCGCTAAATACAAAATATCTAGTGTTATTCGCACAACGTAGAGATGTGTCACAAATTGGGGTATTAGCCAATGTATTACCCGAATGTTCCAGCGTAAGGAGTTTTTGGAGGTTTATAAAGAGACCACAAACTAGCGTTATGGATATTTGCTTTGTGACCTTCACCCGCGAAACACGTTTAGCGTACTTCTAAGAACGAATAGATTCCCAAGCGAGCCTGAAACGGTGTATATTCCAGAATGACAAATAGGCTGAAGAAATATCGTGAATTAATAAAAATTTATCAACGATTGCCCCAGGCACTGGAACATATGTTTGTTAAAAATATTGACTCTGACTTTTGAAAATGCATCCGTGAAATCTGTCTTAATGTTATAAAATGTAATGTGCCAATGAAACCCTCTCAGAAGGATCGCTTACGTCGTTACAAGAACATAATACGAGCGCTTGCTCATAAAAGTCAAACTGTGGGTAAGAAAAAGCGAATTATTCTAGAAAGAGGAGGATCATTCCTACCCATCTTATTTTCAGTTTTGGGTTCTTTACTGACTAGATTAATATAATGAAGAAAGTGATTGTGATTCCGCACGAGGTATATGCTTCATTGCAAAGTTCAAAAATTCCAGACACGGCTCTAGAACCCCGTAAAAGTAGGCTTAAAAGAGTGGAAAGCGAATTGCTAGCCCTATTAAACAGTGAAAAGTCACCTGATGAGAAAAGGATCTTGTACCAAGAGGCTTTGCAGAAATTTCTTCATGAGTACGAAGATTATAAGGATCCGACAGAGCTCCCCGTGGTTATTAGGCACAGCGCGAGTAGCGGACCTGGCCCATACGTTAGAGATGGCCAACCAAAGAACAACGGAACACAACACATCGAACTTGTGTTAAAAAACAGTCTCCCACAGAGAGTGGGCTGATACAGGCGAGGTCATTGTTGAAGGAACAAGGGTACAAGGATTCAACATCGTTGACAGTGTTCATGATCTGGTGAGAAAGTGGGACAGGCCCTCACTAACAGGATGGAAGCATATTAAAGCAAGACTACAACAAATAAATGTCTCTATAACATTGATAGTTAATCTGAATAGGTTAAAAGATCTGGATCAAGTCTCGCATATGTCACAACTCAGTACACCATCGCCCCCAGCAGCAGCGTCTCTGAAGAGGAGAAAGAAGAGAACAAACGGCCAACCCTATCCACGTGTCTCCAAAATACGCAAATGGCTAACATATTAAGTAAACGCTATTATGATATTTCTAATCCCGCCAACTATGGTGGCGTTAATAGACTGTCAGAGGTGTTTACGGAGTAGGGAAAAAAGATGTTGAGCGGTTTTTGCGGGAGCAGGATGCTTATACACTTCATAAACCAGTGAGAAAAACGTTTAAAACGGCCAAGACAACCGCGGATTCGATTGACTCTATTTGACAAGCGGATTTAACAGACATGCAAAGATATTCAGTGTATAATGAGGGACATCCCTACATCCTATTCATAATAGATGTATTCTCTAGATATCTGTGGCTAATTCCCCTGAAAACTAAATCGCCTGAAACAGTTGCTAAAGCGACCAAAACGTTGATGTTAAAAGAAGAAAGGGTTCCTGGCTATTTTTGTACAGATATGGGAAAAGAATTTATAGGTCGCGCTTTTCAGAACATGCTGATAGAGTTTAATATCAGTTACTACACTAACAGTTCTATACATAAGGCCTCTTTAGCTGAAAGAGTTCAACGTACCATAAAGGAGCGCATGCATCGCTATTTTACACATAAAAACACATACAGATATATAAACGTTCTTGGGTCATTGGCATCATCATACAACCGTTCACACCACCGTACGATTGGCAGAACGCCTAACAAAGTTTTAGAAAGAGCTGTTAACAATTGTGGCTGAGGGCCGATATAGCACAGCTTTCCAAAGAGATGCCTTTCACGAGGCACAGCATGACTTGTCCAGCTTAATGTATCAATTTAAGATGGAGAAATTGGGTGAAAGCTCTCCTCTCCCAAGACATGTGCTATATTTACAACAATATCGTAGAGCACCAATTTGTTGGGGACACCCATGCGCGCCTGCTGCGCATTGCACACATCCCCAACCATAGAGGGAAAAGTTTGAGCATTACGTATGACAAGTCCCATTATGTGAATGTTGCGACTAATCTATTAACCAACATCTCGATATATATAAGAACGATTGAGGGAAAAAATTTCCCATTCGGTGATGGGAGCTTAACAGTGAAACTACACTTTCGCTGTTTATAATGATTCGAAGACCATTCACAGTCTCCCGAGGAGTGAGATACCGGCGTGGGAGTGGACTGGCATCCATTTTTTCATCCATACTACGCACCGCTGTCCCACTGTTGAAGAGGTGA
Organism: Bathynomus jamesi; assembly: GCA_023014485.1. NCBI lineage: Eukaryota > Metazoa > Arthropoda > Malacostraca > Isopoda > Cirolanidae > Bathynomus > Bathynomus jamesi. Next base: position 137,454 of record JAJOZX010002225.1, read on the forward strand.
GCCAGGTACCTAGGGCGGAAGGCGTTACAAACAGGTTTTAACGCGGCAGAAGACATAATGGGCGGAACTAAGCCTAAACAAGCTCTAAAAAAACATTTAAAACGTACACGGGACGAAATCGTGAAAGATGCAAAGAGAAAAATGCGTGGTGGCGGAAAGAAGAGATCTGCCAGAAAGAAGGGGTTACCATCACCTGGCGCTAAACGTAAAAGGAATTAAAAAAAGTGTTCTAAGCGTACGAAACCTATGGCTCATCATTTTTTTAACTGATATAAGCTGACGACACTACTCTCACGAATCAAAGGCTGACTAATACTTGTTGAGAGAGGTGGCCCTGTTTCTGACGCGTCATGGCGCGTTTCCTCCATCCGTATAGTTCACAATGCTGTAAACCAGAACTGTCCCTCTTTGATATGTCCCCCACTCAGGTCTCTATTGAGCATAGCGACTTTATTACAATTAACCCATTAAACACAATTATTTCGCCCAGTGTCCCTATAGAATTCGTGATACCCAGCTCAGTCCCTTACTTTTTTGACCCGAGCTGCATGCACATGTACGCTAAACTGCGTATAGCCCATTCTGATGGACGGACTGCGATGATAGTTACTCTTCCTACCCTGAAACCAACTTTTTACACTCCATATTCAGCGAGTGTGAGGTGCATTTAAACCAGGTTAACATCTTGGCAGGAACGGGGTACTACCACCTACGAGCCTCTCTGGAAAAAGTCCTCAACTTTTCAAAAGAAGCAAAGGACACCTTTTTAACCGCCGAGGGATATTACCATACTAAAGATGAAAATGGTATAAAGGATAAATTTAAAAATTCTGAAAAAAAGATATACGAATGTTTTGGACGTCTTCATATAGATTTCTCATTCCAGGAGAAACTGCTTATGAATTGGGTGGATACGAAGTTGAAGCTTACCCGCACGATTCCAGAGATCTGCATAAATCTGGGGTCTGATCAAGAAGAGGGCGCAGAACCCGTTGTGATTCACATCATGGAGACGTATTTGCGAATACGCCTAGTGAAATTAAGTTCCCCGAAACAAATAGAAATTGAGAAAGATTTAACACACGCCACAGTAAAATACCCAATTAACAGTGTACAGATAAAACTATACACGGTGCCCGCCGGGTTGGCCTCGAAGCAACTAGAAAACGTGGCCCTTGGAGTCCTACTAAAGGGATATTAATTGGAATGTAGGACCACGCCTCGACGAATGAAAAATATAAAAAGAGTGTCTTTAAATTCGAGAATTTCGGGCTTAAAATTATTACTCTATACGTAAATGGCATCGCTTTGGGAGGGACCATGATTACGGACTACTCATCAGACGCTGTGTTCCTGCTCTGCGTGAGAGCATATAGTAGTCTGGCTCATAATACAGGCGCCTGTGACGAACTTGGGTTTGGTGTAACGCAGGAAGAATTTGTCGAAGAATTTAACATTTATTCATTTCATATTACGCCTGACTTTTCTGCTGGCGCAAATACGCATTTAAGTCCACAGCAGAGTGGGAATATCTCAGTCAGGTTGGAATTTGCCAAGCCTATAGACGCGCCTATTAGTGTACTCGTACTAATAGAAGTTGATCGTTTCAGGAACGTGGTCACAGAATTTTAAAATGGATGCGAATACACTCCAGAGGTAATGAAAAGTGACCGTTTCACACGCTCCAAATTTATCGGTGTGTTTGAGAAGAATGAAATATTGAAGTTGCCAAGTACGAGAGATTGGTATAGCCTTATCGTTAACGCCGACATTGTGGTGGGTGAGGGGATTCATTGGTTTTCAATCTATTTTAAAAATAGAGAAAGAATGTACTATTTTGATTCACTTGGCTCTCAGCCCTGGAATGAGATTGTTATAGTAAAATTAATTGAGCAGATACATGTACCTGAGATTGTATGGAATCCATAACGTTTTGAAGGATATTATAGCGAAACGTGCGGCTTGTATTGCATTTCATTTCTCCTGCACATCTCACGTGGGAAGGGATTTATAATTTTTTTAAAATTATTCGATTTGTGCGACACAGAGATGAATGATAAAAGTGTATGCAGACAGATGAAAAAAAGGTTCCCATATGTTAGCACCCGCTGTATTGTGTAAAGATGTATATCTATATTGTGTAAAGTTGTATATACATTTGTAACTGTAAAATTTAGCCATTAAGACTTATTTAACAGACACTGGTTCCGCTTTGTACATGTTTTCTGCCATTTAATAAATGAAAATACAATGTGTTTTGTTTTAAACCTAAAAAATACTTACATTAGTTCCTCGATGATCTGACACTTGCTTGACCGGATGTGAGCCAATACCTCGACTTCTGTATTCATGTCACTGGGTTGGCTGTGCGGAGAAGCATCCATATCATTTATTCCCTTTTCATCAAAAGTAGCTATAACACGATCAAGTTCCGCATCCGTCCTAAAAGGTTAAGTAAAAATAAAGAGCTAAAATAAGAGAAAATGCCACGAATTTAAAAAAAATTATAAAAAGAGAGATAATTCTTAAAATTTTTGGTGATTTAATAGTCCTACCACGGTGCTGAATTATCGAGAAAAATATTATTAAAGTTCCACCATATATATATATATATATATATATATATATATATATACTATATATAATATATGCCGAAATCACGATGGAAGCAAACAATAATTAAAATCATAATAGGGCTAATTTTTACGTTTAGAAAATTCAGAATAAAGCAAGGTTTAGACTAACAGCAAATTGTAACCATAAACAGATATCCTGACAGTTTTCGAGTGCTAGACATCGTCTGCCTGCAACGGGACTCGAGCCCACATGCAATTTAATAGTTCTTAATATTCTAATGAGAGTGGACAATAAAAAACCTATTGTTTTCACCTAAAATATACACAGAGGAACATATATATATATATATATATATATATATATTATATATATATATATATATATGAATAGAGACAGGCCCTCTGGACAGATAGCAGTTCACTTCGCTTTATTACGCTTTATTAATTAACTAAAATAAAGGTAGGTTAGGCTAACAGCAAATTTAAGCACAACAGATATCCTGACAGTTTTCAAAAAGTAGATTAGCTGGGTGTGCTATGCTCCGTCTGCCTGCAACGGTCTCGAATCCGCAGACAAATCTTAATAGTTTTTAATATTTCTATTTGTAAGTTTTTAATATTCTAAAATCCTACCTGTACAAGACATTCACAAATAAAAACACACCATATATAATATATATATAGCCGAATATGTATTTGCCGAAATAACCCGAAGGAAACAGAATAATTAAAAATATATTTCAAAACGCGTTTATTGCGACCTTCTACTGTTAGGTTATATTGTTATAAACGAGAAAGAGTCCTGGCCTATATATATATACGTATTATGTCGCGGTTAGGTTGTATTATTATAAACGAGAAAGAGTCCTGGGATTAATTTTTCTTTGTAGGAAAACTCGGAATAAAGCTAGGTTAGGCACTTATAAATTAACACTGAATGAGCCGCAGAATATAGTTAGTTACATTTTAATATCTTCTTCATTGAACGGTTCTTGCATTTCGTCACAATTTTCCGTAACAATCTGGGTAGATAAAAGTTCATCCCGAACTGCAGCGCTGAAAATTAGACTCGTTGCGTGAGCATAAAAATCTTGAGTTTCAAACAGATCGGCGGAGTCGTACAGCTGGCTCATGGTTGGTATTTCAAAAACACTAAACAAGAAAAATCTATGAACTGAGGCTCTGAGATGAAAGTACTCTCTTTCATAAAGGGGGCTTGTGACCAACCCACAACACATAAACGCTAGCTTCCTATTGGCTATCAGTGAATTTTGGGCGGAACTTGACGCGTAGGCCTGCATAGCGGCCAAACAGAGGTCCTGGGCTCCGCCCACAGGGCTGTGATTTGCTGCCCCGTGAAATATGGGGCGTGTGGATAGAATCCAATCCTCTACGTTTTTAAATGTTTTTGCAACAATACGCTGTATTAGAATTCGAATCCTCAAGGCCGTGTTTAATTCATGAATTGCACTGAAGAAAATTTAATTTAATGTTCCAAAAGCTGGGACAATAAATAGAATGCAGTAAATCATGTTAAGTCCACTTATTGAATTGTAGAAGGTACAGTTGTATGAGTTATGCCATAAATTCCATTTTTTTATAAATACGTTTAGAAAACGATATTTATTGGGGTATGCCAGCTAAAACTTAAAGTCTAGTTATATTAGTGTTTTTCGCATCAAAGTTTAAGATACTTCGAACAGTCTATACCTTTTAAAATAATTTTGCCTTTCAGGATCTTCAACAGTAAGATTTAATAGGATCGTGAATGCTGGTTTTAATTATATAAAAAATAATGCAGCAGTGTCGCGGCAGGGCTGCATGTAAATGAGGAAAAATGGAATAAGTTACCCGAGACAGAATCTATTTTGTTTTAAAATCATATTAATATTTTTTGTAATAAGGCTTAAAGATATATTGGTGTCTTAAGATAAATTTATATTGAACAACAATAAATTGACAAAAGAGGAAAATGAATAAGTTACCCCGAAATAGAATCTATTTGTTTAAAAATATATTAATGCTTTCACATGTTATAGTTTAAGGATAAATTGTGTCTTAAAGATAAATTTATATTGAAACAAAATAATTGGCCAAAAGAGGAAAAATGAATGTTACTCCGAAATAGAACCTATTTTGTTTTAAAAATCATATTAATATTTTTTGTAAATGCACAAAAAACTTCACTTTTTTCTACGTGAAGGTCAAAATATGATAATAAAAACCCACTCTAATAGAGAGAGTTTATTTCCACAACGGTTTCGATGCCCACTGGCATCCTCTTCGGGTGGATATAGAAAAACGAATGAACCAAAAAGAAGAGGGAAAACAGTCCAGGGACCATTAAAAAATTCGCACCTCGGTTAGATCCTTTTCTCCCGACTCTGGAAGGGCATTTTTATTAAAGGGACCCGCTTATAAGTACATTCGCACAAATGTAAAACTATTTTCTTGTTCTATACATACAGAAGAAGAAGATAATTTCAATTCGTGCGAAAGTACTTATAAGTTGGACCCTTTAATGAGATTCTTCGTCAAAAAATCCCTTACGGCGTCGGGTGAACGGGATCTAACCTAAGTGTGAATTTCTTAAAGGTCTCTGGATTGTTTCCTTACTCGCTTTTGGTTCATTCGTTTTTTTTTTCGGTAAAATATAAATGGAATAATAAACGTAAATGTAAATGTAATAATGGAAGTAATAAATGTGGAAATAAATATAAATGCAATAAATGTAATAATAAAGGTATAAAATAAATGTAATAATTAAGGTAATAATAATAAAATGTTAAAAAACGTAAATGCAATAATAAAATGCAGTAATTATGTCAAAATAATAGAATCTGTATGTATAAAACAAGAAGATAGTTTTAATTTGTGCGAATGTACTTATAAGCGGGACCCTTTAATAATAAAAATGCCCTTCTGAGGTCGAGGGAACGGGACCTAACCCAGTTGCGAATTTCTTAATGGTCTCTGGATTGTTTCCTTCTCGCCTTTTTCATTTGTTTCTCGGTTTATAATTTCTGTATAATAAACAACAATGTAATAATAAATTTATAATTTCTGTAATAAATAATAATGCAATATTAAATGTAATAAATTTAAAAATAAGTGTAATAATTATGTAAAAAAATAATAGAGTCTGTATGTATAGAACAAGAAGATAGTTTTAAATTTGTGCGAATGTACTTATAAGCGGGTCCCTTTAATAAAAATGCCCTTCCAGTGTCGGGAGAACGGGATCTAACCTAGGTGCGAATTTCTTAATGGTCCCTGGACTGTTTTCCCTCTTGTTTTTGGTTCATTCGTTTTTCTATATCCACCCGAAGAGGATGCCAGTGGGCATCGAAACTGTTGTGGAAATAAACTCTCTCTATTAGAGTGGGTTTTTAATATAATATTTTTTGTAATAAGGCTTAAAGATATATTGGTGTCTTAAAGATTATACTGAAACAAAATAATTAGCCAAAAGAGGGAAAATGAATAAGTTACCCAGAAATAGAATCTATTTTGTTTTAAAAATCATATTTAATATTTTTTGTAATAAGACTTAAAGATATATTGGTCTTAAATATAAATTTATATTGAAATAAAATAATTGACTAAAAGAGAAAAAATGAATAAGTTACCCTTAATTTAATTTCAATTTTGTTTTAAAATTATATTAATGCTTTTTATGTTATAGTTTAAGGATAAAATTGTGTCTAAAAGATAAATTTATATTGAAACACAATAATTGGCTAAAAGAGGAAAAATTAATAAGTTACCTCTAATTTAATTTATATTTTGGTTTAAAAATCACATTAATGCTTTTCATATTATAGTTTAAGGATAAAATTGCGTATTATAATGAAAATTTGTATTTGTATTAAACTTAGTTTATCTTATTCGATTTTTTGTTTAAAAGATCGCCCCATGTCAAATAGGCCTCGTTAAACCACGAGAAGCTCAATAGAAAAACTATTGGCGTTGCCTTTTTTGACTTGGCCCCATAAACGTATTTGCTTGTATTTAATAGCTTTGTCTATTGGGTCGTATGTAGAGACCTTGTCGGTCTACCAGGAGTTGGTAAGGCGGTGGTGGAGGTGGTTCTTGTGTAATAGTTTCACCACCAATCGTCTAAGTTTCGACGCTTGGTTGTAGCCCTCATATCGGTTACGTGGTATTGATGGGATGAGCTCCTAAAAGTCGTAGCCCTCATCCCACCATGTGCTGTTGACGGGATGAGCTCCTAACAGTCTATACTTAGACGATTGGTGGTGATGTGATACTTTTTCGTGAGGAGCTGGTAAGTAAAGTGGTGGTTGTGGTGCTTCACCACCAATCGTCAAAGTTTCGAGGCTTGGTTGTAGCCCTCATATCGGTTACGTGCTGTTGATAGGATGAACTCCTAAAAGTCGTAGCCCTCATCTCACCATGTGCTGTTGATGGGATGAGCTCCTAAAAGTCTATACTTAGATGCTTTTTTTGTGAGGAGCTGGTAAGTAAAGTGGTGGTTGTGGTGCTTCACCACCAATCGTCAAAGTTTCGAGGCTTGGTTGTAGACCTCATATCGGTTACGTAGTGTTGATGGGATGAGCTCCTAAAAGTCATAGCCCTCATCTCACCATGTGCTGTTGATGGAATGAGCTCCTAAAAGTCTATACTTACACGATTGTTGGTGATGTGTTGCTTTTTTTGTGTCGTGGTTGTGCTCGTATATATTTTGCTATTGGGGCTTTGCATGCATCAATCAGTATATATATATATATATATATATGTGTGTGTGTGATAATAGGGGCTTTATGGGAGTACAGTCGGTGTGTGTATGTGTTTTGTGTGCGCTTTTAATTCGTTCGAAGGTTATTAATATATACAGACCATTTATGCCTTCTAAGAAGCATTCTAAGCCAACTGGCGGATTAAGCCAGAATATATGCTTTAACTAAATAAATAGCGCAATCTGGCAACTCAGCCAGATAAGCCAACTGGATGATTAAGCCCGTTGGCTGATTAGGGGCCCTATAAGACAACGGCCGCTCGGCTGAAATCTTAATATGCGCATCGCTCCTGCCAGGCGAACACCTCTCCTCCTCTCTCCTTCTTCTCTCTCTCTTGGGGGATAACTCCGCCTCCAAGTTGCATAACCCCTTGTTGCTCTTGCAACATTCTCCTCTCCCCTTTGTTGTAACATCTTGCAACATTCCCCTTCCCCTTTGTTGCATAACAACGTGCAACATACCCTCTCTTCCTTGTTGTATAACCTTATACAACATCCGTGTTGCATAACCTTATGCAACATTAATCGACATTTGCAATTGCATTGCACTCTCCCATTTTGTGCCCATGCTACTGTAAAAATGAACAATGAATAATCAATATTCATTTTTACATGAGAAACCAAAATCGCCTGAGTGAGTTTGGATAGAATTTCGATTTTTGGTTTCTATTTTTTTTCAATGTCACAACCATGCGACCTACCATTTCTATGGTTTAGTCGTATCCATATTTCCATTTTTCATTTGTTAGAGAATTTATTATAATTAATTATGGTTGTCTTGCATCTAACCCTCATCCCTAAATTTTATTAGATTATGAATACACACTGCATATGGCATGATTGGAACCCGTAGTTGTACTTCTTAGTCTTTAGTACCCACTCTTTGTCTCTAATTCGTTTCTTTTAAATCCTCTCAATAAGACTTACACTGTACGTATGACATAATTTGAATACTATAACGTCATAAAGTAACATAATTCCTTCACATTTTCCATACCTTGATACTGAATCACGTATTTAGTATGTAGATATCTTTCATATTCATATATGGTAAATTCTTTAATAATAATAAAAACTTCATTCTCTATAAGTATTATTATATGTTGTAGCCTGTCTGGTATGATGCAATATAACTATTATTCGACCATATTCATCCATACGTCCATATCTTATCTTGACCATTATCCATATCAATTTTATTAAATATTCATTTTTACTCGTGTCAGTCTACGAAATGTGTATAAAACTTTATGCATCCGTACCTTTTCGTTCAAAGTCGTGCAAATACGTTCGCATGTATTTTTTTTTATTTTTATTTTAAGTGCGTTCACCCCTCGCAAGATATTCATAAATGCTTATGCAAGTGGTCAAATTCCGCTAACCACAGCAAAAGCGAACGCTTCTGAGATGGATACCTCCTCTCGCTCTAATTCGAATTTATTGAACATTATTATGCGTGTTATGATATATATATATATATATAATATATATTATTATATACCGTATGTGCCCATGTACTTTGTGTTATAGTCCTAACATCTTAATTGTCTATAAATATGAAACACGGTAAAAAACAAAACAAAGCTATAGTTAACAGTTTAATTGTAATTAACTGTAATACTTTAATATAATGTAAATTAATCCATAATTGTAATCATAGTTGTTGTATACCAAAATTACAGTGTACTCAGTGATGTACTTAGATTGTACTCGATGTAATTACGTCGCCCTTTAGAAATATATACTCGGCGAAAATGCGATTATTTTTTATTATTTTTAATTTTTATTTGGAATCTTTCAAAAATCTGATCATGTGTTTAAAGGGGGAAACTTAACCTTCAAACTGCACTCCCCCAAAAATTTAGACTTATTTAATTCTTGTACTGTAAACTCAATCACTCCCTTGTTAGCAGCCTCTCAGCGAGGAGGGGTCAGAGGCCCCTTGCCTCCTTAATTTTCAGATTCCGGCCTGAGCCATGGTCGAAAGAGGTCGAACCTGTACCCCTGTAAATTCAGAGCACTACCTGTACATTTTTAGAAGTAAATTACAGTAAAAGAAAGTTTATTTTATCTTTTCCAAGAACTCAGTCAATAGAGAAAAATAATTTCCCGATACGCTATAAGAAGCATCAGGGAATCTTCAGAGAATTTAGTAAGTTTTCAACGGAATCCTCCGAACCCACCAGTGGCATAGAAAGAGAAGAATTAACAGTCTGTCGACACTATAGTGAGAGAAAAATTAGATTATAGAAAAAAACTATCGCGAGAAATATCCGTTGCTGCCTCCCAACCAGAACCCCTGTCGATTCGAACCACCTAAGGCCATAGACGGAGGGGTTTAAAAAAGTGGCGACCCTATAGCTCTGATTTTAACAAGAGGATTTTAACAAGTGGCCACCCTTTGGCCAGGATAGAAATTACCCTGCATCAGGATAATTGTGGTGACCCTACTACCAAGATAATAAGACCCACTACTTGACCGGCGTGTCACGACTTCCAGTTCGTAACATCCACCCTTGAACCGGTGTGTCACGACTCCAAGTTCTCCACGCTAATTTTCATTCAAGAACAAGTAGCCAGCAAGGCACGTCTTCAGGACACGTCTCTAAGGATTTCGCCGTAGAAATTTTGTTAAGGACAGAGTTTTTTTATTTAAGTAATTTGTAAACAGTTGAGAAGACAGCATTATTAATAGTTAACTAGTGTTAAGTCAGAATTAACAAGAAACAGTGAATATTTCAGACACCAGTGATACATTTTTTTCTATTGAGACAGTTAATTTTCGCAGAAGTTAATTTTCACAGAAGTTAAATGTCACAGAGTTAAATGTCACCGATTTAAATTCACATAATTTAAATGTCACAGAAGTTAAATGTCACAGAAGTTAAATGTCACAGAAGTTAAATGTCACAGAGTTAATGTCACAGAGTTATTTTCACAGTTATTTTCACTATTATAGTTAGCATAGAATAATTTTATTTTATGTACCAAACATTTCGTATTTTTGTTTAAATTTTTTTTCAAATTATTGAATTGAATTGACTTGCAAATTAAGAAAGAGAGAGTTTATAGAGAGTTTATAGAGTTATAGAGATACTTGAAGCAGTTTCAAGTTCCAGTTTCAGTTTTCAGTTTCAGTTGGTTGCATCCAAGAGGGACAACCAAACCCCAGAGATTTATAGGAATACTTGATAGTAGTTCAAGTCAGTAGGTTGCATCCAGAGGGACAACCGCCCCAGAGATTTATAGAAATACTTGATAGCAGTTCAGTCAGTAGGTTCCATCCAGAGGGACAACCGCCCCAGAGATTTATAGAAATACTTGATAGCAGTTCAAGTCAGTAAGTCAGTTGAAGTAGGTCAGTTGAAGTCAGTCAGTTTAGGTTTCAGTCAGTTTGAAGTCAGTTTTGAAGTCAGTTTCAGTCAGTTTTGAAATGAGTTTCAGTCAGTTTTGAAGTCAGTTTTATTTGAAGTCAGTTTTGAAGTTAGTTTCAAGTCTCAGTTTTGAAGTCCCAAGTCAATTTTCAAGTCCCAAGTCAGTTTTCAAGTCCCAAGTCAGTTTTCAAGTCCCAAGTCATTTCAATGCAGTCAATTGAATTCAACTTTTGTTGTTGTTTAAGAGAATTTAGTTTAAGAGAATTTAATTCAACCTTTCTTTTTGTTATAAGAGAAAATTAAATTCAACCTGAATTGACCGGTTTGTGTCTTTAGTTCAACTTTCTTTTTTTTGTTGTAAGAAGGAAATTGACCGATTTGTCTCCTTTTTGAATCCAGTAATTGCGTATATAAATATATAGGTGAAATTATATATTTTCTTGTGTAACAAAAACAGATTTACAATTGTTTATAATGATTTTGATAATTATTGTAATGTATATGTGATAATAATAGTCGTGTAATAATTAATCGATCATGTACCTAATTTATCGTGCTCTGTACGGTCGTAAAATTTACCCGTATAACCGCAAATACCCTAAATTTAAGTTGTGTTTTTTATTTTTAAGAATATTATATGTTTATCTCATTAAAATGCATCATTAATTTCTATTTTTAATTTGCATTTTTCATTTTCTTTGTTCAATTAATCGTGAGTAATTGTCCTTAAATTGTTATTGTTCAATTTGTAAGGTATCAAACGAAAATTATAGTCAATTTGACACACTACTAAATGGAAATGAATATTAATAGTCGAATTTAATTGTGTGTCGAAATTAAATTTTAATACCGTGAGATTTACTTTCATTACTTGTAAGATCCTCTAAGTGCAAGTTTTTTTTCATTACCTTAATACGTGTAACTGATTTAATTACGTAAAATCTATAATCCTAATTGAATTTTATTACTTGTGACACATATTCGAATTCATTTTCCTTCCGTACCTCATGTCACTTTTACATTAAAACTCATATGCATACATCATCATTATAATACATCATAATTATTGCTTACTATATATATCTTGCTCAGGCATTTATTCAGTTAATTTAACAACCCTCTAAGCTAATCTGTCCCTCAAAATTATAAAATCACACTTGACCACAGGTTTGTACATCATCCATTACGTAATTCGATTTTCACCTACACTAGTCAATAAAATTAGTTTATTAACTGTACGATCATGATAACTAAATATTTGTAAAATTTAATAATACCATTGTTTGTCTAAATTAACATACTAATCATTTTATCTGTTTGTATAAAATTAAAGTATTAATCTTTGAATTTTTATATTCTATAATAATTCTCTAAGCAAGTGTCATGTTAAAGATTTTATTACTGTGCATTATAAATCAACCACCCGAACTCACTTGTTCTGTATAAAATTTGTATTATAAAGAAAAATTCGTCATCATCTAATTTGAATTCGTTGGGATGTTATCTTCTTGTTATTGCATTGTATTAATTGTATTATATTATTGTATTAATATCATTTTAGAGGGGAAAGCCCTGTAAAATTGAACACTGAATAATCAATACTCATTTTAACATGAGAAACCAAAATCGCCTGAGCGAGTTTGGATAGAATTTCGATTTTTGGTTTCTATTTTTTTCAGTGTCACAACCATGCGACCTACCATTTCTATGGTTTAGTCGTATCCATATTTCCATTTTTCATTTGTTAGAGAATTTATTATAATTAATTATGGTTGTCTTGCATCTAACCCTCATCCCTAAATTTTATTAGATTATGCATACACACTGCATATGGCATGATTGGAACCCGTAGTTGTACTTTTTAGTCTTTAATACCCACTCTTTGTCTCTAATTCGTTTCTTTTAAATCCTCTCAATAATGACTTACACTGTACGTATGACATAATTTGAATAACATAACGTCATAAAGTAACTTAATTCCCTTCACATTTTCCATACCTTGAATACTGAATCACGTATTTAGTATGTAGATATCTTTCATATTCAATATATGGTAAATTCTTTAATAATAATAAAAACTTCATTCTCTATAAGTCATTATTTATATGTTGTAGCCTGTCTGGTATGATGCAATATAACTATTATTCGACCATATTCATCCATACGTCCATGTCTTATCTTGACCATTATCCTATATCAATTTTATTAAATATTCATTTTTACTCGTGTCAGTCTACGAAATGTGTATAAAACTTTATGCATCCGTACCTTTTCTTTCAAAGTCGTGCAAATACGTTCGCATGTATTATTTTTTTTTTTTTATTTTAAGTGCGTTCACCCCTCGCAAGATATTCATAAATGCTTATGCAAGTGGTCAAATTCCGCTAACCACAGCAAAAGCGAACGCTTCTGAGATGGATACCTCCTCTCGCTCTAATTCGAATTTATTGAACATTATTATGCGTGTTATGATATATATATATATATATATTATATATATTAATATACCGTATGTGCCCATGTACTTTGTGTTATAGTCCTAACATCTTAATTGTCTATAAATATGAAACACGGTAAAAAACAAAACAAAGCTATAGTTAACCGTTTAATTGTAATTAACTGTAATACTTTAATATAATGTAAATTAATCCATAATTGTAATCATAGTTGTTGTATACCAAAATTACAGTGTACTCAGTGATGTACTTAGATTGTACTCGATGTAATTACGTCGCCCTTTAGAAATATATACTCGGCGAAAATGCGATTATTTTTTATTATTTTTTAATTTTTATTTGGAATCTTTCAAAAATCTGATCATGTGTTTAAAGGGGGAAACTTAACCTTCAACTGCACTCCCCCAAAAATTTAGACTTTTAATTCTTGTACTGTAAACTCAATCACTCCCTTGTTAGCAGCCTCTCAGCGAGGAGGGTCAGAGGCCCCTTGCCTCCTTAATTTTCAGATTCCGGCCTGAGCCATGGTCGAAAGAGGTCGAACCTGTACCCCTGTAAATTCAGAGCACTACCTGTACATTTTTAGAAGTAAATTACAGTAAAAGAAAGTTTATTTTTATCTTTTCCAAGAACTCAGTCAATAGAGAAAAATAATTTCCCGATACGTTATAAGAAGCATCAGGGAATCTTCAGAGAATTTAGTAAGTTTTCACGGAATCCTCCGAACCCACCCAGTGGCATAGAAAGAGAAGAATTAACAGTCTGTCGACCCTATAGTGAGAGAAAATTAGATTATAGAAAAAAACTATCGCGAGAAATATCCGTTGCTGCCTCCCAACCAGAACCCTGTCGATTCGAACCACCTAAGGCCATAGACGGAGGGGTTTAAAAAAGTGGCGACCCTATAGCTCTGATTTTAACAAGAGGATTTTAACAAGTGGCCACCCTTTGGCCAGGATAGAAATTACCCTGCATCAGGATAATTGTGGTGACCCTACTACCAAGATAATAAGACCCACCACTTGACCGCGTGTCACGACTTCCAGTTCGTAACATCCACCCTTGAACCGGTGTGTCACGACTCCAAGTTCTCCACGCTAATTTTCATTCAAGAACAAGTAGCCAGCAAGGCACGTCTTCAGGACACGTCTCTAAGGATTTCGCCGTAGAAATTTTGTTAAGGACAGAGTTTGTTTTATTTAAGTAATTTGTAAACAGTTGAGAAGACAGCATTATTAATAGTTAACTAGTGTTAAGTCAGAATTAACAAGAAACAGTGAATATTTCAGACACCAGTGATACATTTTTTTCTATTGAGACAGTTAATTTTCGCAGAAGTTAATTTTCACAGAAGTTAAATGTCACAGAGTTAAATGTCACCGATTTAAATTCACATAATTTAAATGTCACAGAAGTTAAATGTCACAGAAGTTAAATGTCACAGAAGTTAAATGTCACAGAGTTAATGTCACAGAGTTATTTTCACAGTTATTTTCACTATTATAGTTAGCATAGAAAATTTTATTTATGTACCAAACATTTCGTATTTTTTGTTTAAATTTTTTTTCAAATTATTGAATTGAATTGACTTGCAAATTAGAAGAGAGAGTTTATAGAGAGTTTATAGAGTTATAGAGATACTTGAAGCAGTTTCAAGTTCCAGTTTCAGTTTTCAGTTTCAGTTGGTTGCATCCAAGAGGGACAACCAAACCCAGAGATTTATAGAATACTTGATAGTAGTTCAAGTCAGTAGGTTGCATCCAGAGGGACAACCGCCCCAGAGATTATAGAAATACTTGATAGCAGTTCAAGTCAGTAGGTTCCATCCAGAGGGACAACCGCCCCAGAGATTTATAGAAATACTTTAGCAGTTCAGTCAGTAAGTCAGTTTGAAGTAGGTCAGTTGAAGTCAGTCAGTTTAGGTTTCAGTCAGTTTGAAGTCAGTTTTGAAGTCAGTTTCAGTCAGTTTTGAAATGAGTTTCAGTCAGTTTTGAAGTCAGTTTTTATTTGAAGTCAGTTTTGAAGTTAGTTTCAAGTCTCAGTTTTGAAGTCCCAAGTCAATTTTCAAGTCCCAAGTCAGTTTTCAAGTCCCAAGTCAGTTTTCAAGTCCCAAGTCATTCAATGCAGTCATTGAATTCAACTTTTGTTGTTGTTTAAGAGAATTTAGTTTAAGAGAATTTAATTCAACCTTTCTTTTTGTTATAAGAGAAAATTAAATTCAACCTGAATTGACCGGTTTGTGTCTTTAGTTAACTTTCTTTTTTTTGTTGTAAGAAGGAAATTGACCGATTTGTCTCCTTTTTGAATCCAGTAATTGCGTATATAAATATATAGGTGAAATTTATATATTTTCTGTGTAACAAAAACAGATTTACAATTGTTTATAATGATTTTGATAATTATTGTAATGTATATGTGATAATAATAGTCGTGTAATAATTAATCGATCATGTACCTAATTTATCGTGCTCTGTACGGTCGTAAAATTTACCCGTATGACCGCAAATACCCTAAATTTAAGTTGTGTTTTTTATTTTTAAGAATATTATATGTTTATCTCATTAAAATGCATCATTAATTTTATTTTTAATTTGCATTTTTCATTTTCTTTGTTCAATTAATCGTGAGTAATTGTCCTTAAATTGTTATTGTTCAATTTGTAAGGTATCAAACGAAAATTATAGTCAATTTGACACACTACTAATGGAAATGAATATTAATAGTCGAATTTAATTGTGTGTCGAAATTAATTTTAATACCGTGAGATTTACTTTCATTACTTGTAAGATCCTCTAAGTGCAAGTTTTTTTTTCATTACCTTAATACGTGTAACTGATTTAATTACGTAAAATCTATAATCCTAATTGAATTTTATTACTTGTGACACATATTCGAATTCATTTTCCTTCCGTACCTCATGTCACTTTTACATTAAAACTCATATGCATACATCATCATTATAATACATCATAATTATTGCTTACTATATATATCTTGCTCAGGCATTTATTCAGTTAATTTAACACCCTCTAAGCTAATCTGTCCCTCAAAATTATAAAATACACACTTGACCACAGTTTGTACATCATCCATTACGTAATTCGATTTTCACCTACACTAGTCAATAAAATTAGTTTTTATTAACTGTACGATCATGATAACTAAATATTTGTAAATTTAATAATACCATTGTTTGTCTAAATTAACATACTAATCATTTTATTCTGTTTGTATAAAATTAAAGTATTAATCTTTGAATTTTTATATTCTATAATAATTCTCTAAGCAAGTGTCATGTTAAGATTTTATTACTGTGCATTATAAATCAACCACCCGAACTCACTTGTTCTGTATAAAATTTGTATTTAAAGAAAAATTCGTCATCATCTAATTTGAATTCGTTTGGATGTTATCTTCTTGTTATTGCATTGTATTAATTGTATTATATTATTGTATTAATATCATTTTAGAGGGAAGCCCTGTAAAATTGAACACTGAATAATCAATACTCATTTTAACATGAGAAACCAAAATCGCCTGAGCGAGTTTGGATAGAATTTCGATTTTTGGTTTCTATTTTTTTCAGTGTCACAACCATGTGCGACCTACCATTTCTATGGTTTAGTCGTATCCATATTTCCATTTTTCATTTGTTAGAGAATTTATTATAATTAATTATGGTTGTCTTGCATCTAACCCTCATCCCTAAATTTTATTAGATTATGCATACACACTGCATATGGCATGATTGGAACCCGTAGTTGTACTTTTTAGTCTTTAATACCCTCTTTGTCTCTAATTCGTTTCTTTTAAATCCTCTCAATAATGACTTACACTGTACGTATGACATAATTTGAATAACTATAACGTCATAAAGTAACTTAATTCCCTTCACATTTCCATACCTTGAATACTGAATCACGTATTTAGTATGTAGATATCTTTCATATTCAATATATGGTAAATTCTTTAATAATAATAAAAACTTCATTCTCTATAAGTCATTATTTATATGTTTTAGCCTGTCTGGTATGATGCAATATAACTATTATTCGACCATATTCATCCATACGTCCATGTCTTATCTTGACCATTATCCTATATCATTTTATTAAATATTATTTTTACTCGTGTCAGTCTACGAAATGTGTATAAAACTTTATGCATCCGTACCTTTTCTTCAAAGTCGTGCAAATACGTTCGCATGTATTATTTTTTTTTTTTATTTAAGTGCGTTCACCCCTCGCAAGATATTCATAAATGCTTATGCAAGTGGTCAAATTCCGCTAACCACAGCAAAAGCGAACGCTTCTGAGATGGATACCTCCTCTCGCTCTAATTCGAATTTATTGAACATTATTATGCGTGTTATGATATATATATATATATATATATATAATATATTTATATATTATCGTATGTGCCCATGTACTTTGTGTTATTTCCTAACATCTTAATTGTCTATAAATATGAAACACGGTAAAAAACAAAACAAAGCTATAGTTAACCGTTAATTGTAATTAACTGTAATACTTTAATATAATGTAAATTAATCCATAATTGTAATCATAGTTGTTGTATACCAAAATTACAGTGTACTCAGTGATGTACTTAGATTGTACTCGATGTAATTACGTCGCCCTTAGAAATATATACTCGGCGAAAATGCGATATTTTTTATTATTTTTTAATTTTATTTGGAATCTTTCAAAAATCTGATCATGTGTTTAAAGGGGGAAACTTAACCTTCAAAACGCACTCCCCCAAAAATTTAGACTTATTTAATTCTTGTACTGTAAACTCAATCACTCCCTTGTTAGCAGCCTCTCAGCGAGGAGGGGCAGAGGCCCCTTGCCTCCTTAATTTTCAGATTCCGGCCTGAGCCATGGTCGAAAGAGGTCGAACCTGTACCCCTGTAAATTCAGAGCACTACCTGTACATTTTTAGAAGTAAATTACAGTAAAAGAAAGTTTATTTTATCTTTTTCCAAGAACTCAGTCAATAGAGAAAAATAATTTCCCGATACGTTATAAGAAGCATCAGGGAATCTTCAGAGAATTTAGTAAGTTTTCACGGAATCCTCCGAACCCCCCAGTGGCATAGAAAGAGAAGAATTAACAGTCTGTCGACCTATAGTGAGAGAAAAATTAGATTATAGAAAAAAACTATCGCGAGAAATATCGCGTTGCTGCCTCCCAACCAGAACCCCTGTCGATTCGAACCACCTAAGGCCATAGACGGAGGGTTTAAAAAAGTGGCGACCCTATAGCTCTGATTTTAACAAGAGGATTTAACAAGTGGCCACCCTTTGGCCAGGATAGAAATTACCCTGCATCAGGATAATTGTGGTGACCCTACTACCAAGATAATAAGACCCACCACTTGACCGGCGTGTCACGACTTCCAGTTCGTAACATCCACCCTTGAACCGGTGTTCACGACTCCAAGTTCTCCACGCTAATTTTCATTCAAGAACAAGTAGCCAGCAAGGCACGTCTTCAGGACACGTCTCTAAGGATTTCGCCGTAGAAATTTTGTTAAGGACAGAGTTTGTTTTATTTAAGTAATTTGTAAACAGTTGAGAAGACAGCATTATTAATAGTTAACTTGTGTTAGTCAGAATTAACAAGAAACAGTGAATATTTCAGACACAGTGATACATTTTTTTCTATTGAGACGTTATTTTCGCAGAAGTTAATTTTCACAGAAGTTAAATGTCACAGAGTTAAATGTCACCGATTTAAATTCACATAATTTAAATGTCACAGAAGTTAAATGTCACAGAAGTTATGTCACAGAAGTTAAATGTCACAGAGTTAATGTCACAGAGTTATTTACAGTTATTTTCACTATTATAGTTAGCATAGAATAATTTTATTTTATGTACCAAACATTTCGTATTTTTGTTTAAATTTTTTTTCAAATTATTGAATTGAATTGACTTGCAAATTAAGAAAGAGAGAGTTTATAGAGAGTTTATAGAGTTATAGAGATACTTGAAGCAGTTTCAAGTTCCAGTTTCAGTTTTCAGTTTCAGTTGGTTGCATCCAAGAGGGACACCAAACCCCAGAGATTTATAGGAATACTTGATAGTAGTTCAAGTCAGTAGGTTGCATCCAGAGGGACAACCGCCCCAGAGATTTATAGAAATACTTGATAGCAGTTCAATCAGTAGGTTCCATCCAGAGGGACAACGCCCCAGAGATTTATAGAAATACTTGATAGCAGTTCAAGTCAGTAAGTCAGTTGAAGTAGGTCAGTTGAAGTCAGTCAGTTTAGGTTTCAGTCAGTTTTTGAAGTCAGTTTGAAGTCAGTTTCAGTCAGTTTTGAATGAGTTTCAGTCAGTTTTGAAGTCAGTTTTATTTGAAGTCAGTTTTGAAGTTAGTTTCAAGTCTCAGTTTTGAAGTCCCAAGTCAATTTTCAAGTCCCAAGTCAGTTTTCAAGTCCAAGTCAGTTTTCAAGTCCCAAGTCATTCAATGCAGTCAATTGAATTCAACTTTTTGTTGTTGTTTAAGAGAATTTAGTTTAAAGAATTTAATTCAACCTTTCTTTTTGTTATAAGAGAAAATTAAATTCAACCTGAATTGACCGGTTTGTGTCTTTAGTTCAACTTTCTTTTTTTGTTGTTAAGAAGGAAATTGACCGATTTGTCTCCTTTTTGAATCCAGTAATTGCGTATATAAATATAGGTGAAATTATATATTTTCTTGTGTAACAAAAACAGATTTACAATTGTTTATAATGATTTTGATAATTATTGTAATGTATATGTGATAATAATATCGTGTAATAATTAATCGATCATGTACCTAATTTATCGTGCTCTGTACGGTCGTAAAATTTACCCGTATGACCGCAAATACCCTAAATTTAAGTTGTGTTTTTTATTTTTAAGAATATTATATGTTTATCTCATTAAAATGCATCATTAATTTCTATTTTTAATTTGCATTTTCATTTTCTTTGTTCAATTAATCGTGAGTAATTGTCCTTAAATTGTTATTGTTCAATTTGTAAGGTATCAAACGAAAATTATAGTCAATTTGACACACTACTAAATGGAAATGAATATTAATAGTCGAATTTAATTGTGTGTCGAAATTAAATTTTAATACCGTGAGATTTACTTTCATTACTTGTAAGATCCTCTAAGTGCAAGTTTTTTTTCATTACCTTAATACGTGTAACTGATTTAATTACGTAAAATCTATAATCCTAATTGAATTTTATTACTTGTGACACATATTCGAATTCATTTTCCTTCCGTACCTCATGTCACTTTTACATTAAAACTCATATGCATACATCATCATTATAATACATCATAATTATTGCTTACTATATATATCTTGCTCAGGCATTTATTCAGTTAATTTAACAACCCTCTAAGCTAATCTGTCCCTCAAAATTATAAAATACACACTTGACCACAGGTTTGTACATCATCCATTACGTAATTCGATTTTCACCTACACTAGTCAATAAAATTAGTTTATTAACTGTACGATCATGATAACTAAATATTTGTAAAATTTAATAATACCATTGTTTGTCTAAATTAACATACTAATCATTTTATTCTGTTTGTATAAAATTAAAGTATTAATCTTTGAATTTTTATATTCTATAATAATTCTCTAAGCAAGTGTCATGTTAAAGATTTTATTACTGTGCATTATAAATCAACCACCCGAACTCACTTGTTCTGTATAAAATTTGTATTATAAAGAAAAATTCGTCATCATCTAATTTGAATTCGTTGGGATGTTATCTTCTTGTTATTGCATTGTATTAATTGTATTATATTATTGTATTAATATCATTTTAGAGGGGAAAGCCCTGTAAAATTGAACACTGAATAATCAATACTCATTTTAACATGAGAAACCAAAATCGCCTGAGCGAGTTTGGATAGAATTTCGATTTTTGGTTTCTATTTTTTTCAGTGTCACAACCATGCGACCTACCATTTCTATGGTTTAGTCGTATCCATATTTCCATTTTTCATTTGTTAGAGAATTTATTATAATTAATTATGGTTGTCTTGCATCTAACCCTCATCCCTAAATTTTATTAGATTATGCATACACACTGCATATGGCATGATTGGAACCCGTAGTTGTACTTTTTAGTCTTTAATACCCACTCTTTGTCTCTAATTCGTTTCTTTTAAATCCTCTCAATAATGACTTACACTGTACGTATGACATAATTTGAATAACTATAACGTCATAAAGTAACTTAATTCCCTTCACATTTTCCATACCTTGAATACTGAATCACGTATTTAGTATGTAGATATCTTTCATATTCAATATATGGTAAATTCTTTAATAATAATAAAAACTTCATTCTCTATAAGTCATTATTTATATGTTGTAGCCTGTCTGGTATGATGCAATATAACTATTATTCGACCATATTCATCCATACGTCCATATCTTATCTTGACCATTATCCTCTATCAATTTTATTAAATATTCATTTTTACTCGTGTCAGTCTACGAAATGTGTATAAAACTTTATGCATCCGTACCTTTTCGTTCAAAGTCGTGCAAATACGTTCGCATGTATTATTTTTTATTTTTTATTTTAAGTGCGTTCACCCCTCGCAAGATATTCATAAATGCTTATGCAAGTGGTCAAATTCCGCTAACCACAGCAAAAGCGAACGCTTCTGAGATGGATACCTCCTCTCGCTCTAATTCGAATTTATTGAACATTATTATGCGTGTTATGATTTATATATATATATATATATATATATATATATATATTATATACCGTATGTGCCCATGTACTTTGTGTTATAGTCCTAACATCTTAATTGTCTATAAATATGAAACACGGTAAAAAACAAAACAAAGCTATAGTTAACCGTTTAATTGTAATTAACTGTAATACTTTAATATAATGTAAATTAATCCATAATTGTAATCATAGTTGTTGTATACCAAAATTACAGTGTACTCAGTGATGTACTTAGATTGTACTCGATGTAATTACGTCGCCCTTTAGAAATATATACTCGGCGAAAATGCGATTATTTTTTATTATTTTTTAATTTTTATTTGGAATCTTTCAAAAATCTGATCATGTGTTTAAAGGGGGAAACTTAACCTTCAAACTGCACTCCCCCAAAAATTTAGACTATTTAATTCTTGTACTGTAAACTCAATCACTCCCTTGTTAGCAGCCTCTCAGCGAGGAGGGAGCAGAGGCCCCTTGCCTCCTTAATTTTTAGATTCCGGCCTGAGCCATGGTCGAAAGAGGTCGAACCTGTACCCCTGTAAATTCAGAGCACTACCTGTACATTTTTAGAAGTAAATTACAGTAAAAGAAAGTTTTTTTTATCTTTTCCAAGAACTCAGTCAATAGAGAAAAATAATTTCCCGATACGTTATAAGAAGCATCAGGGAATCTTCAGAGAATTTAGTAAGTTTTCACGGAATCCTCCGAACCCACCCAGTGGCATAGAAAGAGAAGAATTAACAGTCTGTCGACCCTATAGTGAGAGAAAAATTAGATTATAGAAAAAAACTATCGCGAGAAATATCCGTTGCTGCCTCCCAACCAGAACCCCTGTCGATTCGAACCACCTAAGGCCATAGACGGAGGGGTTTAAAAAAGTGGCGACCCTATAGCTCTGATTTTAACAAGAGGATTTTAACAAGTGGCCACCCTTTGGCCAGGATAGAAATTACCCTGCATCAGGATAATTGTGGTGACCCTACTACCAAGATAATAAGACCCACCACTTGACCGGCGTGTCACGACTTCCAGTTCGTAACATCCACCCTTGAACCGGTGTGTCACGACTCCAAGTTCTCCACGCTAATTTTCATTCAAGAACAAGTAGCCAGCAAGGCACGTCTTCAGGACACGTCTCTAAGGATTTCGCCGTAGAAATTTTGTTAAGGACAGAGTTTGTTTTATTTAAGTAATTTGTAAACAGTTGAGAAGACAGCATTATTAATAGTTAACTAGTGTTAAGTCAGAATTAACAAGAAACAGTGAATATTTCAGACACCAGTGATACATTTTTTTCTATTGAGACAGTTAATTTTCGCAGAAGTTAATTTTCACAGAAGTTAAATGTCACAGAGTTAAATGTCACCGATTTAAATTCACATAATTTAAATGTCACAGAAGTTAAATGTCACAGAAGTTAAATGTCACAGAGTTAATGTCACAGAGTTATTTTCACAGTTATTTTCACTATTATAGTTAGCATAGAATAATTTTATTTTATGCACCAAACATTTCGTATTTTTGTTTAAATTTTTTTTCAAATTATTGAATTGAATTGACTTGCAAATTAAGAAAGAGAGAGTTTATAGAGAGTTTATAGAGTTATAGAGATACTTGAAGCAGTTTCAAGTTCCAGTTTCAGTTTTCAGTTTCAGTTGGTTGCATCCAAGAGGGACAACCAAACCCCAGAGATTTATAGGAATACTTGATAGTAGTTCAAGTCAGTAGGTTGCATCCAGAGGGACAACCGCCCCAGAGATTTATAGAAATACTTGATAGCAGTTCAAGTCAGTAGGTTCCATCCAGAGGGACAACCGCCCCAGAGATTTATAGAAATACTTGATAGCAGTTCAAGTCAGTAAGTCAGTTGAAGTAGGTCAGTTGAAGTCAGTCAGTTTAGGTTTCAGTCAGTTTTGAAGTCAGTTTTGAAGTCAGTTTCAGTCAGTTTTGAAATGAGTTTCAGTCAGTTTTGAAGTCAGTTTTATTTGAAGTCAGTTTTGAAGTTAGTTTCAAGTCTCAGTTTTGAAGTCCCAAGTCAATTTTCAAGTCCCAAGTCAGTTTTCAAGTCCCAAGTCAGTTTTCAAGTCCCAAGTCATTTCAATGCAGTCAATTGAATTCAACTTTTTGTTGTTGTTTAAGAGAATTTAGTTTAAGAGAATTTAATTCAACCTTTCTTTTTGTTATAAGAGAAAATTAAATTCAACCTGAATTGACCGGTTTGTGTCTTTAGTTCAACTTTCTTTTTTTTGTTGTAAGAAGGAAATTGACCGATTTGTCTCCTTTTTGAATCCAGTAATTGCGTATATAAATATATAGGTGAAATTATATATTTTCTTGTGTAACAAAAACAGATTTACAATTGTTTATAATGATTTTGATAATTATTGTAATGTATATGTGATAATAATAGTCGTGTAATAATTAATCGATCATGTACCTAATTTATCGTGCTCTGTACGGTCGTAAAATTTACCCGTATGACCGCAAATACCCTAAATTTAAGTTGTGTTTTTTTATTTTTAAGAATATTTTATGTTTATCTCATTAAAATGCATCATTAATTTCTATTTTTAATTTGCATTTTTCATTTTCTTTGTTCAATTAATCGTGAGTAATTGTCCTTAAATTGTTATTGTCCAATTTGTAAGGTATCAAACGAAAATTATAGTCAATTTGACACACTACTATATGGATAATGAATATTAATAGTCGAATTTAATTGTGTGTCGAAATTAAATTTTAATACCGTGAGATTTACTTTCATTACTTGTAAGATCCTCTAAGTGCAGTTTTTTTTTCATTACCTTAATACGTGTAACTGATTTAATTACGTAAAATCTATAATCCTAATTGAATTTTATTACTTGTGACACATATTCGAATTCATTTTCCTTCCGTACCTCATGTCACTTTTACATTAAAACTCATATGCATACATCATCATTATAATACATCATAATTATTGCTTACTATATATATCTTGCTCAGGCATTTATTCAGTTAATTTAACAACCCTCTAAGCTAATCTGTCCCTCAAAATTATAAAATACACACTTGACCACAGGTTTGTACATCATCCATTACGTAATTCGATTTTCACCTACACTAGTCAATAAAATTAGTTTATTAACTGTACGATCATGATAACTAAATATTTGTAAAATTTAATAATACCATTGTTTGTCTAAATTAACATACTAATCATTTTATTCTGTTTGTATAAAATTAAAGTATTAATCTTTGAATTTTTATATTCTATAATAATTCTCTAAGCAAGTGTCATGTTAAAGATTTTATTACTGTGCATTATAAATCAACCACCCGAACTCACTTGTTCTGTATAAAATTTGTATTATAAAGAAAAATTCGTCATCATCTAATTTGAATTCGTTGGGATGTTATCTTCTTGTTATTGCATTGTATTAATTGTATTATATTATTGTATTAATATCATTTTAGAGAGGAAAGCCCTGTAAAATTGAACACTGAATAATCAATACTCATTTTAACATGAGAAACCAAAATCGCCTGAGCGAGTTTGGATAGAATTTCGATTTTTGGTTTCTATTTTTTTTCAGTGTCACAACCATGCGACCTACCATTTCTATGGTTTAGTCGTATCCATATTTCCATTTTTCATTTGTTAGAGAATTTATTATTAATTATGGTTGTCTTGCATCTAACCCTCATCCCTAAATTTTATTAGATTATGCATACACACTGCATATGGCATGATTGGAACCCGTAGTTGTACTTCTTAGTCTTTAATACTCACTCTTTGTCTCTAATTAGTTTCTTTTAAATCCTCTCAATAATGACTTACACTGTACGTATGACATAATTTGAATAACTATAACGTCATAAAGTAACTTAATTCCCTTCACATTTTCCATACCTTGAATACTGAATCACGTATTTAGTATGTAGATATCTTTCATATTCAATATATGGTAAATTCTTTAATAATAATAAAAACTTCATTCTCTATAAGTCATTATTTATATGTTGTAGCCTGTCTGGTATGATGCAATATAACTATTATTCGACCATATTCATCCATACGTCCATATCTTATCTTGACCATTATCCTATATCAATTTTATTAAATATTCATTTTTACTCGTGTCAGTCTACGAAATGTGTATAAAACTTTATGCATCCGTACCTTTTCGTTCAAAGTCGTGCAAATACGTTTGCATGTATTATTATTTTTTTTTTCTTTTAAGTGCGTTCACCCCTCGCAAGATATTCATAAATGCTTATGCAAGTGGTCAAATTCCACTAACCACAGCAAAAGCGAACGCTTCTGAGATGGATACCTCCTCTCGCTCTAATTCGAATTTATTGAACATTATTATGCGTGTTATGATATATATATATATATATATATATATATATATATATATATATATATTATATACCGTATGTGCCCATGTACTTTGTGTTATATTCCTAACAGCTTAATTGTCTATAAATATGAAACACGGTAAAAAACAAAACAAAGCTATAGTTAATTGTTTAATTGTAATTAACTCTAATACTTTAATATAATGTAAATTAATCCATAATTGTAATCATAGTTGTTGTAGACGAAAATTACAGTGTACTCAGTGATGTACTTAGATTGTACTCGATGTAATTACGTCGCCCTTTAGAAATGTATACTCAGCGAAAATACGATTATTTTTATTTTTTTAATTTTTATTTGGAATCTTTCAAAAATTTGATCATGTGTTTAAAGGGGGAAACTTAACCTTCAAACTGCACTCCCCCAAAAATTTAGACATTTAATTTCTTGTATTGTAAATCCAATCACTCCCTTGTTAGCAGCCTCTCAGCGAGGAGGGGCCAGAGGCCCCTTGCCTCCTTAATTTTTAGATTCCGGCCTGAGCCATGGTCGAAAGATGTCGAACCTCTACCCCTGTAAATTCAGAGCACTACCTGTACATTTTTAGAAGTAAATTATAGTAAAAGAAAGTTTTTTATCTTTTCCTTGGAGCCGTGCTCTCGTCCGAGAACTCAGTCAATAGAGAAAAATAATTTCCAAGTAGGTTATAAGAAGCATCAGGGAATCTTCAGAGAACTTAGTAAGTTTTCACGGAATCCTCCGAACCCACCCAGTGGCATAGAAAGAGAAGAATTAACAGTCTGTCGACCCTATAGTGAGAGAAAAATTGGAATATTATAGAAAAAAACTATCGCGAGAAATATCCGTTGCTGCCTCCCAACCAGAACCCCCGTCGATTCGAACCACCCAAGGCTATAGACGGAAGGGTTTAACACTACTAGGCAAGAACTCCTGAATAGCTTTCGAGAGTGATAGTAAGAGTAGCTAACATGGTTTTTGATGAAGATTGGAAGCTGAAGGCAGATGATGATAAGAAAGATTGTGAGGGTGAGATGGAGAGTGAAGACGAAGAGTTACAAGTCCGTCACCAGTATTCAGACTTGACGTATGTATTTCTGAGCCGCAGATCAATAATGCAATACTTGGAAGATGCCTCATATTTGAACCTAGAGTATGTCGCTCAACAAACCCTCAACAAAGAGGATAACGTTGTGAGTGTAGGACTTAACGATAAGACCAAGGCTGCCAGCCACCAGCTGTACGACGTGAAGGCTGACCACATCACCATCGCTGGTCCATCTGGCATGAAAAAGTCGCTGACAACTGGATGTCTGGAAAATGTCAGCCATTCCGGAGAGGATGGAGCCAGAGCTTACGAATTCAAATTGAGTTGTCTAGCCGTACTAGCAAATTCCACCACTGACGAACTCAAATCTCAAATAGACTTCTGGATGTCTGATCGAGCTAGTGAATGTGGAGTACTTTTACAGCATCTTGGAATCGAATCAAACAAGATCTTGAAGTGCTGCGCCCATATCATTTTAGGAATAGATCACGCTATAGACAAAGTGTTTAAAAACACGGAACAGAAAATCAGAGTACATAATCTACTTTAAGTTACGGCAGGAGAAAAAGTTTTCTGTTCTCCTGGTTCTTCCATTAATTCTTTGGGACTCATTGCAATTGCTAAATTGCTCGCTCCCAGCTACGCCTCCCATTCGGTAGCCCTATATAATGACTATAAATCTTGGATGGCGGATAATGGACTCAAATGTGATAGATTTAAATGATTCGTGGCAAACCGGTTTGAGAGAATCGCCGAGTTAGCAAAGGAATATTTGGCGAGACGAGACTCCATCCAAGCTTTCTTTGATGCCGTAGTAGATGTCAGTAGTAACAAGCTAGTTCTCGCACTGTCAACTTTCATCTAAAGTCAATGGTTCATGTGTTGTTCCCAAATTTACGCAATGATCGGTGAAGTAATGAGTTTCACTATGATGAAGCTTTTTGGAATTGACAAGAAGGGTGACGAGAAAAGTGAAAGAACTTGGTCTGGAGTAAAATGTTTCTTTGAAGGTAAGATGGTTGAGTTGAATGACTTGATGGCTGTAAGGAAGGAACAAGCCAGATCTGGTAAAGATAAACTTGAAGCTCTAGTTCTAAAGAAAGTTATTGATACTGTAAATAATCAGCTGTCTTGTATGGACTATTTAACAAGATCAGATGTTGACGCTAATCCAGACTTGATGTATGCCTCTCTGACAAATTTAGGATGTGAATCAGAATTTTCAAAACTTGACAACCGAATCAGGGCCAGTGGTGGTAGCACATCCATTCAAACTCACTCGAGAAAAAATGTTATTGTGACTAATGGACTTCTGATAGACTCTTCGTTCAAATCAAAGTCTCTTGTGGATAGTAAAGCATCCTGGAAATGGGCCAGAAGTTCAGAAAAGGTCAAGAAAGTGAAGAAATTAGAGGAAGATTTTCTAGCTACTGTGCATGCTGCAAAGAAATTGTCCCTACTGAAAAAACGAAGAGCTCAAAAAGAAAAAAGATAGCAAAATATTGGCGGTTTTGGAAAATTGCAAGAAACATGGAGGCCCTATGACTCCAAACAACCTGGATGCTCTGTACAAACTGAACGAAAAGCAGCTCCTCACAGAAATTGCCTATTTGAGACTCACCATCACACCAGATATTCGTCAAATGAGACGTGTTAAAGTGAGAGACGAAAATTTAAAATGGAAAAATTTAGTGTAGATGAACTGAGAAATTTTATTAAGAATGCCTTACGACTAGAGGACAATGTTACTAGTGATATTCATAGTTTATTGAGCAGTGTGTTGTAAATATGATGATTTCATGATTTGAATTACATCATGGAACTGATATGAATGCGTTGTGCTTCTTCTGTACATGATTTTTTAATAAAATAATACCTTTCATTAACTTCCGAGAAGTTGATGAAATTAATGCTCTATCACAGATGCGAGACAATTTGGCACCAGGGCCAGACACATGGAGTGCCACGTTTCTGAAGAAATGTGAAGAAAGTATTGTCAAGCCGCTATATTTACTATGGATGAAATCACTCGAAACAGAACAAATTCCATTTCCATTAAAGAACGCGAACATTGCCCCCTTATTTAAAGGTAGTAACAGAGCAATGCCCAAGAATTATTGGAGAGTAGCTCTCACTTCCCACCTTATAAAGTGCTTTGAACGTATAATTAGAGACCAAACTACTTACTACATCCAAGAGAAGAACTTATACAACCGAAATCAACATGGCTTCAGGGCTGGGAGATCATGTCTATCAGCTATTAGACCACCAGAAGAAAATATTAAAAACATTGTGTCGATGAGAAAACATAGATGCAATATGTACTGACTTTGCTGAAGCCTTCGATAAATGTGACCATGGAATTATAGAAAACAAACTTAAGCATACAGGAATTACTGGAAAGCTAGGAAGATGGATATTTTATTTTCTGACTCAAACAGCACAAAGAGTGGTAGTAAATGAAGTTAAATCTGAAGTCTCAGAAGTCGTGAGCTCTCTCCCGCAAGGTACAGTATTAGTTCCCTTGCTGTTCATAATAATGATTGTAGATATTCATGCAGATATTAATGACAGTATTGTATCATGCTTCGCAGATGACACAAATATATGCAAGGAAATTTTGAACGAAGGTGACATAGAAAAATTACAAAACGACATTGAAACATTATTCCAGTGGGCAGAAGACAACAATATAAAGTTCAATGAAGAAAAACTCGAACTTCTAAGATATAGTAATAACAAGGAGCTATAGAATAAAGGGTACAAAACTCTCCAAGCAAAACAGATAACACCAAATCCACAAGTCAGGGACATGGAATAATAATATCATCGGATGCAGAATTCAGAGAGCACTATAACATAAAAATTACAACGGCTAGAAAAATAATGGGAATCATCTGGAGGAGCTTTCGCAGCAGAAAAGCAAACATCATGCTCAAATTATGGAAGAGTTTAGTTCTACTAGTAACTGAGTATTGTTCAGTACTCACAAACCCATACAGAAAACGAGACATTGCGAACATTGAAGCTATACAAAGGACTTTTACGTCTAAGATAGAGGAAACGGAAGGTGAAGACTACTGGTCTCGACTATAATCCCTGAAACTCTACTCTCTCGAAAGAAGGCACGAGCGGTACACAATATTATACATATGGAAAATACTGTAGGGTTTTGTCCCTAACCTTAGAAATAAAATAGAAACAAACTGGAATGAGAGAAGAAGCAGATTTTGTACTGTCCCAGCTGCGGTGGGACAGGGGGTCATGAAAACGAGGATGGAAAAGACCCTTCAGAATACAAGGCCCAAAGCTTTTTAATGCCCTGCCAAAAGAAGTGAGGAATCTCCAGCACACCGACCTTAATAACTTTAAGAACCAGCTAGACAGATTCCTGTGCAAGATCCCTGACCAGTGACCAGCATGCGTGGCTGGTTACAAGGGCAGGAGGAGATCGGAAAGCAACTCCCTCCTTCACCAAATTTCGCAAATAAGGTGGGATGCTGCAGAGGGGTCGAAAGCAGGTCGATCGTGAACTGTCGTTTAAACCCTCATAAAGTATCAGTCGGAATGAACTGATCGCGATGGATATAAATAAAATACATGCATGTGGGTATGTATGTGTATATATATAATTATATGTCACACGTGCATGTATATATGTATGTGTGTATGTATGCTTCCTGTAGCAACTGCACCATCAACTTGTATGAAAACAATAATAAATTGTAATATTACTATTATTATTGTGTTACTGTCATTATTGTTTTATATTGTCTATTTTACAGTACTACGCTACATACGCTTAGGAATTTATTAACTGTCGCACTATCATGTAAAGGGTGGTAAACAATGATTGCACCTCTCCCCTGCACAAATGAAACTAATAGAGGTACAAAAAACTGATTGTTGCATCTTTTAGACAATTTAATTCTACGTCTAAACAAAACCACTCAATAGTTGGCGTTGCCTCCTTGTGCTTGGCGGTCGGCTTCAAGTCGGCAAGGGTAGGTAGGAAGTGAGGAGAGAATCGAAAAGGTCAGTGTCGTACTCAAGCTTTCGGAGGATTGTTTCGATGTGCTGCTCCACGGTCCGGCAGCAGAATCTTTCAGGATCCATCCTGAAAGACCGAGTGGAATCCCTGATGCTTGCTGAACCACCAGCCACCCGATTCTGCCGCCGGACCATGGAGCAGCACATCGAAACAATCCTCCGAAATCTTGAGTACGACGCTGACCTTTTCGAGTCTCTCCTCACCTCCTACCTACCCTTGCCGACTTGAAGCCGTCCGCCAAGCACAAGGAGGCAACACCAACTATTGAGTGGTTTTGTTTAGACGTAGAATTAAATTGTCTAACTAAAAGATGCAACAATCAGTTTTTGTACCTCTATTAGTTTCATCTGTGCAGGGCGCAGGGGGCAATCACTGTTTACCACCCCGTATATACAATATATAGATGTGTGTTATTATGGGCTACTCTCTGTATACCTTTAATATGCCTTATATTATACGTAACAAACACCAAGAAAATTATTATCATTATTATTATTATTATTATTATTATTATTATTATTATTATTATTATTTAAATATGGTTACTATAAATTTGGAGACAATACAAATTCTATCATATTACCATTTGCATAAGAAAGGTCTAGAAGTCTCAAAAATGTAAAAAAAAGTACTTCTTCCATTACCCAGTAATGAGCAGTACGACCGACATACAAAAATATGTAAAAAATCAGTAATTAGCAAAGAAATCTTAAACTGAGAAAATATTTTTATTTTCACTATTTTCGATACTATTAAACTACAAAACATTATTCAGAATGTACGTTGGTTACGAAAATCAGGTTGCACCTTCCTTGCCGTCCAGAATACCCCGACTTTGGTAACCGATGGAGCAAGACAAATCCCAGGCGAGAGCTCTCATTCAGAATAAAAAACACGAAAACAGTCGAAACAGTATAAATCCAAATAAGTACAAGAAAGTTCAGTAGACGATCATACGTAATGAAATTTACCTTACTGAGGAACTACAGTATGTATTTGAAATTCAACCAAGTCTAACATTTCCATATATGAAAGGAGAAATTAGTCAAGTGGGAGTAATACAGAAGAACTTTACAGCTCAGATCAGTTACGTTCAAGAGCTAGATTATAAGGAAGAATTAAATAAATAAGCTTCTTGAAAAATGAAAAATAGTATTCCATAATTTACTGTGCGTATGGAAAATAGTTGAAAAACTGGTTTCTAATCTCAAACTGGACCCTGTGACCATCCAAACAACAATGAAAATCAGGCAGGTAGAACGAGCAATATACTTAAACTGAAGTTACGCAAGGAACATCTTCAAGTCTACAGGAGGATAGCTTTGTCGTTAGACGGTCGGAACTATTTAACTAATTGGAAAAAATATGAGGGCCACTCAATATATTTTGCCCCACCTTTTTTCTTTCTTTCCAAGTTTCCTTGTAAGTTCGAGAAATTTTGTACACAAGTAGTTACATACTTTTTTCACAAGTTTTTATTTTTCCACATAGTCTCCATCCTTTTCTACGGTTTTCCTCCACCTCGAGACAAGGGCCTTTATTCCTTGCTGGTAAAAGTCCGCTGGGTTCCGCTGGAGCCACCTCTTAACCTCCTCAGCAACCTCATCGTCACTCTGAAACTTTCTTCCACGAATAGCATCCTTCACTGGCCCAAACAAATGGAAGTCTAAAGCTGCCAGATCCGGGCTGTATGGAGGGTGGGGTAACACAGTCAAGCGCATTTTTGTGATGGCCTCTCTTGTTTGCAAACTGTTGTGTGGTCTTGCGTTATCGTGCAAAAGAAGGACGTCTTCCAGTTTTCTCTCCGGTCGAACTCGTTTTATACGTCTCTGGAGTCTCTGTAGGGTAGCAATACATGCCTCTGAGTTGAATATTTGTCCTTTCTTCATAATGTCCACCAGAATCACCCCGTTCATGTCCCAGAAGATGGTGGCCATAACCTTTCGTGCAGAGGGAGCCATTTTGAACTTTTTCTTGCGTGGGGAGTCTGCGTGATGCCACTCCATGGACTGGCGTTTTGTTTCAGGTTCAAAGTGGTGTACTCAAGTCTTATCCCTAGTCACAATTCGTGAAAGGAAGTCACCCCCTTCTGTCTCATATTGAACCAACGACTCAGAAGCAATTTCTTTTCTTTGGGCTTTGTGATCTTCAGTCAGTTCGCGAGGAACAAACCGTAAACACACTTTTGACTATCCCAGTTGCTGAATTATCGTATTCACACTTCCTTCACTAATTCCTAGCTCCAGTAATAGCTCCTTGTATGTGACGCGCAGATTTGATCGAATAATGCTGTTAGCACGTTGCACAGTGTGAGATGTCACAGCTAATGCCGGGTAACCGCTGCGTGGCTCATCATCGAGGCTGGCTCTCCCTCTCTCCGATAATCTCACACGTTTAGACCAGCGTCCAACTATGCTTCGATCAACGACAGCATCTCCGTAAACGTTTTGTAGACGTTTGTGAATATTTGCAACTGTTTCCTTCTCTGCGGTTAAGAACTCGAAAACAGCGCTCTGTTTAAGACGCATATTACTGTCAGACGCCATTTTCGAAACTGCGTTAACCATCGGTTTTATACAAAGTCATTTAAAAGCGGTTTTACGAGGAGGGGAAGTTCAAATTGGAAAAATCCGGTTATGTGAAGCGCAGAAAGTTCAAACGTACGGCCCAAAAGACATTTCAGCCCCATGGCCTATTATTTATCGTGACACGACAATTGGGCGCAGGATAAATGAGCGCCGACAAATGAGCGCCGACAATTGAGCGCCAAGACAAAAGAGCGCAAGACAATCGAGCGAGAGCAAGCAAATAAAAACTGGGTAAAAGAAACAAAATAAACTTGAACAAATATTTATTAAGGATGTTAAAAAAAACAATATTTATTAAGGATGTTAAAAATAATGTAGTTAAGTTAGGTTAGGTTAGGTTATTGTCTTGCGCTCATTTGTCTTGCGCTTATTTGTCTTGCGCTTATTTGTCTTGGCGCTCAATTGTCGGTGCTCATTTGTCCTGCGCTTATAAGTCGGGGTAGCATTATTTACCTAAGAAAAAAATGGTGGGGCAAAATATATTGAGTGCCCCTAGTACAATATATTATTCGTTTTGATGAGGACACCTTCAAACTGCATGAGATGGAGACATCAAGATACCAAGTCCTCCACGAGTTTGACCTCCGTGTGATAAGGGTTTTTCATACACATCGTCTTCAAAGGTTCAAAATACTCTATAAACGAATAAGTTAGATGCAAAGTAAAACACGAATAAGACTATAATCCAACAAAGCATTATCCAAAACCCCGCAATTATCGCGGTTTTCTCTTGTAAAACTCTGTATGTATTACCAATAATCAGAGTAAAATAAGACTGAACTTCAATAGTTTCCTATATAAACATGCAGTGTATGTCTATGTAAGGAAAACTTAATTTTAAAGATTGTCTTTCTTAGCTTCCTTATTAACTCGGGTATTACAACTGCATATACTTGCGACTGGATCGCCATGAGGTGAAGATGTACCACATCTGTTTATTTTAGGTGATCTTCGCTTCAAAAGAATGGTTATTATAAATGTTTTCATAATGCATTTGTCCCTCATTCTATTTGCTTAAACTGTCGCCTTGATTTTCTGTTGAGATTATACATTTACGAAAAACCCTTATATATATATATATATATATATATATATATATATATATATATAAAGAAGATGTGGAAGGGGGCTGTCTCCCTTTCCACTGCTGAACGAGAAAAATAAATACAG
The DNA here is from genome assembly GCA_023014485.1 of Bathynomus jamesi. NCBI lineage: Eukaryota > Metazoa > Arthropoda > Malacostraca > Isopoda > Cirolanidae > Bathynomus > Bathynomus jamesi. Next base: position 172,593 of record JAJOZX010002225.1, read on the forward strand.
ATTCCTGTAAATGGTCTCTGGTGCACTCAAATTTAAGAATTTAGGGTAGAAGTCAATGGTTATTCAATGAACTGAGATGGAAAATTCACTTTTATTCAGATCACAGGACAGAAACACACAGTATTGGGACAAAATAGTGTATTTTGCAACTTGTAATAATTAATATTATCCTTTTCCATCTTATAATTATATTAGACTATTATAATAATAAATGATTTTTTGAGAACTTTATTTAAACTATTATGAATTTCCAATGCAATGTGTGAACACAAGCGTTTTTGCCTATGCCTATCTACGCTCCTTATATATAATGTATACATATGTACAGTATATAATATATATATTTAGGGTGATTCAAATATGGGGGTAAAAAATTTTTTTTTATATTTTAATGTGTTCAACCCTTTAAATGGTTCATTTCAGCATAAAAACAACTATCCTAAAATATTTTAGCAAATTTTTAATTTTTAGGGGTTGCTACCAGCAATTAAAAATTGACAGAACGACTCAAATTGTCAAATTTTTCCAATATTGTTGTACAATTTTCCACACCACCCAGGAGGTACAGTACAAGGCGCATTGCTTTTTTTTAATGTGGAAAGCTCCCCCGTAGGTCCTACCATAACCACAAGCATGCATAATTAAACTAGCATGATATTTGATACATTAGCTGTCCTTACTTCATCAATGTTTCTTTTTTTCTATCAGGGTAAACAGCCCTGTAGTTTTTCACTACTTGGAGCAAGAATTGTTTTTGATCTTCGTCATGTGTTAATATTTTATTATATTCATCCATTAATTTTACTCCTCTTTCCGCTATATCATTCACGACTTTCCACTGTTTGATAGATTTCTTAGCGGAGTTATACTCTTCATCATTATGCCATTCTTTAGCATCTTTGAGTAAAAATTTTGAACTAAATTCTGTTATTGTAAAGAATCTTTGAGTATTTGATGTGACAAAATCTTCTAATTTCTTCGTTGGAATAAGTGCAGGATCTAGAAAAGCCCGTTTTGCGTTTTGCAGGAAGAGTTTCTGTTGTATTTTGCAAGGCCTTTACCATTTTGTTTTTTGTTTCAGTAGGCACTTCATCATCATAAAAGGCCAAGGCTACCAGTTCTTCTGATAGGTACCAGAGGTGACCTAACAGTTTTTTAATAGCAACAGATGCAATTGTGTCAGTTATTTGTTTGTAGACTACAAGATTCTGTAATAATTCCAGATCAAGACGAGGAACACAAGATGGCACAGCAGCTGTAAACCATGCCTTTACATATAACCGAGTAGCAAATAGACAGATGTCTTTTAGTCCTTTTTTGTCTTTTACTGAAATTTTGAACTGAGATTTGAACATAAAATTTTTAATGAATATATAATTTTGGCCATCCACCTAGCCCGATGAAGTCCCGCTGGATGTTTAAATTTGATTCCACCTTTTGGTTCACCTCCCAAAAAAATAATTGTTAACTGCAATAGTTCTAGGTAGTCGTTTCTTGGTTGGAATGTATCTAGTTGATTTGCTGCAAATGTAATTATGTCATCTTTGATGTCATGAATATTTTCATAGATATCTGGATCTGATAATGCTGTTTCGTAGTCCTCCTTATTAATGCTTGACCATTTTTCTCTGAACTTCTTAAAAAGGACTATATCTGGGCCAGAAGATGGTGATAAAGACTTTGAAACAACAGCTTCCAGCATAATTTCAAATATGTGGTGTCGACATGCCAGCCACAATAAATCGTTGTCGAATTTTTGTTCTAGAAGAATAGCTGCACCATTTCTAGGACCAGTATTGGATGCCGTTGTATCGAAACACATGCATTTTATTTGTTCGCAGACGCCCCATTCAAGCGATGTCTGATACACAGCATCAGCATTCGCTGTCAGGAGACCAGTACTTGAATCCAGTTTAGGCACACCAAGAAGTTGATCAACGCCTTCTCCTGAAACCAATACGGGCAGACGGTCAACAATATGCGTTCCTGTAATAGCTTCAATTAATTTTCCATCCCAGTAAATTGTTAGGGGCACCTCTGGCTTGAATTCTTCTTTCAGGTTCTCTGCAATTTTCTTTCTATATTTTATCCTCTCTCTACGAATAGAAGAGTAGCTAACATTGTACTCTTCTGGATTTTTTCCTAGACTTTGAATTGTTGGCATTAAAACTAGAGACGCATTTCTGTCACTCAATTTTGCAACATCAAGACTTCCTAATAATTTATCATCAAACAATTTTCTACGTTTGCCAACCATACTTTTCCATGTTGAAGGTTGTGCAGCACAGAAACCAGATTCATCACTTTTACTCTCCTCTGATTCTGATTCTGATGATGTACTAGTGAGTATGACAGCCTCTTCATTCTTCTTTCTTTTGATCTCTTCTTCTGCTTTCCTCTTTTCATAACGTTGTTGCTTTTCTGCTGCTCTTTGCTCTATTTTAGCAACAGCCTTATCAATGGTACCCATTTTTCCATGATGTCCTTTCTCACGTTGCATTTTCAAGAATTTCTTATCATCTTCTATTTTTATAAGCTGCATAGCATTCTCATGAGCAATGTCAAATAAGTTTTCCAGTTTATCTTTCCATTTTTCTTCTTTATTATTTAAATTTTGTGATCTTTTCAATTTGTTTGCTTTGTTTTTCTTAAGCAGCTGCCATTCCTTCAGTATTCCTTGAATTTTATCTACTACATGTATTCTTTGTTTTGCTGGTATTCCTGCTTTTTTCCAAACTGCTAGCACATCATCTGCAGTAGAGCAGCATGATTCTCTAATGCCTTGCTTTTTAATATTTATGTAGTGCATGAAGAGGGCCATCATTTCCTTCTCTGATGGTAATACGGATGTTTTTAGTACTGCAGAGGGCTGCCCAATTAGCCATACTTCAGTTTCTTTTCTTGTAGAACTTCTCCCAACTGAGCAACTAGGTGATGGTGAGTTAGGCCAGCTTCCATAATCGATTAACTGGTATCAAAATTATGAGTTCCAAACAACAATTAAAAGCAAGCTAGTATATAATCCATTAATTAAAAATTCTGAAATATAAACAATTAAACATAAAATCATAAGTTGTAAAAACAAACAAATTGAAAAAAAGGGAAACTTTGACGCCTGGTAGCACATAGTAAATTTTATTTAAAATTCACAAAATTTGGCATACACTACTTTTTTGTCATAGGGAACAAAAATACACGTTGAACAATTAAAATTTTATTTTTTATTTTTTTGAATCACCCTAAATATATATATATATATATATATATATATATATATATATATATATATGTGTGTGTGTGTGTGTGTGTGTGTGTGTGTGTGTGTGTGTGTTTTAATCAGTCATCGTAAGTAACTTTTCTTTGAGCTCCACACCTTCCTATAAAAAAGCAGAGTATATAATGGTGGAATATATAAATATGTACGTTACAGTATACAGTCTTACCTGGGAGAGGAGACGCAAGTGGAAATGTTTTAGCAATCAGCCATTTTATGCTTGGTCGAAAACCGCTTCCTCATTCTTAAAATGAATTTCAGTAATGTTATTTGAGGAAGATGTCTTTCCTTTATGATAAATTATTTGGTGTAATAAAGTATGAGAGTTATTGTTTAATTTACAGTATGTACCATGTATGAAATCACTAAAAAGAAGGTTGCTTTCATGTAGTTATTATGGAATACCCATAGTTACTTTTATATATTGATGGTAAGGTTCCAAAATTTCGTAAGTGCCACCTCCTGAATTTCTTTTTTTCGTTTTTCATGTTGGCACTTTTTTTTTGTCACATGAACAAAAATGGGTGGATCTTATAGGTTTTTACCTTTGAGTTCAAAAATGACCTCAAAATTTGTCTATCACTCACCAATATTGAGTGAATCGAAAATGAAATTTGGACTAATTTATAGCCGTAATAGCAATATCAAAGTAGAAAATGCATAGTGAACTCACCTAAAATGTTCACTGAGCGAAATCACGTGAGTAACTGACAAATGAAAGTCAACAGTGACGTGTAGCAACTTATAAGCAGAGGAGGAGCAAGGGGTAACCCCGCCCTCTTCTTATTCTGACTCAAATCCTAAGTAATGTAAATTCGTGTGTCACTCTAAAACTGCGGGTGATACAAAAATTCTGTTTTCATTTCCGTAATCAACGTAAAAAATTACATATAGTTCAAGTACAAATATCTCTGTGACAAAAACTTTGTTGACCAGTGTATAATCAGCGCCCTTAGCTCAGTGGGGAACAAGGTTTCCTATAAGCATAATGAAGACACTGAAATCATGGGTTCGACTTCCAAATACTGGTAATAATAATCCAAAAGTTAAAGTAATGGGCAGCATTTGTTTGGTCTGAGCAATGTGCTAGTTTCTGGCTGTCCTCACTGATTATTTATCGGCACATAACCATACAAAAGATATACTCCATTTCTGTTTCATTCCCATCGTAATAATTTAGATTTTAAACGCTAGGAGACATTGACAGTTCGTCAAGAGGGATAGAAATTGGAACACCGCTCAAACCAACCAGTTAATGCGGCCCACTGCGCTAACTCCCGGATTATATTATCAGCACAATCGGGGTCGATTGTTACCTTTTATGAATAGGGTGTGAGTATACGCCAGGTTAGACCAATTGAATTGAAGTCCATAAATATGAATACAATGGATGAAAAAAGTAGGTTATTCAACAAAACGTAAAGCCATTCAATAAATTTTTATTCTGTAAATTAAATGGAGATTTTCCATTTTAGAATAGGTTCCATTCAACACCGTCTCAAAAAATACATCACCCAATTTCCTCAATAAAAACTGCAAGAAAAGGCATCACATAATAAACTATAAAATTAAAAATAAATTTCTTCGCTTAACATTGAAGAGAAAAATTATTTCGCTTTTATTTCTTTATTCATTTACTTTAATTGAAACGCACAAATACAAATTGCATCTATTCAAACATCATTTTTAATGAAAGCTTTTGTTGAATATGGGAGAATTTTTTTTCTGAATAGGAAATAAATGTGTGATGTTTGATAAATAAATAATTCAAGATTCACGGGAATAATAAAAATTTATGCGAACGTGTAATTAAATATATACCCATACCTATACCAAGGAGGTTCTGTCGTCGTAGTTTAGAAGGGTACGAAAATGAAGCCTTCCCTCCATGCTACCATTGTTGGACTTTTTCTATAACACTTACACGAGAAATCTAAGCTATCCTCAATAATAATCATCATCATAATCAGTGAGAAGCGACAGAAATGGCAAAGAGCTCAGGCCAACTACTGCGACCCATTAGTCTAACTCCTATAGTATTATTACCAGCATCATCGGGATTCGAACCCCGACCTCAATGTCTTTACTTCGCTTTTAGGGAAACGGTGTTAACAAACGAGCTTCGGACACTGTCGCTCGTAAACATTATCCGTATTAGACATTAGACAGTTTGTGACGTCTGTAAAACTGGAGTATTGCTGTTCAACGAAGGTTTAAAAATACACCATCGATACGTATCTTTTCATTACATACATATATAAAAAGATCCAAGTACGAGAAATACTTATATGTAAAGATACAAAAAAAAAAAAATTATATAATAGATAAAAGATATATGCATTTTAAACTTGGTACAAAAACAAAATAAAAATTATCTCGCCTAATCCAGCAAATGTTCAGAATAAACGCGAAAGAACCGCCGAAAGAACCGCCGTAATTTGGAAACCCAAAAGCTTTCCTTCAGATTCCCATGCATGAAGTAACTCAAATTCCTATTCCTTGGATTCATAATAAGAAATTTCGGATAAGGCTTTGCCGAGATTCATGCAGTAAATTATGAGAAATTCAAAAGCATTTTTAACCGTATCAAATTGCTCATTTGTGGGTTTCAATTTACCAAATTGCAATGTGGAGTAACTTTTATCTTTCTTTTATGCAGATAAGATAATCTTGTCTCACTTATACTTCTCTTGTTTAAGAGAAGAAAGAATTTGTGAAATTCTCAACATAACTCAATTTGGGAAGACAAATTGAGAAAATCTCGCTATTCGTCGTCGCTCGATAAATGGAAGAAGAATTAAAGGTGCTCAAATACTGCATACTTTTAACGATAAAACTGTGAGAACAAAATATATATATATATAATTATATATATATATATATATATGACACTGAGCTAATGGTTAGCCTGAAGGAACAGTTTTAATCCTGTCGTAGTTTATAAGCTAGTTTGCGCCAAAGATTTCAACTTTAGGTCTCGGGTTCGATTCGTCGTGTAGGTACAGGGAATAATTTTACTTCGCGGAAAATCACGCGTTTCTGCGTGTTATTTTCATTTCTACTGCAATTTCTACGGCAGGAGGGACTTCTTCCTCGGAGATGGACTTCACCTTAATGACGTTGGAGCTGCGCGTTTAGGAAGACTATTTCATAATACTGTCTCTTCTTTTTAGGCTGCCGTAAATCGAACGGTCCCAGCGTAAATTCCACAAATTTCCCCTGCGCTCGCGAAGGTGTCGCAATTACAAACAATTTGAAGGTTTTATCCTTAAATGCTCGTAGCCTACGAAATAAAATAAACGAATTTTTTCTTTAATTGCTTGTAAAGACTATGATTTAATTGCGATAAATGAATCGTGGCTTAGCACTGAAACACGTGACTTTGTAGGGGAGTATCAAATTAGAGGTTATAGGCTTTTTGTTAAAAACAGAATAGGTAGGCGAGGGGGCGGTGTTATGTTGTATATCAAAGATAATATTGCGAACGTTATAGAAGTAAAGCACGCAATTCCAGAACCAATAGATTCGACTATAGCAGAACTTAAATTGAACGATTTCAAACTTGTTGCGGTTATATATAGGTCCCCTAATCAAACAGCTGATACGGACGAAGCGTTATATCGTGAACTAAAGAGAATAATAGGTAGTGAGCAGGCTTTAGTTATGGGTGACTTTAATTGCGCCAACGTGAATTACGATACAATGCAGGGAGACGCGGAAGGTAATCGTTTGGTTAATTTTCTCGAGGATAGCTTTCTTATCCAAAAGGTTGGGGAACCTACGAGGTTGGACAGTATTTTAGATTTAGTAATAACTACGGATGATAGGCTAATTATTGATCTTCAAGTAATAGAACCGTTAAGGAATAGCGTTCACAATATGGTAGAGTTCGTCCTCTCAGTAAGTCACTTGAAACCAGCTAACTCGACTAAAATTCCTAACTTCCAGCACGCAGACTTTTGTAAATTTCGAAATAAATTGTCACGCGTCAATTGGGAAAACGTAATGGGGAACTCCAACGCAAAACTAATGTGGGAATCGTTCGAAACAGTATTTAGGACTATAAATGAGGAATGTGTACCGTACAAAATTAAACGTGCGAAAGTAAACAAGAAGCCCCTGTGCTTTACTTCTAGAATAGGAGACATTATAAAGAGTAGGGATAGGGCTTATAGGCTACATAAGTGCGATAAAGACAATTTGTAGTTACGAAACAACTACATATCTCTAAGGCGTGAAGCGAAAAGTGTAATAAAAAAGTCCAAGCGCGAATTTTAAATCTCCATAGCTCGTGACGGTAATGAAAACCCCAAGCGATTCTTTCAATACGTCAACAATAGAAATCCAGTAAAAAGCGTCTTGGGGCCGCTGAAAAATGTTAACGGAGATCTAGTTTCTGAAAACAAGGAAATGGCTACCTTGCTAAACAAATTCTTTACGTCAGTTTTTACTATAGAAGATGTGACGAATATCCCTACGGTCATAGACATAATACCCTTTGATAATGGTAATATTTTGGATAATATTGTGGTTAGTGAAGGGGAAGTAATGCGCTATATTGATAAAATGAAAACGCGTAAATCACCGGGGCCGGATTCCATATATCCCATACAACTAAAAGAATTAAAAGATAGCATTGTTGTGCCGCTAACAAAGATTTTTAATGCGTCTATTTCTGAGGGGTGCGTACCAGATAATTTCAAGTTAGCAAACGTAACACCTATCTTTAAGAAAGGCGATAAAGGTGTGGCGGGAAATTATAGGCCAATCAGTTTAACGTCTGTTGTAGGTAAGCTACTGGAATCAATAATTAGGGATCCTATAGTCGAACACTTAGAATTGCATAACTTAGTTAGAAATACGCAGCACGGTTTTAGGCGAAACAAATCTTGCTTAACTAATCTTTTAGAATTTTTTCAAAGCGTGGTTGACGTTTACGATAGTCATCGGGCGGTTGATGTAGTGTATTTAGATTTTCAAAAAGCGTTTGACACCGTACCGCACAAAATACTCATTGAGAAAACTAAGGCTCATGGAATCAGGGGTGTAGTAATAAATTGGATAGCAGAGTGGTTGCGAGGTAGGAAACAGAGGGTGGTCGTTGATGGAGCGGAGTCGTGTTGGGCTAATGTAGCGAGTGGTATTCCTCAGGGTTCTGTATTGGGCCCCTTGCTTTTCTTATATATATTAACGATTTAGATGTCGGCCTAGTCAGTACAGTTTCAAAGTTTGCGGATGACACGAAGCTGGGTGGTAGGGCGATTAATGACGAAGATAGAGGTAAAATCCAGAATGATCTGAATAAAATCGTTGATTGGTCAGTCACATGGCAAATGAGATTTAACGTCGATAAGTGCAAAATTTGACATATACGTTCGCGTAACGGTAATTTTGCGAATAGTATGTCAGGGAAAGAGTTGATAAGTGTAGAGCAGGAAAAAGATTTAGGAGTTATAGTCACGGGTAATTTAAAAGTAGCGAAACAAAGTACAGCAGCATGGTCATTGGTCAATAAAGCGAAGAAAGTGTTAGGTTTTATAGCTCGGAATTTTGAGTACAAATCGCTCGATATTATAGTTTCTCTTTATAAATCATTAGTTAGACCCCATTTGGAGTACGCGATCCAATTTTGGAATCCGCATATGCGCAAAGATATAGACAAAATCGAAAGAGTTCAAAGACGAGCAACTAAGATGATTCCGTCGCTTAGGTCAAAGTCGTACGAGGATAGGCTTAAAGAGTTAAAATTGACTACACTCGAGACTAGGAGGCTAAGGGGTGATCTAATCCAGGTTTTCAAAATTATGAATGGGTTCGATAACGTAGACAGAGATAGCTTTTTCGAAATATCTCAGTATAATAGGACTAGAAATAACGGGTGTAAGTTGACAAGTAGAAGGTTCGAGACAGCAGTTCCCAAAAACTTTTTTACGCATAGAATAGTAAATAGGTGGAATAGTTTGCCGGTAGAAGTAATTAGTAGCACGTCTATAAACATGTTAAAAAATCGATTAGACGTATATGTTGATAGATTGGGTATAGTTTAAGGTAGTAAAATTAAGGGTTGGATAAGAGAGATTTTGATTCTCTTTTCATTAAAGATCACAATAACCAGACTAGAGGTCATAGTATGAAATTATTTAAGCCAAGATGTAGAACAAATTTAAGAAAACATAGTTTTACAAGTGTTGTGGGATATAGGGAGGCAGCATCTTGGGTTAGGGGATACTCTCTGTCCTTACACACCCCATTTAAAGAGATTCCTCTACCGAGCGGTGCCCCCCATAGTACTGTGAGGTATTGAAAAACTCATGATCTTCACTTGCCCCACAAACACCTTTAAATGGGAGACCCAAAATGGGTGCACACACATTTCTACATTACTGTACAGTCTTTACAGCCACACCTACACTTTTCCTCCTAAGTATATATATTGTAATGCATAAGCTTGTAAATTGTGACTTGGTCCACAATTGATCTGGACCGTGACTTATTTTTGGTTGGCAAGGTACTGCTATTGATGGATACCGTATTGAAATTGACTGGATTCTTTGGATCTGATATATTTGCACGTCGGTTATAAATAGATATAGAGTGTAACATATTTGCGGATAGTAGTCTATTATGACTTGATCCTCTGGATCCAGAGATTCTATCTTTAGCTTTAAATTGATAATTAATTAGTTTTAAATTAATAATTATTTAGTTTTGTAAAAATTGCCAATGTACAGGCAATTTTTACATAGTGGAGCCACCTCGATGGGCCGAAGTGGCCCCTAGTGTGCCCTCTATAAAAATTTCTTATGTTCTTATGTTCTTGTGGTTCGGAGGACATGCACAATACACAATTACGAACCCAGTTAGGTAGACCAGCCATGAGTGGATCCTAGGGTCTTTGTTGGTCTGAAACATTATAACATTATAACATTATAACACACACACACACATATATATATATATATATATATATATATATATATATATATACAGGGTGTCCCAAAAGTCTCCATACATAGGGAAAATTAGCACTTTTTAGCAAAATGTAACTTTATTTACAAAACATTCTCTACATGATTGCCATTTCTTTGTAAACACACACGGATGCGTCTCTCCCACTCTCATGGTGAACTCGTGTTAACACATTTGGTGTTATGGACGTAATTGCACTTCGAATGCGTTCCTTTAGGTGATCCATGTTCTGTATCTTTTCCTGGTACACCATGGCCTTCAAGTGGGAGAGACGCATCCGTGTGTGTTTACAAAGAAATGGCAATCATGTAGAGAATGTTTTGTAAATAAAGTTACATTTTGCTAAAAAGTGCTAATTTTCCCTATGTATGGAGACTTTTGGGACACCCTGTATATATATATATATATATATATATATATATATATATATAAAGAGAGAGAGAGAGAGAGAGAGATAAAATATATTATTTTAATGTCATTATAATCTCAAATTGAAAAGATTACAGATATATTTTAATAAAATTTATACTAGTATGGAGTATATCATAAAGCGTTTTAGCAAAAGTTATAATTAAGATTATTCTTTCTTATAACAAAAATGAAGCTTAAATTGAAAAGGGTTTGTAAATCCAGTATATTCAAAGAAAAATGTTTAAACCCGAGATGAAGGTGATGCCAGACAAAAATTCATCATTCTTCCATTTCCACCTGCATTTTTTAACCTGTTATTGCTCTCCTCATCGTATATTTTACGCACTCATTTATTTAAAACTGCCTTGAAATGAATGTTTCCGTCACTTTTTTAAGTAAAAATGCTGAGGTGAAATGTAAGGTATAACGATAATGAGACAGCGCTCAGGCTAGACGAATGCTATCCCTCACGCTAACTCCTGAATTATTATTATCAGTACCACCGGGATTCGAAATCTCGACTTTAGTGTCTTCACTTCGCTTATAGGGAAATAGTGTTACCAATTAAGCTGCTTTAGTTATTTCGCTCATAAAGAATGCTTCCCTACACGCGTTGGGTTCTATACTATAGGGTGGTCGAAAAGTCCCTATCTATTTTGTTGAAATAATATTTCTATTTTATTTTTTACAGGCCATAGATGATGATGGATGTACAAGAACGTGTGATGGTAGTAACACTACGTACCAAAAACGACTGTTCTAAGGATTTTAAAATCAACATTAAAATAGAAAAGTTACCATATTCAAGTGCTACATGAGTTACACGAAGTGGATTATCCAAGACGAGCCGCCATGTACTCAGAATTGATTGAAAAAATTCATACCGAAAACTTATTAAACCACATTCTCTTCAGCGCTGAGAACATTCACACATGCGGAAAGGTTAATTGAAATACTGTTATTGCCGTATCTGGGCTAGTGGAAAACCAACCGAGTTCTACGAATGAGAGAAAGATTCTCCTAAAGTTAATGTCTGGTTGGACATGACAAGATCGAAGATTTACGGACCTTTTTTCTTTGCAGAAGCTACGTAACGGGGCCAATTTATCTTGACATGCTTCAGCAGTTTCTTGAACCCCAGCTTCGTTCAGATGGCATTTTCGACACTGTTGTCTTTCAACAAGACGGAGCTCCATGTCACTACGCAAACATCGTTCGGACGTATCTTGATGAGCTCTTATCAAATTGCTGGATTGAACGTGGTGGAAACAGGCCGTGGGCAGCACGATCTCTGGATTTAACACCATTAGACTTCTTTGCGTGGGGATTTATAAAGTCTGAGGTTTACAAAACAAGAGTTACAGACCTGCAGGATCTGCGAACCCGCATTGTCGCGGCTGTCACTAAAATAACCCCAGAGATGCTTGAGAATGTGTTCCGTAATGCAGTGAGCAGATTTGAGATTTGCAGAGACACCGATGGTGCTCACGTCGAATCTTAGACCTAAGTAAGCTTGACAAATAAATACACATCTAATTATGTTACTACATTTTTATCCTAAAATACGGACCTTTTCCAGTTTGTGTACCGTTTTTCATATAATTTATTTTTGAGAATATTTTTGTTAAAACTAACGAAAATATCACGACTTAACCTAACCAATTATAATTATCAAGGGCGTACAGTTGATCTATTATTAATTATAACATTGTTTGTTTCTGGAATAGTATTTACTATTTACTAATAGATCAACTGTACGCTCTTGATAATTGGTTAGGTTAAGTCGTGATATTTTCGTGAGTTTTAACAAAAATATTCTCAAAAATAAATTATATGAAAAACGGTACACAAACTGGAAAAGGTCCTAAAATACTATTATTCAACAAAATAGATAGGGACGTTTGGACCACCCTGTATAACTGCTTCATTCAAGAAAGCCAGTGGCTGTGTCTCAATGGGTAACACCATTTCCCTACAAGCGAAGTGAAGACACTGAAGTTGGGGGTTCGAATCCCCATGGTGAGGTTAATAATGATCCTGGAATTAGCGCAATGGGTCGCATTCTCTGTCCTGAACACTGCACCAGACACTGGTCCTACTGACTTATTATATTCATTCTTGAATTCCTTCCCTGTATTTTAACTTTCAAACTGTTCCAAAAATAACTTAACTATAGTGTTACTTTTGATTAAAAAGCTATATTCAAGCAACATTTATACATAATATATAGTTTAGATTTTAGCATATGTTTTGGCAACACGTTACAAATTAATAGATCAGTCGTGTCATGTTCGCAACGGATATAACATACATTACACTGTTAACCAAATAAGATTTCAAATTTGCCCACAATGTTTTATGGAAGAGACAGTTTTTACATAGTGCTTTGCCCTAGCTGTTCTGAGTTAAGCAAATACGAATACAGGAAGAACGCAAATTCTCCCCATCAGTATTCTGCTAACTTAATTTCTTGTTTTCGACGCAAAAGTCATACGTTATCGATAAGCTGCGAGTACATCGCAGTTGTGTCCTGTACATTGTACAATAGCTTAGCATGTAATTTATTGACTTAGATCCATTCCGACCGAACACAATAACATCGCAAAGTATTTATAACAAGGATTTATTGTATTCTATACGAGACAAATGTTTAACAAAATCTTCAGTATAATTCTTTTACTAAATAGATAATATTTCCCATAGATAGACACACTGCAAGAGCAAATATACAGAGTGTACGATAAATTTTTTTACATATTCAATTCAATTTTAATTCAACTTGTAAAAATAATTTATGGACACCCTGTACTTTTCGTGAGAGTATATTGTTTTACGAAAGAGGTTTAACAGCCCCAGACGTTATAACAACAAAAAATACATACATGCATATATACATACATAATTGCAACCACATTTGTTATCAGTGATGATCTACAGGGTGATTCAGAAGTCAGGTTACATAGGCTTTTCTGTTTCTTTGCAGGTAAATGAGTTATGAGATGTTATCGAAGGAGGAGCGCATTGATGTGATATTCCTAGCTGGCTGCACAAGTGCATTGCCATTAACGGTGGCCATATCGAACATGTGATGTGACTATTCCCCTGTATCATTACATAATACAGTATTTCCCTATGTAACGTGACTTTTGAATCACCCTGTAGTATCATATTGTATGTATGTGCACTAAATTTATTGCTGATCACCCCTAATCATTTAGGCGGGTATAAACGAACATAGAACATTATGAACATCATCCTTCCATATATATATTTTAACTGCAAACAACACACAGTGTAGTGGTTAACATATCCCACTGGTAATTGGATGATCCCGGGTTCGATTCCTGGGAGGTACCTCATTTTTCATTTGCTTGTTCTCCCTCCTCATCTTGTGCGGAACGCTCTTCTACACAAGCGTCGTTCTTTATATATATATATATATATATGATGAATAAAACCACGAAGGGAAAAGAAACACAAAGGGGTGCTCAAGCGCTTTCGTCTAATGACATCCTCAGGAACACTGGAGTGAAAGGACAGATCAAGGCAATATATAGGTTACAAAAATAAACATACATATACATATATATATACATATATATATATAATATATATATTATATATATATATACATATACATACATATATATACATATATATAGTAAGCATAGAAAAAATTGTGGGAGGAGCAAACACATTTGTATGGGAAATTGACACTTTTAGCACTTTGGCCGACATTCAATATAAATTCAAATGGCTTGTTTATGGAACAGGTCACAAAAGAATAAAGAAATAAAAATAAATATAAATTGAGAAAAAAAAATTAATTACAAAATAGTGCCTTAGTGATATATATGTCACAGCCTAAATAACCATAAAGAAATAAACCAACAAATAAAAAACCACAAATATATATATATATATATACATATATATATATCATACACACATATACATATATATAGTAAGTAAAGAAAAATTGTGGGAGGAGCAAACACATTTGTATGGGAAAATGACACTTTTAGCACTTTGGCCGACATTCAATATAAATTCAAATGGCTTGTTTATGGAACAGGTCACAAAAGAATAAAGAAATAAAAATAAATATAAATATAAATAGGAAAAAAAAAAAAATTACAAAATAATGCCTTAGTGATATATATGTCAGCCTAAAAAACCATAAAGAAATAAACCAACAGATAAAAAACCAAAAATTGTGACATATATATCAATTTGGCATCATCTATTAAATTGATTGTAAACTTCCCTTTTGAGCTTGAATTTGTAGACTCCACTTACAATTTTTGTTTTTTTATCTGTTGGTTTATTTCTTTATGTTTTTTTAGGCTGACATATATATATCACTAAGGCATTATTTGTAATTTTTTTTTTTTTTCCTATTTATATTTATATTTGTTTTTATTTCTTTATTCTTTTGTGACCTGTTCCATAAACAAGCCATTTGAATTTATATTGAATGTAGGCCAAAGTGCTAAAAGTGTCATTTTCCCATACAAATGTGTTTGCTCCTCCCACAATTTTTCTTTACTTACTATATATATGTATATGTGTGTATGTGTGTATATATATATATATATATATATATATATATATATATATACAGTATATATATATATATATGTATATATATATTTGTGGTTTTTTATTTGTTGGTTTATTTCTTTATGGTTATTTAGGCTGTGACATATATATCACTAAGGCACTATTTTGTAATTAATTTTTTTTTTTTTCCCAATTTATATTTATATTTATTTTTATTTCTTTATTCTTTTGTGACCTGTTCCATAAACAAGCCATTTGAATTTATATTGAATGTCGGCCAAAGTGCTAAAAGTGTCAATTTCCCATACAAATGTGTTTGCTCCTCCCACAATTTTTTCTATGCTTACTATATATATGTATATATGTATGTATATGTATATATATATATATATATATATATTATAATATATATATATATATATGTATATGTATGTATGTATGTTTATTTTTGTAACCTATATATTGCCTTGATCTGTCCTTTCACTCCAGTGTTCCTGAGGATGTCATTAGACGAAAGCGCTTGAGCACCCCTTTGTGTTTCTTTTCCCTTCGTGGTTTTATTCATCATAAATATTTTTCACGTGTCACTTTCGTGAAATAATTTTTCATATATATATATATATATATACACTAGGGTGACAATAAAAATCGAAAGTTGGAGTTTTTTATTGGCCATTTGTTCAATGCTGCTACTACATGAGAAAACAATGTACTGTAAATATTAGGTCATTCAGATAATATTTAAGGGTGTCTCAAGTGAGGTAAATAATTCTCCTTATAACAAAAATTAATTATTCATTACCTAGTAAAAATAAATTAATATTTTTTTTAATTAATGTAAATAAACGTTAGTTTTAGTTCATAAGGTTTAAGTGCAGGCGTACTCCAATCGTAATAAGTAAATAATATATTTACTAAATATATTCCAGGGTGTCTTTCATTCAATTTTAGACCACCCATTAATTCTTGCTTTTCCTCAAGCCATACCCCTTTTTCAATGTACCAGGCTGAGACTTCCTATGATCCTCAACAACCTGCAAGAGATGTTGGCGCTGTTCTTCATTCTTCGTAATCTTTGTATTGAAGGCCTGGATCAAAGCAACTCCCCTCTCTGCCATGTCATTGACGACTTTTAGTCCTTCAACTATAGTCAAACCAGTCTTGAAATCTTCGTCGTCCGGCCAGGTCTCTGGTTCCTTGGACAAGAAACCATCATTAATTTTTAGAAGTTCAAAGAGAAGCTTTGATCCTTTCGAGGCAAAGTCCGAGAACTGCTTTGTTGAAATGGAAGAAACGGCAGGTATTGGGGCTCGCTTTGGAGGAGCTTCTTTTTCGAGGATTGATCGAGCGATATTCTTTTTCGTCGTTGCATTGATACCTTTATCAAAGAGTGCGAGACCAATCAAGTACTCGCTGAGGTACCATAAGTGACGACCGAGGACACTAAGGCAGGATGCTGAGTTCTTTTCATCGTGGTACTTTGCTAGGTCTTGAAGAAGCTTCAAATCGTTCGCGGGAGCAGATGAAGGACTGCTGGCCGTGAACCACGCGCTGACATATAACTCCAGGGCAAAAAATACAAATCGTTCTAAGCCAGACATTTCACGAGTTGTAAGTCTGAACTGATGGGAAAGCAGCAGGATTTTTAATGAATAAATTACTTTTGCCATCCAACGTGCTCGGTGAAGTGCTCCAGGTCGCCGAAACCTAAAGTTAGGTAAATTACCTCCAAGGATTGTAATCGACAACTCCAAGAATTCACGGTAATCATCCCTCGGCTGATGTTTTGTCAGATATAGATTCCAGCAAGCGATCAGTTCTTCTCGATTCTCATTCAGACTCGATGGAAGGTCTGACAGGGTCTTGTACTTATCTTGGCAAATTGTATTCCACGTCTCTTTGAAGCGGGAGAATAGGAGGATATCTGGACCAGATGATGGTCCCATGCATTCCATGTACGCCTTCTCAACGACAAGTTCTAGGATGTGATGGCGACATGCAAGGTATAAGAGTCGGCGGCCGAGTTTCTGCTCCAAAATTACGCATGCCCCAGACAAGTAACCAGTATTTGAAGCTGTAGTGTCGAAGCTCATAGCTGATACCTTTTCTGACACATTCCATTCTTTGAGCGCAGCATGTACCACCGAGGCGATGACCTCACCCGTTCCTGATGTCAGCTTAGGTACACCCAAGAGCTTCTCGGTATCAACTCCGGTTACGAAAGTTGCTAGTCGGTCACACCGACCACCTTCATCGTCGTCGTATGCAAAATGAACTTGAAGCACCAAAAGCTGATCATCCAAAGATTGATACACATCATATTATTTAACGATCTATTTATGAAAATTTTAATTTAATGAAATAAATTAATCGATTTGCATAATCTATAGTATGAAATAAAGGAAACAATTCTATTAAATTATATAATACACTTGCATTCTCGAAACATTTTTGTTTTTGAAGCGTTGTCGAAACTCGTTCATTCGTGAAATTTCTTCCGCGCGACAGTTTCATTCATGTGACTCGAGGCACCCCTAAATGCTTTCCGAATTCCATGAGATTTCGTCTACGGTGTTTCCTCATAGGGTGGCAGCATTGGGCAAATGGCCGGCAAATTGTTTTGAATTTCAAATTTTATCCCTATAAGAAGTTGTCACCCTAATATACACGTATATATATAATAGAGTGTGTGTATATATATATATATATATATATATATATAATATATATTATATATATATAATTTTTTTTTTTTCTCCGCCCTTCTCGTGTAAACCATTTGAGATTCAAATTGAATTTTGCTATTAATTACTGTTTCACTTAATTATATCACTATTAATAGCATCCGTTATGTTGTTTTTTTGTGTGAGACTGTTATTCGCATTGTGCTGCTCATATTTTACTCGATAAATGACATTAACATAGTTGCACTATTAAATTACGTCCGAATTCATTATATATACAAGTGCGCATATATTGTATACAATATATACTTACACGAAGAGGAACGCAAATACAAACCCACACGTGCATCACACACACACACACACACACACACACACACACACACACACAGTATAAATACCGGGTGGCCCATAATTCAGAAACAATAGGAATAATTGTATTTTTTTCTAATAATTCTTGTACTTTCTAATAATGTTTTTTTTTCTTTATTTTCTTTTTGATGAATTACCTGGATGACGTACCGATAAACAAACGACGTGGCATGTTTTTTCAGCAAGACGGTGCACCTCCTTATTTTGCCATGCAAGTTCGCAAATACCTTGATAAAACGTTCCCCAACAGATGGATTGGCTGAAGAGGTCCTATCGAATGGTCACCCAGGTCACCAGATATCACTGCACTCGATTTTTTTCACCAAAAAGAAAATAAAGAGAAAAAACATTATTAGAAAGTACAAGAATTATTAGAAAAAAATACAATTATTCCTATGGTTCCTGAATTATGGGCCACCCGGCAATGTCTAAAATCAGGCAATTTGTAAATTGACTGAAATTTTAGGCAATGTGTCAAACTCATGATACACACCAAACCTAGCCTAACCTAACTTAACCTGACCTAACCTTTCTGGTAATGCTGCATATGCATGCCCACTGGTATTTCCCAATATGCTGCCTAAAAATTCACTAGGTTAGGTTAGGTTAGGTTTTGCATTATCAATATGACACATTGCCTAACATTTCAGTCAATTTACAAATTGCCTGATTTTAGACATTAACTGTAATATATATACAGTAATCCTTCATTTATAGACTTCCCAAGAACCGAATTCCCACATACGCGATTTACTTTTAATCACTTTTTACCGCCCAAATTTCATTTATACCGATCTAAGTTCATATGTCCACCGCTGCGCATCGCGCTTTTCATCTTCCCCCTTTCATTTTCAACTTGTTGTGTGAAGACATCTGCTCTACGGTACTTGCGGACTTGATTTCTTTTTTTTACCATTGAAAGTGGCTCCCCCAAAGCGTCCTTGAAGCTTTTCTATAAATAAAGAACCCCTTATGAAGAAACCTAAGATGTTAACACTAGAAACTAAGTTGGAGATATTGAGAAGTCTTGAAAAGTCAACCATACGTGCTATCAAGCATGCAGACAAAACCGGGAGCGCTGTTAAACATCCTACTGTATTTTCAGCCAAGATGACGACAAGAGTGAGGAACCCAATATTAGAAAAAAGATGGAAAAAATGTTAGCTGGATGGATCGAAGACCAGAATCAAAAGTCGGTACCGCTAAGCTCTGCCATCATTCGTGAAAAGGGCTGAGGCTGTACGAACATCTACAATGTGTATCTTCAATTGATGAGACCTTTTTAGCAAGTAAGGGCTGGGTTGACAATGTAAAGTTAACAAGTGAGGCTGCCAGTGCTGACCGTGCTGCTGTTGCTGCTGCAAATTTTTCTGACGATTTTAAGGTTATGGTGAGGGCTCAAAGATACACCGCACCAAGTATTTAATGCCGATGAAACCGGCTTATAGTGGAAACGTATACCCAGCAGGACATACGAGAGCCACTCAATATGTTTTGCCCCACCTTTTTTTTTTCTTTCCAAGTTTCCTTGTAAGTTCCAGAAATTTTGTACACAAGTAGTTACATACCTTTTTTACAAGTTTTTATTTTTCCATAGACTCTCCATCCTTTTCTACGATTTTCTTCTACCACGAAACAAGGGCCTTTATTCCTTGCTGGTAAAAGTCCGCTGGTTCCGCTGGAGCCACCTCTTAACCTCCTCAACAACCTCATCGTCACTCTGAAACTTTCTTCCACGAATAGCATCCTTTACTGGCCCAAACAAATGGAAGTCTGAAGGTGCCAGATCCCGGCTGTATGGAGGGTGGGGATAAGAGAGTCAAGCGGATTTTTGTGATGGCCTCTCTTGTTTGCAAACTGTTGTGTGGTCTTGCGTTATCGTGCAAAAGAAGGACGTCTTCCAGCTTTCTCTCCGGTCGAACTCGCTTTATACGTCTCTGGAGTCTCTGTAGGGGAGCAATATATGCCTCTGAGTTGATTGTTTGTCCTTTCTTCATAATGTCCACCAGAATCACCCCTTTTATGTCCCAGAAGATGGTGGTCATAATCTTCCGTGCAGAGGGAGCCATTTTGAACTTTTTCTTGCGTGGGGAGTCTGCGTGATGCCACTGCATGGAGTGGCGTTTTGTTTCAGGTTCAAAGTGCTGTACCCAAGTCTCATCCCCAGTCACAATTCGTGAAAGAAGTCATCCCCTTCTGTCTCGTATCGAACCAACGACTTAAAGCAATTTCTTTTCTTTGGGCTTTGTGATCTTCAGTCAGTTCACGAGGAACAAACCGTAAACACACCTTTGACTATCCCAGTTGCTGAATTATCGTATTCACACTTCCTTCACTAATTCCTAGCTCCAGTGATAGCTCCTTGTATGTGACGCTCCGATTTGACTGAATGATGCTGTTAGCACGTTGCACAGTGTGAGGTGTCACAGCCGATGCCGGGCTACCACTGCGTGGCTCATCATCGAGGCTGGCTCTCCCTCTCTCTGATAATTTTACACGTTTTGCTTCGATCAACAACAGCATCTCCGTAAACGTTTTGTAGACGTTTGTGAATATTTCCACCTGTTTCCTTCTCTGCGGTTAAGAACTCGATAACAGCTCTCTGTTTACGACGCACATCACTGTCAGACGCCATTTTCGAAATTGCGTTAACCATCGGTTTTATACAAGGTCGTTTAAAAGCGGTTTTATACAAGGAGGGGAGGTTGAAACTGGAAAAATCCTATTATGTGAAGCGCAGAAAGTTCAAATTTACGGCCCAAAAATATTCCAGCCCCATGGCCTATTATTTAGCTAAGAAAAAATGGCGGGGCAAAATATATTGAGTGCCCCTAGTATATTTCCAAGGAGGGAAGGGGTGCTTCAAGCTTTAAAGCGGCAAAAGATCGGCTAACACTTTTGTTATGCGGCAACGCTGCGGGTGATTTTAAGTGCAAGCCATTATTCGTGTACCATTCCCAGAATCCCCGGGTTTTAAAGGGTTTAAGTGTTTGTCGAAGAGAAGAAGGAGAATTTGGAGTTCAAATAGGAGATAAGGAAATACGAAATGTTGAAAAATTTAAATATTTAGGGAGTATGTTTACTAAAGAAAGTGATAATATGCAAGGAATAACTGAAAGAATTGCAAAGTTTAGTAAAAATGTCGGAATGTTATACCCACTACTGAGAGATGAACATATGCCCCTTGGGACTAAGAAAATAATCTTCGAAACAGTTTTAACACCAATACTGATTTATGGGTCGGAACACTGGAAAATGCGCATGGCGGATCGAAGTAGAATTCAGGCGGCAGAAATGAGACTGCTGAGGACTATTCTGAGAAAGACGCGAAGAGATAGGATAAGAAATGAAGAAATAAGAGCCAATGTGGGAGTAACGCCGATTTTGAGAAAAATCGACGCTGCCAAATCGAGATGGTTGGGCCACTTGGAGAGAATGGAGGAGGGGAGAACTGCGAGGAGGTGCTGGGAGTGGAGACCAGGGAATGGCAGAAGACCGCGGGGAAGACCGAGAAGGAGATGGAGGGACGAAGTGGAGGAGAGCTTGCGAAGATACGACTTCCCAGCATGCAAGAGCTCGGGGAAACGGGAGTGCTGCTGGACAGGGCGGAGTGGCGTAGGAGGCTGGCTCCACTGACAGGCTAACTAGCCTACCTGGGAGCTGAAGTATGAAGTATAAAGTATATTATATATTAAATGCAAAAAACTTCACTTTTTTACGTGAAGGTCAAAATATGAGAATAAAAACCCACTCTAATAGACAGAGTTTATTTCCACGACAGTTTCGACGCCCACTCTATTAGAGTGGGTTTTTATTCTCATATATTATATATATTATCATATAACGAGTATATAATATATTATGACTAGTACAGTTCCCGTCGCTTCGCTGACGGTTAGACAGGCTAAACTACAAAAAAAGAACCCAGCCGTGAAAATTTTGAGCTTCACATTGTGTCAACATTTCTGAATCTCGTATCTCCCAAAACCTCCTCACCCCCATTCATACAACTTGGGGGCTAACCCCCTCCCCATTACCCCCACCCATCCCCATTACCCCACCCATCCCCATTACCCCCACCCCCACCCTTCCCCCATTGCTAAACTACAGAAAAGAACACAGTCATTAAAATCTTGAGCTTCACATTTCCGCCCGTAATACAATTTCTGAATTTTTTTTACAATTTCTGAATTTTTTCTCACAATTTTTTCTCACAATTTCTGAAAGTGTGACGGACAGACGGACAGACGGACAGACAGACGGACAGACGGACAGCTCTCTTATTATAATATAGATTGATATAAAAATATCTTATGTATTAAGATATATTTTGCTAGAGTAAATGCCTAAACCATTTGACTGCATTTTACTGAAAACCCTTATATCAAATAACTATTTATTGCTAAGTGATAACTTCATAAGTGTCCGAAGGGCGGCTAAATCAGTATGGCCCTTGGCGCCAGGAAACCTAAATCCGCCCCTGGTCAATCTCATTTTCGTTTGCGATTCGCAAGTGAAAATGAATAAAGTGAGATATCCAGACCTGCGAAAAGAGTTTCTTCATTTGAGAAAGAGTGTCACTCCCATCGCATTTCATAACTTAACTATATTAATCTAACTGAACATTAGCTTAACTTGATCTAACTTAACATTAGCTTAACTTGATCTAACCTAACATTAACTTAACTTGACCTAACCTAACGTAACCTAACTATAAATAAATGGGCGAATGCCGTGGGTGAGAATGAGAATGGCATGAACTGAGAGGGATTGATTTGGGAATTGCCTCCTTTGCGATTCCTACTCGCGAATTTCTTACTCTTGAGCGCGGAACGAAATGGGACTCCCATTGAGTGGGAAGATGATCCCCTTTAGACTCCTTATTTGGGTATGAAATTAAAATTTATTCTCTTCTTTGATGTACCACACCAGAGTTATCCAAAATGGTTGATATAACTTTTCTTTAACTGTTTCCATATCTTCTTTTTAATTCTCATCTTCCACTAAGAAAACAATTTTTTAATTAAAATTCTAAAGCCACTTCTTCAAAAGGGAATATTCTCTTAAATTGAAGAAAATTACATTAGATTTAAAAATTTTTCACCGAAATTGTCTTAATTTATATAAATTTTTAGTACTGTAAAAATACACTCTTAAATAGATGAGAAAAGAATTTTATTTCGAAAGAAAGTATGTTTTTTCTACATTAACTGTATGCCGTACGAAAGTCACGAGTTCCAAAGTTACAGGCTAACAAAGATCCGAAAAATCCACTCTGGTTTAGCCAAAGAAAGAAAATACAAAGAGAGAAACCACTCGGTCAGAGAACAGTGTAATATCTGAATTTAAAAAAAAATAAAGATAATTATACAAAGATATTCCGCGCAGAAACGTGCGCGTATCGTGTTAATTGCATACCCTCCAAGCTGATCCAGGGACTACAAATAGTGTGCTGAACAAACACGGAAACCTCACTCTCCGTAAACGTGTTGTTCTGTAATCTCACTCAAAGTGTGTTGTTAACCACTCAACTAATTATTCGTGCTATATTTTATGATTTTACTCATTTCATAAAAAAAAAAGAAAGAAAAAAACAAAGCAGTGATGAAAAATGTAAGCCCCCCACCGTGCCGATTTCAACACATTTCCAAGCTGATTCGGGAATTGAACGGCATTTTTTTTTAGCGTACGCCGTAAAGGTTGTTTAACCTCGTTCTTAATAGTTGAGATAACGTAACGAAGAGGAACTACAGCTTTACGTGAGATTCGAACCAATACCCCACCAAGAAAAATCCAAAGAAGCATCTTAATTGTTAAC
This sequence comes from Bathynomus jamesi, assembly GCA_023014485.1. NCBI lineage: Eukaryota > Metazoa > Arthropoda > Malacostraca > Isopoda > Cirolanidae > Bathynomus > Bathynomus jamesi. The sequence goes on from JAJOZX010002225.1 coordinate 196,684, forward strand.
ATCTGAATCCGAATCGATACTCGAACCAAGGAACTTCAAATTAACAGACCGGCGTTCTACCAGTAAGCGAGCTAAGAGGATTAACTTCAGTAACAGTGAAAAACATATTTTTATAACACTTTTCTATTTTGAAATTTCCAAACTTTTTTAGGTCATAAGAGTTTTTGTTGGAAAGGGGAAAGGCAATAAAATGAGAAACTTAGTGGGACTCGAACCTGCGTTCCACCCACTCTCACTAGATCCATCTTATGTCAGTGGGGTCATTGCACTTAAAATCCATTCAACATTTTCTTTTTATACATAAACTCCCAAAACAAAATTTAATTTGTTTTACCGTTTTATCTGGATCAACACCCACACACATATATATATATATATATATATATACACATTTAACTGCAATGACCACGCAGTATATTAATGTATAGAAACGACGTAAGTATAGAGGAGCGTTCTGCACACGAGGAAGAGAAATAACGAACAAATGAAAAATGAGGTGAACCGCCCGGGAATCGAACCCAGGCTCTTCCGATTGCCGGTCAGATGCGCTATCCATTACACCACGGGCCTCGATCAGTCATAAGTCGAAATTCTCCTACATAGGGCAGAAACCAATGCCCTGAGAGGGCACCCTCGCAAATCGTGAATATGTACATTTAACTGCAATGACCACGCAGTATATTAATGTATAGAAACGACGTAAGTATAGAGGAGCGTTCTGCACACGAGGAAGAGAAATAACGAACAAATGAAAATATATATAATATATATATATATATATATATATATGGCCAAATGAAGAAGCCTTAGCGAGACCAAGAACAAGAAAAGCATTTAAAATCACCACAGAGAAAAGAATTGAAGAGTAGAAAAACTAAATTTTGGCAAAGTTTTCTTAATGAAGTTCCGAAAAACGAAAGGAACTCTTTTTCTCTCTTTCTGGAATGAAACTACAATAATTTTAGCTACAACGAGACAGGATGGATGTAAAACCTGATTGAAACAAATATAACGAAACGAATTGAGATGAAGCACAAACTTTCTGGTGGGAAACGAAAACTAGGCACGTATGGATATTTTACGAACGTTTCAGAAACGGTAATAAATTTAATGTAATAGATACAAAGACTCTTGTAAAGGTAATTTAATGTTTTTCGCCTTGATGGATTTTTTTTTTTTTTTTTTTTTTTTTTTGTGGTTTTTAGAGCTCCTTTTATACATCTGGATTAATAGTATGGTCATTCAGAAAGCCGCAACAATAAAGCGATATAATAAAGCGATGAGGTTATTTTCATTGATTTATATTTATTTGCTTATTAAATATTTGAGTTCATCAGGGGTACTATCGCGGCACCCTCTTATTTTCCTGTTGAACTATGTAACTATATGAAGGTTTTATTTAATTCATGGTAATCCCATATGTGAGCAGAACTAACATTGAATGCAGGTGTCCCTTCTTATAACTTTTGGCAAACAGACGCCAGCCAGTAAGACCCTTGCTGTTTTAACCCATTAGAAATGTTTTATTTATGTAGAAGTCCCTTAGCTCTTCCTTAATGACTGCTATTAAGATGACCAACTGAAAGATTATAAATTACTTCATATATATATATATGATGAATAAAACCACGAAGGAAAAAGAAACACAAAGCAGACAAGGCTAACACCTTAGTCATTATGGACAAAGTGGATTACATTGGAAAGATGAATGAGCTGCTTCAGGACCCCGCCACATACGTGAAACTTAGGAAGAACCCACAGGATGATGTCATCAAATCTTTCAATAGTGGCTTGAAACGCATTCTCAAAGATCATAAGGATTTAATTCCCCTTTTTTTGTCCACTTCACCTGCTTTGCCTTATCTTTATGGTCTTATTAAAACCCACAAACCGGGTAACCCTATGCGCCCTATTATTAGCTCGGTGGGCTCATTACCTATAAACTCTCCAAATGGCTTGTTAATGTTTGTCCCCATTCTTGGAACTGTCTCTGATTCACACGTAAAAAATTCCATGGATCTCACTGAAAAATTGAATAATGTTCGCATTAATACCAACGATAGATTGATCAGTTTCGACGTTTGTTCATTGTTCACAAAAGTTCCGATTGATGATATGCTTGACTTTCTCGCCAGAGAATTACATAATTATGATTTACCATTACCTGCACACACTGTTTTGGAGCTTATTAAGCTTTGTATCAAGGATTGTAAATTCACTTTCAATGGCGAGCATTATCAACAAGTTTTTGGGATGGCCATGGGCAACCCTTTGTCGCCCCTTCTCTCCAATATTTATATGGAGTTTTTGAAATTACTTACATTCCGAGAATCCTGGGGGTTGGCATCCCTTGGTTGCGGTACGTCGACGATATTTTGTGTATCTGGCCATGAATCGTGACCTGGATGACTTCCTCCTTCAGTTAAATGACCAAGTCCCCTCCATTAAATTTACTTTAGAAGTGGAACAAGACAACTCAATCCCGTTTTTGGATGTGCGTGTTCATAGGGATAGCCCGGGTTTTAAGTTTAGTATATATCGGAAAAAAACAAACAATTTGTCCTACGTACACTTTTACTCTGGACATGACACCCCTATTAAAAAGGCCATATTTTCCTCAATGTTTCTCCGCTCTCTTAGGATCGCCAGTCCTGAATACATCGATGCCGAATTGGAAAATATCAACGGTATTGGAAGTGAGTTGTGTTACCCATCTGCGTTCATGGAATCTTGTCTTAATAAGGCTAAACGAACCTTCTATCGTGTGAATAAACACTCGCACCTTGTCAAAGAATATTTTAGTACTTCCATTTTTCCCGGGCTTCTTAGGCATTGCTAATGTACTTAAACTTTTGGATATCAGCGTAGTTTTTTCATATAACAATATTGTGAAAAACATCATAGTAAAAAATAGCCCTACCAATAATTTAGGCATTATCTATAAAATTGGGTGTAAGCAATGTGATTCCTTTTACATAGGTCAGACGGGAAAGGATTTGCAAACGGTGTAAAACAGCATCAATATTCCGTTAGAACGGGACAGTTGTCCAGTGCCCTTTTTGTCCATTTGTCAGAGTTATCCCATTGTATTGATTGGAATAATGTTTCAGTTTTGTTTCACTCTAGCAACATTGTTAATAGAAATATTCTTGAGTCGGCTATAATTCAACTTACAAATAACCTTAACATGAGTAAAGGTCTGTTTCAACTTGATCCCGTTGCTCTGAATTCCTTCAGAATGGATTTAAACAAAAAGGGCAGGTTGTTAAATCTTTGGTAAAAAATTTGTTTTGTCTGTTGTTTCCCTTACAATTTTATTTTTCAATTTTTTGCTGTATGAGTGTATGTGTATGTATGTATGTGTATGTGCGTATGTGTGTGGTCATTGCAGTTAAATGTGTTTGTATGTATATGTGTGTATATGTATGATGTATGTGTGTATATGTATGTATGTATGTATGTATGCAGTTAAATATATATATATATATGTATATGTGTATGTACCTTACCTTACCTTACAACCTCACAAAGGTTCTGCGGGATGATTTCTCATTTCGTGAAGGTCAAGCTTGTATATATATATATATATATATATGTGTGTGTGTGTGTGTGTGTTGTATATATGTGTGTATATGTATATATATATTTGGGTATGTGCGGGTATATATGTGTACGTGTATTATTTGTAATTTTTTCAAGTTATATTTATTTTTATTTCTTTATTCTTTTGCGACCTACCGTTTTCTCAGACAATAATTATAAAAACAAATTTGGTAATTTTTTTTCCCTTATGTATATATATATATATATATTATATTCTGTATATATTGCGTTTATATTTCGTATATATACCGTAAATATGTTGTATATATATTTTATTGTTCTTTATATATCATCTAGGGATCATTTTGTTTTCCAATTTATATTTACTTGTACTTTTGTATTCGTTTGTGACTATAATATGCATATGTGGTAATTTTTCCCTTATAAATTGGTGTGCCTCTCTTAAAATTTATCTTTCAATTTTTATTTTTTAATAATGTGACATATATCAATTTGGCAGCATCTATTAAATCGATTGTAAAACCTCCCTCTTGAGCTTGAATTGGTAGACTCCACTTACAATATTTATATTTATTTTTATTTCTTTATTCTTTTGTGACCTGTTCCATAAAAAAGCCATTTGAATTTATATGGAAGGTCGGCCAAAGTGCTAAAAGTGTCTTTATATATATATATATATATATATTATATGTGTATATATATGTATATATATATATATGTATGTATATGTATTTATGGGTTTTTTTTATTTGCCTGTTTATTTCTTTATGATTATTTAGGCTGTGACATATATATCACTAAGGCACTATTTTGTAATTAATTTTTCTCAATTTATATTTATATTTATTTTTATTTCTTTATTCTTCTGTGACCATATAAATGTTGGCTCCTCCCACAATTTTTTTCTATGCTTACTATATATATGTATATATTTATATATATATATATATATGTATATATATATATATGTATATATATGTGAATATGTATGTATGTATGTTTATTTTTGTAACCTATATATTGCCTTGATCTGTCCTTTCACTCCAGTGTTCCTGAGGATGTCATTAGACGAAAGCGCTTGAGCACCCTTTGTGTTTCTTTTTCCTTCGTGGTTTTATTCATCATAAATACTTTTCACTTGTCACTTTCGTGAAATAATTTTTCATATATATATATATATATATATATATATATATATAGTAAAAATGAGTCCCTCAGGCCACTTTATCCTGAGCTTAATGTTATATATATATATATATATATATATATATATATATATATATATATATATATATTATATATATATATATATGTATATACAGTGTGTGTGTGTGTGTGTGTGTGTGTGTGTATATATGTATACTATATATATATACAATCCTCCGTTTAAAGTTTAAACTGAGGATAAAGTGGCCTGAAGGACCTATTATTATTATTATCCGTTCACATTTCTTTGTTTTTCGTTGGAAGTTTTGAACTCTGAAAAATTATAGTCTGTTAAAAAAATGCTTTCTGAAAGTGAAATTCAGAACGCAGCGGTTGGGGTAGGAATGAATGTTCAAAAGCAGAAGTTGTGCATTGTGGTGTATGTACTGTATAGGCATGAGTTTCCCCAGAGATTCTTGTGGATCTTGAAAACCTATCAATGGGTGATACTGGATTGAAAATATTCAGAATAATGGTGACTGAAAATATATATAGAAACTGAAAGGGTGGAATATTTCGTTATAATATAAGGATGAGAGCTTATTTATGATATTTCTTTTGTTGACTGTTTTCAAGGCCCTATTTTGGATCGCATCAAAGTATCTGAGTACAGCTCCAACACATCCATTTAGTTTGGATGTATTGAAAGATACCATGTTGTCAGAACTACACTTTAGAACAAGGAAAGTAAGAGTTTAGTGAGTGCATGATAAACTGGTTTGAATCTGTGAGTCTATGAGATTAGTTTGGGGTGCTGTGATTTAAGGATAAAAAGCTATGCACGAATTCTATCGTGACGGAATTACACAGCACAACCCGTTTTGGTCATTTTCTAGCTATGCTATTATTAGAAAATGTTGGACGTAGTTATTTAATAATTATTTTCTAAATCTGCCTAGCCATACCTTAACTACTGAATAGAAAAAGGAAGATATTATTAAATCTTTTTTCTAGATTATGAAACAATGTATGTGACGGAATTATTTGCCTCCGACAAATGTTTTTAAACAGTTCCAATATTTGTGGAATATCTCCAAACTGGTAGTTTCTTTTGATTCTTTTCGGTGAAAAAAGCAAACAAAAGTCGAGTAGGGTTGATTGTAGGTGTATATAAATTCTGTCTAGGCAATGCTATTTAAGCTTGGGCAAGTCAATTATCGTGACAGAATTACTTTTTGGGGTGTGACAGAAGTAACTGTCTGGTAATTCTGTAACAAGACAGAACAATACCGGGTGATTACAAATGCTCTTCCCAATTTTAAGCATTTATTATGAAAAAACTAACAAAGCGACAGCGAAAAGCAAGATATACAAATAAAGAAGAACTAAAAGAGTTTTATTACAAGTTATTGAAGTTCAATATGAACTTCTTTTGTGGTTCCTTTTGACGTTACATTCCTAAATGAGCAATTGCCTGATCGTTGGATCGGGCGTGGGGGGCCCATTCCTTGTCCGGCTCGTTCGCCCGATCTATCTCCCCCCTTGATTTCTTCCTCTGGGTCTATGTCAAAAATGGAGTTTTTCTTCCAACAATGGCAACAGCTTTGGAGCATTTAAAGGAAAGAATGCGTGAGACTGTTAGAAAAGTTTAGTATGATATGCTACAAAATGTATGGAGGGAAACAGAATACCACTTTGATGTCTACAGAGCCACAAAAGGAGCTCATATTGAACTTCAGTAGCTTGTAAATAAAACTTTTTGAGTTTTTCTTTATTTGTATATCTTGCTTTTCGGTGTGGCTTTGTTAGTTTTTTCATAATAAATCTTTAAAACCAGGAAGATCATTTGTAATCACCCAGTTTATAAATATCTTGTGCAAAATATTCTTTACTCTTGACAAATGTGAAGGATCGGCTTCGCAACAGAATGATATATAAGTTGACAAGATTTTTCAAAATTTTAAAAATAGCTTTATTGCCACGATTGGCGTGGAATTCGTGTATGATGTGTTCAATCATCAGAATAAGAATGTATGAAATTTTCTGTAATAGAGTGGAGGTTCTTAATCTAAAGAAGGAATAATGCTGGTGCTAGGACGAATCTTCGAGGAATGCTAGAGTTAGCTGAGTAAAAATCAGAAAAGAGTCCGTCCTATAGAACACGTTTTCTGAAACTTGACAGAATAGACGAAAGTAAGAAAAGAAGGAAGAAAGTCCACAGGAAGGAAGTATGGAAGTGAAAGAACGATCCCACGCTCTGTCAAATGTTTTTAAATATCCAGTGCTGTGGCGTATGCCTTACCTCTGTTTGTCCATTGTCCTGAATGCGTCAATAGAGAGACTTTATCGGAAGCCATACAGCTGGGCGTGGATAAGGTTATTTATTTTTTTAAGAAGTTCAAGGGTGTGGATATTAGTGACGGTTTAGATTGTTTCACTAATGTCGAATGTCATGGAAAAAGGGTTGTAGTTTGAAGGATCTGAATGATTGCCCTTTTCGAGCTAGGACTGACTGAATATTGGTTTCTTTCCAAGAATGAAATTTAGGAGCACGAAGAGATAAACGAAGAGTTTCGATGGAATAGTACCAAGTTCAAGAAAACACTGCTTTAGGACAATCTGTAGAATTTTATTAGAACCTCGAGCTTTATCAGTTTTGAGTGTTTTCAAGAACGCTTTAAAATATGTCTTTTCTAAATCTAGTTTCTGAAAACAAGGAAATGGCTACCTTGCTAAACGAATTCTTCACGTCAGTTTTTACTATAGAAGATGTAACGAATATCCCTACGGTCATAGACATAATACCTTTTGATAATGGTAATATTTTGGATAATATCATGGTTAGTGAAGGGGAAGTAATGCGCTATATTGATAAAATGAAAACGCGTAAATCACCGGGGCCGGATTCCATATATCCCATACAACTAAAAGAATTAAAAGATAGCATTGTTGTGCCGCTAACAAAGATTTTTAATGCGTCTATTTCTGAGGGGTCCGTACCAGATAATTTCAAGTTAGCAAACGTAACACCTATCTTTAAGAAAGGCGATAAAAGTGCGGCGGGAAATTATAGGCCAATAAGTTTAACGTCTGTTGTAGGTAAGCTACTGGAATCAATAATTAGGGATCGTATAGTCGAACACTTAGAAGTGCATAAACTAGTTAGAAATACGCAGCACGGTTTTAGGCGAAACAAATCATGCTTAACTAATCTTTTAGAATTTTTCCAAAGCATGGTTGACGTTTACGATAGACATCGGGCGGTTGATGTAGTGTATTTAGATTTTCAAAAAGCGTTTGACACCGTGCCGCACAAAAGACTCATTGAAAAAACTAAGGCTCATGGAATCAGGGGTGTAGTAATAAATTGGCTAGAAGAGTGGTTGCGAGGTAGGAAACAGAGGGTGGTCGTTGATGGAGCGGAGTCGTGTTAGGCTAATGTAGCGAGTGGCGTTCCTCAGGGTTCTGTGTTGGGCCCCATTGCTTTTTCTTATATATATTAACGATTTAGATGTCGGCCTAGTCAGTACAGTTTCAAAGTTTGCGGATGACACGAAGCTGGGTGGTAGGGCGATTAATGACGAAGATAGAGGTAAAATCCAGAATGATCTGAATAAAATCGTTGATTGGTCAGTCACATGGCAAATGAGATTTAACGTTGATAAGTGCAAAATTTTGCATATACGTTCGCGTAACGGTAATTTTGCGTATAGTATGTCAGGGAAAGATTTAACAAGCGTAGAGCAGGAAAAAGATTTAGGAGTTATAGTCACTGGTGATTTAAAAGTAGCGAAACAAAGTACAGCAGCGGTCAATAAGGCGAACAAAGTGTTAGGTTTTATAGCTCGAAATTTTGAGTACAAATCGTGCGATATTATAGTTCCACTTTATAAATCATTAGTTAGACCCCATTTGGAGTACGCGGTCCAATTTTGGAATCCGCATATGCGCAAAGATATAGACAAAATCGAAAGAGTTCAAAGACGAGCAACTAAGATGATTCCGTCGCTTAGGTCAAAGTCGTACGAGGATAGGCTTAAGGAGTTAAAATTAACAACACTCGAGACTAGTAGGCTAAGGGGTGATTTAATCCAGGTTTTCAAAATTATGAATGGGTTCGATAACGTAGATAGAGATAGCTTTTTCGAAATATCTCAATATAATAGGACTAGAAATAACGGGTGTAAGTTGACAAGTAGAAGGTTCGAGACAGCAGTTGCCAAAAACTTTTTTACGCATAGAATAGTAAATAGGTGGAATAGTTTGCTGGTAGAAGTAATTAGTAGCACGTCTATAAACATGTTTAAAAATCGAATAGACGCATATGTTGATAGATTGGGTATAGTTTAAGGTAGTAAAATTAAGGCTTTGTGGTGATAGATCCCACAGCTCAACACAAGTGTTGTGGGATATAGGGAGGTAGCATCTTGGGTTAGGGAATACTCTCTGTCCTTACACACCCCATTTAAAGAGATTCCTCTGCCGAGCGGTGGCCCCGATAGTACTGTGAGGTACTGAAAAACTCATGATCTTAACTTGCCCCACAAACACCTTGAAATGGGAGACCCAAAATGGGTGCACACACATTTCTACATTACTGTACAGTCTTTACAGCCACACCTACACTTTTCCTCCTAAGTTATATATTGTAATGTATATTGGTTGTAAATTTTGACTTGGTCCGCAATCGATATGGACCGTGACTTATTTTTCGTTGGGCAAGGTACTAGTATTGATGGATACCGTAATGAAAATGACTGGATTCTTTGGATCTGATATATTTGCATGTCGGTTATAAATAGATATAGAGTGTAACATATTTGTGGATAGTAGTCTATTATGACTTGATCCTCTGGATTCAGAGATTCTATCTTTAGTTTTAAATCGATAATTAATTAGTTTTTAATTGATAATTATTTAGTTTTGCAAAAATTGGTAGTTGCGAATGTACAGGCAGTTGTTACATAAATTTCTTATGTTCTTGTGGTTCGGAACCCACGTAAAATTGTAGGTCCCCTCCGCCACCACGGAGGACATACACAATTACGAACACAGTTTGATAGACTAGCCATGAGTGGATCCTAGGGTCTTTGTTGGTCTGAAACATTATAACATTATAACATTATAAATACCATCTAATACGACAGTACAAATAATGCTACCTGTTACGAGTTAACCAGAAAGTACGGAGAAGGAAAATTATTAATCAGTGTACCACAGAGTTTCTCAACATTTTCCCACGACGCTGCACTAAAATATAGTTGGAAATGTCACCACACACCTTTTTTTTTAAATGTTTTTCATTTACCTCACTCGGAAACATAACGGCCACGGCTCTCTAGCAAAGTAAAAGCTGGCAATTTAGACAAAAGAACATTATTATATGTTTATATCATTAGGCATTCTCAAACTCTAGCGCGGCCTGGGACTTCTAACAAAGAGGAGGTAGAACCTTTACTAAGAAATATGCAGCAAGCTAAAAGCCAGGTACTTCACGCCAGACATCTTTCTCATAAGAAGGTTTCTTCCTCGAACTTTTTAGGCGGCTTACGTACATACGAGGATGTTTTACGATTAAAGGTATGACCTCCGATATATATATATGAAAATTATTTCACGAAAATAACACGTGAAAAATATTTATGATGAATAAAACCACAAAGGAAAGGAAACACAGAGTGGTGCTGAAGCGCTTTCGTCTAATGACATCCTCAGGAACACTGAAGTAAATAAAGAGTTCAAGACAATATATAGGTTACAAAAAATATATATATATATATATATATAATAAATACAGAAATAAAAATTGTGGGAGGAGCATACAAATTTGAAGGGAAAACTACCAATTTTAGCACTTTGTCCGAATTCAACACAAGATCAAATGGATTGTTTACAACCAATTTTATAGATAATGCCCGAATATATAGGTCACAAAAAAAAAAAATTAAAATTAATTAAAAAATAAAAATTGTAAGAGGAGCATACAAATTTATAAGGGAAAATTACCAAAGTTTTAGCACTCTGCCCTTCTTGTCTAAATCTGTTCTGAACGAATTCAAAACAACGGGATCGAGTTGAAAAAGACCTTTGCTCATGTTAAAGTTATTTGTAAGTTGGATAATAGCAGACTCCAGAATATTTCTATTACAATGTTGCTAGAGTGAAACAAAACTGCTGCATTATTCCAGTCAATACAATGGGATAACTCTGACAAATGGACAAAAAGGGCACTGGACGACTGTCCCGTTCTAACGGAATATTGATGCTGTTTTACACGCGTGTGCAAATCCTTTCCCGTTTGACCAACGTAAAAGGAATCACATTGTTTACAACCAATTTTATAGATAATGCCTGAATTATTGGTAGGGCTATTTTTTATTATGACATTTTTCACAATATTGTTATATGAAAATACTACATTAATATCCAAAGTTTAAGTACATTAGCAATGCCTAAAAAGCCCGGAAAAATGGAAGTATTAAAATACTCTTTGACAAAGTGCGAGTGTTATTATTTACACGATAGAACATTCGTTTTGCCTTGTTAAGACAAGATTCCATAAACGCAGGTGGGTAGCACAGATCACTTCCAATACCGTTGATTTTTTTCCAATTCAGCATCGATGTATTCCGGATTGGCGATCCTAAGAGCGCGGAGAAACATTGAAGAAAATATGGCCTTCTTAATGGGAGTGTCATGTCCAGAGTAAAAATGTACGTGAAAAATAGCCCTACCAATAATTCAGACATTATCTATAAAATTGGTTGTAAACAATGTGATTCCTTTTACATTGGTCAGACGGGAAAGGATTTGCACACGCGTGTAAAACAGCATCAATATTCCGTTAGAACGGGACAGTCGTCCAGTGCCCTTTTTGTCCATTTGTCAGAGTTATCCCATTGTATTGATTGGAATAATGCTACAGTTTTGTTTCACTCTAGCAACATTGTTAATAGAAATATTCCTGAGTCTGCTATTATCCAACTTACAAATAACTTTAACATGAGCAAAGGTCTTTTTCAACTCGATCCCGTTGTTTTGAATTCGTTCAGAACGGATTTAGACAAGGAGGGCAGAGTGCTAAAACTTTGATAATTTTCCCTTATAAATTTGTATGCTCCTCTTACAATTTTTTTTTTCAATTTATTTTTATTTCTTATTTTTTTTGTGACCTATATATCATTCAGGCATTATCTATAAAATTGGTTGTAAACAATCCATTTGATCTTGTGTTGAATTCAGGCAAAGTGCTAAAATTGGTAGTTTTCCTTACAAATTTGTATGCTCCTCCCACAATTTTTATTTCTATATTTATTATATATATAATATATATATATATATATATATATATATATATATATTTTTTTTTGTAACCTATATACCTATAGTCTTGAACTCTTTATTTACTTCAGTGTTCCTGAGGATGTCATTAGACGACCACTCTGTTTCCTTTCCATCGTGGTTTTATTCATCATATATATATATATATATATATATATATATATATATAACCTTCGTTAACTTTGGTTTTGCTTCCGCCCGGATTGTTCATTCTCACGAAGGTCAAGCTTGTCACTCCACCTTAGACTTACAGTTTAACGTGGAATCCAAACCACGCCCCACCACCAGCCCAGCGTCTTAACCAAAAGGCTACTCAGGGTACCCATTTATCTACCAACCAATTTCTTTATTGTATGGAAGGATGAACAGCTGAGTTTTGCTGCGCGCCGCCTACTCGTTATTTATCAAATACAGACCCGTATTCTGTATATAACACATGTACATCGTATATTATTATACTATATATACAGTATGTATACAAAATTGAACTACAAGCATTTAACTCAAGACAAAAACCATAAATTATACATTGTGAGGTTGGTGAATAGCAATGAAAATAACTACCTTCATTTTTTCCTTCTTAATATTCAAGGTAAGTTTTTTATGCGTTTCTTCTTCCTCATTACTATTAGGAGGTAGAAGAAACACATAAAAGTTTTAATGAATAAATATTCTGAGGGGTAAATATGTCATTTCAAAGTTAAAATGAAAATGGTTTTCATAAAAAACTGTTCATCCATTCTGAAATAAGATTGAGGCTTCTTTACTCACAATTATTTAAGCATATCATAACAGCACATTTTTCTAAATTTTAAATCAAATTTAAAACATTTTACATTACCTCCACCTCTTTCAATACCCACTGGGCATCTCTACTGACAGTAAATACTAATAATGTTTGGGTTTGTTTAACCTCCTTCTAACGGCAAAGTTCATGTGACGGAGGGGACCTACAAATTTACGTGGAACCCGAACCATGAGTCGTTACATCATATGAAAGCAGAGGACGGTCACCCATCCATCTACCACCCAGACCCACTGTCGCTTAACTTCGCTGATCTCCGGGTAGCGGTGTTGTGGCATGACCACGACGTAGCCCTGCGTAACGGCTAAGTAAAGTCACATAAGAAAGGCGCTGTAGGAGGTACCTACAGCTTCCGAACCAATAATCCTACCAAGGGAGTACCAGAGAAGCACCTTAATCGCTGGAATTGAGGTCCAAGCCGAGACTCAAACCCAGGACATGCAGATTAACATTCCGACTCTCTACCACTAAACTAACCTGTCGGGTCTCTGAACTTGAATAAAATGGTTTGGCATTAACCAGTAAAAATATTAAAGCGGCATGCAGCTGGGCATTAACCCTTCACAACATCTCTTTAAACTGCGGTGTTTTCCCAGTTTCTACCTTGTGTTCCCAAATGGGAAAATGAGGCTGTATTTAAGACATAATAAATACCTGAATTCTTAATATCAGACACCAAAATTCAGATACGGATTTAATGAAAATAAAGCCCCCAAAACGAGCGTATAACCTTTTTTAACACGGTATATGACGCGTTCGGTGGAGAAGGGGCGAACGCCACAAAATTCGAAAAATGAGTTTTTTGTCGTATAATTATCCGTTAAAACCTTTGCTTTACCTATGCAAAAAATTAGATGTTAGTCTGCACTCTTTCACGGTAAAATTTAGGTTTTAATGTATCTCAGAGAAATTCACTCCGCATCATTGCTTCACATTGAACACATCTATCTACTTTCTGGTCACTCGACAATGCCCGGTGATGCTCAATTTGGCCAAATTGAACAAAATATAAAAAATAATTACAGCAATATTATTTACACCAAAAAAGATTATGTTACGGCCATAACTACAGCCGTTTCGCAGCGCTTCCTAGTTGTAGAAATGAAACAGGCTGATTTTCTCAATTTTGACGTCCTAAAAACGTGCATTGTCATTAGGAAATCAACAACTACTAAATTTACAGATGCAAGAAAGTTAATATTTGACTTTCAACACAAAGAAGGCTACGTAATATCTACTGCATACCGCACAACCCCAGATAATAGCCATCCCGTCAGACTGCAGAAAGGGAAAAAATCCTACAGTGTCAGTTTATTCAATCTAGCCCAGCAGACACTGCAACCAAAGTATTCCCAATTGCTGCCAATAACTAAGGAAAAAATAAAAGATCTCAAAGAATTATCAGACCTAATGCCTGCAACTGCAGTAAACTATTATACAAGATTGTTAAAGGAACTGGAAGAAATGCAAAAAACTTCACTTTTTTCAACGTGAAGGTCAAAATATGAAAATAAAAACCCACTCTAATAGACAGAGTTTATTTCCACTCTGTCTATTAGAGTGGGTTTTTATTTTCATGAACTGGAAGAAACCGAAACAGTTGAAGCAGGTAATACAACATTCGACGAAGAGGACCAAATAATGGATTATACCAGTTAACATCAGAAGCTATCAATAAATAATATTGTAAAATTTCTTGGCGTTTTATTATATCGACATATTACACAACAATATTTTACTCAAATATGTGTTCAAATTCATACAACATTTCAATAAACAGGAAAAATACAAAGGTTTAAAGTTTACAAACTTTAACTGCATTTTGTGGCATAATTCGAAAATGTTGCGTTCGCCCCTTCTCCACCGAACGCGTCATATATAATCTTATATTCCTTCATTTTGCCAGCTTCACTGGTTCAGTGGGTAATACCATTTCCCTATAAGTGAAGTGAAAACACTGAGGTCGGGGGTTCGACTCCCGTTGATGCTGGTAATAATAATAATAATAATAATAGAGGAGTAATAATGCAATTGGCGTTGTGCCAGTTTATACTTATTAGCGAGGAAAGTATGCACTGTTGACCAAAAGTTTGGCAAAACAAACTCGTTTATAAAAGTACCTATTACCAACTCAGTTATTAGCAACTTAATTATTAGCAACTCAATTTTTAGCAACTCAGTTTTTAGCAACTCCATTTTTAGAGTAATTTAAGGAAACGTTCTTAAACGAAATAAGGAAATTTTCTAAGAAAAATAGAAGTGCTTCGCTCGAATGGATTTTAGGTGAACCTATTTGGTTTCCTCGTGTTTGGCCTATTTTAGGTAATATTTTATTTTATCTATTTTATTGGAATTCTTTAGCGAAAACTACTTAGCATATTTTTACATTCTTTTTTCTAATAAGATAACATAAATCACTACATTTACTTTATATATATATATATATATATATAACACACACACAGGGTGTTTGAAAACTTTCTGTACAAATTGTAATGGGGGATAGGCAACACCAAGACAAACCCTTTTCGTCTATAAGTGTATGTCCGCTGACGTCACCATTCGGCGCTAGAGGGCGCCGCTGCAATTGGCTAAAAGGTGAAGTGGGCTAGACTCGCGCTTGCCGCGGGCATTCTTAAATCGGACGTAGTACGCGTAACATGGAGCGCTTCACGACTGCTGAGATGGCTGACATGCATATGGTGTATGGGGCTGCCAATGGAAACGGAAGAGCTGCTGTGAGATTGTACCGACAGCGCTTCCCAAACAGACGTGTGACAAACCACCAAACGTTCGCGCATTTGCATCGGCGACTGCGAGAAACTGGAACATTCCATGCAAACATGCATAACACTGGTCGGGAGAGAAACGTGCGCACTCCTGACATGGAAGAAGAAATCCTACGGCGATTTGAGGACAATCCAAACGCAAGCACGTGAGGTGTTGCACGTATCCTCGGTGTGAACCACGACCTGGTCTGGAGAGTGTTGCACGAGCAGCAGTTACATCCGTTTCATCGTCAGAGAGTCCAGGCATTACAACCTCGGGATTACCCTCTTCGTGTGGAATTCGCACGCTGGTTTCTGCAGCAGACAGCGGTGCAGCCTAATTTTCCGGCTTATGTGCTGTTCTCAGATGAGGCCTGTTTCACACGTGAGGGTGTGTTTAACATGCACAATTCTCACGTGTGGGCGCACGCAAATCCACATGCTACACGGGTGCATGCTCATCAAGAACGGTTCGCCGTCAATGTTTGGGCGGGTATCGTCCATGGCAAGTTGATGGGCCGTACCTGCTGCCTGCCCGACTCGACGGGCGGGTTTATCGGATATTTCTTGAAGAAACGTTGCCGGAACTGCTGGAAGATGTTCCCGTGGCTATTCGTAGATGAATGTGGTTTCAACACGACGGGGCCCCAGCACACTCCAGCAACGATGTGCGGGATTATCTGAACGCCACTTTTGGGGACCGATGGATAGGCCGGGGTGGGCCCGTAGCCTGGCCACCGAGATCGCCCGATTTAACATGCCTCGATTTCTTCCTGTGGGGACACATCAAGAACCTCGTGTACGAGACTCCCATTTACTCAGAAGAAGACCTCGTAGCAAGAATCGCTGTCGCCGCTGGAACTGTTCCCGAAATGCCGGGAATCTTTCGACGTGTACGTCGGTCAATGCTTCAACGCTGTCGGGCATGCATTGATGCTACCGGTCGCAACTTTCAGCACCTTCTTTAAATAAACATGCCTTCTTTAAATAAACATGTTACACGTACTACGTCCGATTTAAGAATGCCCGCGGCAAGCGCGAGTCTAGCCCACTTCACCTTTTAGCCAATTGCAGCGGCGCCCTCTCGCGCCGAATGGTGACGTCAGCGGACATACACTTATAGACGAAAAGGGCTTGTCTTGGTGTTGCCTATTCCCCATTACAATTTGTACAGAAAGTTTTCAAACACCCTGTATATATATATGGATAGATAGATAGATAGATAGATAGATAGATAGATACGACTTTAAACAGACATCACTTTAGGTAGATACAGGGTGTTCATAAAGTCATGCAAGTGAATATGGTGAAGTGTACATGCATACTCACTTGCGAGACTTTATGAATACCCTGTAAATAGATATCATTTTAAAGTTTAACTAAACACAGAATTTTATTTTAACAAAAGAAGAACTTAAGTACAGTGCGTTCGAAAAGTCTCTCCGCAGTGCTATGTTAAACGCATAGGAAATTGAAAAACTACAATGTTTCCATTCAACCATGATTTAGTGATTTTATTACATAACCTTTTGATTTTACAGCATGTGTTGAAAGTGTTTTCCACCATTTTGCAGGCACAGAGCAACTCGTCTACACTTGCTGTCAAAAACTTTTTTAAAGTGTTGGTTGATATTGAAGCAATGTAAGTGGATATTGCGGTTTTTAAGTTCTGAATTGTTTTCGGGCGGTCTTTATAAACAACAACTTTTGCTGCTCCCCACAAAAATAGTCGGGTGGCGTAAGGTCTGGGGATCGTGGAGGCCAAAGCCACCTTGAAATTATGCGATCCCCAAACACATCATGCAGTAGCTCCATCGAAAGGTGAGCAGTGTGTACCGTGGCACCATTTGCTGGAAGTATGCATTCAGTATTTCCATTTCGTTTAGCTGTCCAATAAATGGATACAGAATTTCTGAACAGTATCGTTGAGCATTTATCGTCAGTAGTATGACCGCAAAATGTTAGAGTGCAAAGCAATTGCAAATGTTGCAAGATGTAGCAACAGTGCCAACTCCCCCACCCCTTTGTTGCAAGGCACCCCATAGTGCCAACCCCCAACCCCTTTTGTTGCAAGGCACCCATAGTGCCCCCCTTTGTTGCAAGGCACCCCCTAAATGGGGGAGGGAGATGTATTAAGAGCAACAAGGGGTTATGCAACTTAGAGGCGAAGTTATCACCCAAGCTGCAATGAACCCCGCTGGGGGAGACCTCTTTGGGTGATAAGGTGGGACGGTCTCACCCCCCAACGGGTTATACCTAACCTAAGAGAGAGGAGAGAGAGCAGAGGTGTTCGCCTGGCAGGACCCAAGCGCATATTAAGACTTCACCCGAGCGGCCGTTGTCTTACTATGTTCCTAATCAGCCAGCTGGCTTAATCAGCCAGTTGGCTTAGAAGGCTGAGTTGCCAGTTTGCGCTACTTATTTAATTAAAGCATATATTCTGGCATAATCCGCCAGTTGGCTTAGAAGGCTGAGTTGCCAGTTTGCACTATTTATTTAATTAAAGCATACATTCTGGCATAATCCGCAAGTCGGCTTAGAAGGCTGAGTTGCCAGTTTGCACTATTTATTTAATTAAAGCATATATTCTGGCTTAATCAGCCAGTTGGTTTAGAAGGCTAAATTACCAGTTTGCGCTATTTATTTAATTAAAGCATATATTCTGGCTTAATCAGCCAGTTGGCTTAGAAGGCTGAGTTGCAAGTTTGCGCTATTTATTTAATTAAAACATATATTCTAGCTTAATCCGATAGTTGGCGTATATTGCTGAGTTGCCAGTTTGCGCTATTTATTTAATTAAAGCATATATTCTGACATAATCCGCAATTTGGCTTAGAAGGTTGAGTTGCCAGATAGCGCTATTCATATAATTAATGCATATATTCTGGTTTAGAAATCCGCTTTAGAAGCCAGCCAATTGATATAATTAAATACCGTGTACAACCAAAAGAATTAAATAAAACACCATTATATTATTCTGTTTATTTAGGCGAGTTCATGGAAATATATAGAAAATAAATATACAATGGAATATATATGATAAAAAAAATAATAGCATAGGACGATCAATATATAATAAATATACAATGGAATATATATATGATCAAAAAATAATAATAGCATCACGAACGGGAAATATATAATCAAAAATATACCAAAAGTTGTATTATCAATATATTAGTACAGAAAAAATGTATACAGTTATATTAAATAATTAAATATATGATAAAAAAATATACAAAACGTTGTATTATCAATATATTAGTACAGGAAAAATATATAGTTATATTAAATAATTAAATATAATGAAAATAATAATACACGAAACGTATAATCAATTGCATATTAGTACAGGAAATATATATATATATATATATACACACACACACACACACACACACACAATTAAATAATTAAATATACATCCTTTATGTTCTACGGTGCTAAACGCTAAACTCACACGTAATAGAGTCTACATCCACATCGATATTACTTTGTACTACATAGTAAACCGCCCAAGCAACACTTCACCGTTTTAAATTATATGGATGCCTATACTCGACATAAATGGCTTTCATATCATTCAATACTATTTTTGTGCCTACTTTACATCTGGTTGGCAAGTTATCTTCAAACACGACTAGAATACACTCAAAAGCACGCACAAAGAGGTCATCGTTAACCACAACATCATTATTAAATACAAGTTTATAAACAAGCCATTCCAATCGAGGGTTTTTTCTAACCGTCCCGAGCTTTCCAATCGTGAACTCTTCTTCACAACGCATAACGCCAATTGAAATAATCTTCCAAGTCGTAACGACAGCTATTCATTATATTGAGGTACAGCTCTTCAGGGTGAACAGTGTGGGTGAGCTCAGCCCTGTACCGCTCAAGTGCTTTGTACCAAAGTTCAGGATATTTCGAGGAATCTAAACCTTTTAAATATGCATCCAGCTCTAGACCATTCTCGCTTTGTTCATTCCTACATTTGATAAATCCGTTGAGCAGAGCGGTGTATGCGTATTCAAGAACCGTGTCAAAATAAATCATACCCGTAACACGGACGTCTAATATAGGTTTCAGCTTGCGGAATCCGACGATCTCAAACATTCTGTCGTTATTGAAACGGTTTCGCATAGAGAAAAGAACGTTATTATCAGACGCGTTCTTCCACATCAGTCGTATATCAATGCATGGCTGTTCGTTATTTATATACAACGTGCAAACAACGGCATATGAGGGGGCGTCACTAATCTGCTCTCTTCTTGTACCTACACCTGCAGGTATTTTATAACGGTCCTCTTCCCACTTCTCAACTATCACGAAGACTCTATTCATCTCCTCAACACTTAAATAAATAACATTACGTTTGCTTGCTTACCTGCAAATCGTTTCAAGTACATAGTTAATGGTGCCGGTTTCACGCCTGAACACGCGCAATGACTTCGCCACGGAGACATCGTACGAGGCGTTGAGAATGCTTCTGAAAGGAAGTTCCATCGTATTCGCACGTCCACTCGCTTCAAGCTGTGAGATGACTATGAGCCACAGGTGGACGGATTGGCTCGACAGACGGAGTGAGTCACGCTGATGAAACGTGTATGGGTTTGTTCAAACTCGTGTGTTTCGTGAGGTACTCGGGTGGGCGGCTCGCTGTGGGGAACGCGCGTCACACTGCTAAACCGTGTACAGGCTTGTTCGAACTCTTATGCTCTTGGACAAACAGAATTTTCCACTACATGAAACATTACCAGCTTTAATGTTTTATCACTCACTAGACGTTCATTTCCACAAACTAAACATCTTCACAATCCGGCGCACTATTTGAGAAAAACATATGTCCATATTTGTCCTTTTTGTATAACAAGCGATACTCGTATCTAAAGTCTGTTAAAAACTCACACAGCCCATTAGCCACAACCTCACTACAAACCTCATCATGTATATGAGGGGTCGCGCGTCTTAAGGTACCTACGCGCCACCACAGGCGAAAACGTGTTTTTGATGGATATCACTATTTTCATCTTCCTCTATCGCAAGAATATTGCTGAACTTTGGAGGCGATTTCTGGCGAATTTTAATTTTGGCGCTTAGGTACCTTAAGACGCGGGACCCCTCATATGTTAATAATCTTTGGTAACCTTTGGTTAGCTTCCGCCCGAATTGTTAATTCTGACGAAGGTCAAGCTTTTCACTCCACCTTAGACCTACAGTTTAACGTGGAATCCGAACCACGCCCATCAGCTGCCCAGCGTCGTAACCACTAGGCCACCTAGGGTACCCATTTATCTACCAACTACTTCCTTTATTGTGTGGAAGGATGAACAGCTGGGTTTTGCTGCGCGCCGGCTGCCGTCGGGTCCCGAACCCGGGGCCGATGGATTCGTAGTCAGCGACGCTAACCACTACACCACCCAGGTGCATATAGTGGTAATATAGTGGTAAAAATACTTAAGATTCTCCATGATGACAAGATTTACATTTTCAACCGTAGGGTACGAGTAGTCGGTATGGTGTAACATGACATAATATCGCATGTCATACCATCATCAACGAGACTCACTGTCCATAACCGTTGCTTATCTTCTGAACGTGTTGCTTCTTCTACTTCGCGGTATATGTGAGCATTTATAAAGGTTAGGTCTATAATATACCTCAATACATCGTCTGTACTAAGAAATCCTACAATGCCTTCGCCAGAATACCCGTAGAGTATTTGAACATCTTGGTCCTTCGCACGGCTCAATGTAGCCTTAAAAGTGGCAAAGGAGGGGGGAATAGGGAGTTTTTCAGTATCCACCACATCTTGGCACTTTGCCGAATACCACTTCATAAATGTTGAACACGCAATATTAAAGGTAGCCATTACTATTTTCTTCTACGTGGGAGAATACACGTCTGAGCTCAAGATTATGCAGTGGTCAACTGAGCACGCAGGGATAGAGATATGCCAGGTAGCGGCAGAACTCACGTTGCCAATCTTACAGTGGGCGGGGCTTAGCTTTTTATTGTACACACACACACACGCACGCACGCAAAGGAGGAAGTGAAACGCTTATTGAAACACGATGTATTTAATAAACGAAATATTCAAGGTATATATATTTACAAATACGTGTAATAAATAAGTTAAAAATAGACATCAAAGATTATGGTATCCAAAGGGCACGGGTACCAGGTACCTGGTAACGCTTCCTATAGGTGTTACGCCCCCCAGCTTCTGTGCCCAAAAATTGTGGGTACCAGTCAGTTGGGGCGCCGGTCGGACTCATCATCTTCCAAGCGGACTAGTTCCCTCAACGAATCAAAGTTAACGACCCGACGATTCGCGGGTACCCTCACCCGTACCCCATAGGCTTTTGGCCCTGTTGGCACAAACGACTCGGTGTATGCGATGTCTCCATACTCATCCTTGATCGCGTCAGTTAGCTCTCGGAGGAACTCCCCAATAGCGGCATGTATTCACCTTCCCTCGCTATGAATATCACGCTATCTGTATCGGCGTACAAAACCCTCTGCCCAAGAGAATGCAATAGGCCCCAAAGTTTGATGCGTGCGTACGCTGTTGTGAAGCTGGCTACAGGTACGTTTGTAACCCGTGAGGTATCTGTGGCCAATTGGGTATTGTTGTACTTTATTATGTAAGTATTACCTACATTCACGATCTCCATGACCTCTTTATCGGGAGCGTTGGCATAATCCCAGACTTCATTATAACTTTGTGTCAAATGAACGTTCCCTTGCCAGTATTCTGAGCATGTTTCCCCCAAAGACTGTTTAGGCACAACTTTGCACTAAAGCGCTTGCCAGGGTTCTTTACAATTTGGGAACAGTCAAGCTGTATACCTTCACGGTCACGATAACGCTGAATATAAGCCGTTTTTTCATCTTCGGTATCAACCCCTCGCACATATCCTGACGCCTCAACCTTATCTTCAAAAAAGCGTTTATATATGGTGTGAAAAGGGTGGGTAGCTTCCGAAACCTCCACACCTCATGTATCTTCATTATTCTATACCTATGTCGAACGGCTAGAGCCAGCTCAGGGCTTGTATATACACCTCTGATCTTACGCTGGTGGGGTAACATGAGCTTATGATCTATAACGACGGGTAAGATCGGCATCCATAAATCGCGAGGTGGGAGCACATCTACGAAAGAGAATCCAAAGTAGCGCTCATTCATGTTGGCTGAAAACTCCTCGATGGTTGGTATGGTGGGACCCACCATTTTTTCAGGTGCACCTACGGGGTACGGATTGTTCTTCATCACGTAGGGGTATAAAGAACAGAAGTCGTAGTAATGGAGTTTCACTTCTCCGTAGGCAGAAAGTATAGCTTGAAGGGATTTGTACGCCCTCCAAACAAGATATCACCGCATTTGAGAGGATCCATTACCATTGAACGTTTGATCGTGTTTATTTCTTCAAGGTACTGCTGTCCATCTGCTTCTATCCGTGCATCATACTCATGCTCCCACAAGACATTGTGAGTGAACTGGGAGCTTATAAGTTGAGCGCGGGTGCGGGTCCACGCAAGACAGTCGGCAGGAGATCTACCGTGGATATCTCCTACGATTCACACTCAGGACGGGGGCATCCGTGCCACCAGCAACCGTTAAAGGAGTACACAGTCTTCTTACCAGTGGCACGGTTTTCACTTAGACCATCAACCCAAAGAAAACGACCATTAACCTTAATGGGTACTTCACCCGTGTTGCGGGCATGCTTTACGTATACACCTGTCTGCTGCTGTAGGTGTATGAGCCAGTAAATGGCCTTGTACCCATAACTGCGGGGTTGTTTCTGTGGATAACGGCAAAGGTGTCTTTAGGCATGAAGTTATTCTTGAACACCGTAAAGCATAATGAGGCGAAGGTGGTTGCGACTTGAAACGGATCGCATTTGAAACGACATATGTACATCCTTTTAAAGGCCTGGAAACATACTCTAAACACGCGCATATCATTCACGCAATAACGCTCTCATTCATCAGCTATATTATGAGGATTACATTCTTTAAAACTGCTGTAGTATCTGTTAAAATCTTCACGTTCATCTGTACTCATACATTCATAGTTAAAGTAATGTTTGGGTGGAGGTAGTCCTACGTAATTTAAAGTTTCGCTAGTGAGGAATGTGTAAGGGAAATATCCTTTTGAAACTTCAGCGGCTACGCCCATCACCTTGGGTAGCTTTGCTAATTTACAAGGTGTGAATAATAAAGGATCTTTAAACTGTACATTACCTCTTATTTGCCTGTGTATTAGTTTGTTGCCTCTTTGCAAGGGATCACCTGTAAATATCTCAGATGACTCGTGCTCAAGCAACTCCTTATAAAGGAACTGTGTGTCAAATTTTGGCCCGTTATGGGCGAGAATATACACAGTCATTTTTTTTAACTTGTTCCTCTAACTTGACAATAGAGGACACAAAGAGTTTCACAGGGCTATTGTGGGCACTCGTTTTAAAAACGTTTGTCCATTTTCCACATTTGTGACACTCATCACACTCGATCTCCATACACTCATCACAGACAGTCTGGCTCACAAGTAAATGTGGAATAACCTCTTTGGTTTCAGCGTTCGTGTATGTTTCTATATCGTAGTACACAGTTATACAAGGGCGGTTTTTAGGTTTAGCGTATTTCATATAAGATACATGCTTTACATCAACCGCCTTATATTTCTCATGGCATGTAGAACAGTGAATTTCATCACATTTATGCTTGAAATTCCCCCAATTATCCATCATATGAAACATACCACATTCACAGATTCTCATTTTCCTGCACGTGCCAATTGATTTATGGAGCTCAAAACAGTTATTATTGAAAAATGTGCGTCTACACACATCACAATCCCTCTTCTCAGCTTCAACTACACGGCTTTCACATTTGGAGCTTTTACACTGTTCACATACCATGCGATAATCTTTACAATGTTTCACTATATCATCCGCAAACTCGATACACCCTTTACACAAGTCATGATGTCGTCCATATTTTCAACTTTTATCATAACTCGCGTAAAGGCCCCTTATATTACGGATGGGGAGATACGTTGTCCCTCACAGTCCTAAAATAAGTAGGGGCCATGTACGATCTCTCACACAGCTTTTAAAAACATACACAGTTCTACGACGATCATCCATTTCAAATACGACTATACGAAAATTCATTTCCTGTTCTACCCTTCTCAGCTACTCAGGACCCATGTTACAGTCAAACTCAAGTTTACAGTCTACAGTTAGTTTACGGGCACGCCCGACTACCGTAGGCAACCAAATTTTTGAGGCCTGTGTACTTAGTACAGTAAACATACGAGCTAAGACTACTGCTATAAATCCGCAGCCACCATCGACGTTTATATGCCGTCTATAAATAGCCTGAGAATTGAAGTTAAGAGTATAAGGTGTGGCACTATGACCCACAACACGGAATACACGATCAATATTTACCATGAAGTTGTCCATATTGAAGGCTATACTACTGTGAGAGGCCTGCATTATACGGCCTAATATATACTCTATATCTTCAGCTGCCAAACGTCTGAACGGTATTACTACCCAAAAATCACCTACATCTCCGTCATCTGACCCGAATCCGAAGGACAGCCTCGTCCTGACTTCACGTTCGTCCCGGTTCTGAAGGGCAAACTCTACAATACGTTCAACTATGCGCCGTAGTCCGTGTTCAACACCATTGCTATACATGGATCTACGATCAACCCTGACTATATACCGATTTCTAGTCAAGGCCGGCGTGGGGGTAGCGGTGCGCACCAACTCGAATGTTATGCCATCCTCAACAGAACGGGAAGCTGCTGTGGAGGATGTACCCGGAATTGAATAAGGGGGTATATTTGAGGAAGGTACTATTGTGGGGGTTGTGTCTTAAGACGTAGAAGGTTGGGGCTCTATTACTGGTGGTCTAACAACCGGCTCAATCTGGCGCGCTTTATACCTGACGTGGTGGGCTCTTCACCATGCCTCCGCTTTGAAAAGGAGCAGCACTCCAAATTTTTAATATTTTGTAAATGGCCCACTTAGGGGTGTGACGTGTTAGGAATGGATTCTGTAGAAAAATTCAGGTTCACGAGCCCATCCACATGTATTATATCTGGACCTACAGGATGTGGTAAAACTGTGTTTATGCTTGAAATCATTAAAGAAAAGGAAGAGATGTTCTCAAAATTTGTGCATAAAGTTATATGGTGCTATTCGACGTATCAATCAGTGTTCAACGAGTACCAAGATGAAATCTTGTTCCACAAGGGGGTCTATGACGTTAATTCGTTAAAGGGAAATGAACATACAGTCATTGTAATTGACGATCTCATGTTGGAGATGGATAAAACGTTTGCCGAGACATTTACAGTGTTCTCCCACCATCTCAACATAAGCGTGTTCTTCATCAACCAGAATCTATTTTTAAAAAATAGATACAGGCGCGATGTGTCGCTAAATACACAATATCTAGTCTTATTTGCGCAACGTAGAGTTGTGTCTCGAATTGGGGTATTAGCCAATCAAATGTTCCCGAATCAGCGTAAGGAGTTTTTGGAGGTTTATAAAGAGACCACAAACCAGCGTTATGGATATTTGCTTTGTGACGTTCACCCGCGAAACACGTTTAGGGTGCTTCTAAGAACGAATATATTCCCAAGCGAACCTGAAACGGTGTATATTCCAGAATGACAAATAGGCTAAAGAAATACCGTTAATTAATAAGAATCTATCACCGATTGCCCCAGGCACTGCAACAGATGTTTGTTAAAAATATCGACTCTGACTTTTTAAAATGAATCTGTGAAATCTGTCTTAATGTTATAAAATGTAATGTGCCAATGAAACCCTCTCAGAAGGATCGCTTACGTCGTTACAAGAACACAATACGAGCGCTCGCTCATAAAAGTCAAACTGTGGGTAAGAAAAAGCTCATTATTGTACAAAGAGGAGGATCATTCCTACCCATCTTATTTTCAGTTTTGGGTCCTTTACTGACTAGATTAATATAATGAAGAAGGTGGTTGTGATTCCGCACGAGGTGTATGCTTCATTGCAAAGTTCAAAGATTCCAGACACGGTTCTAGAACCCCGTAAAAGTAGGCTTAAAAAGAATGGAAAGCGAGTTGCTAGCCTTATTAAAGAGTGAAAAGTCATCTGATGAGAAAAGGATCTTGTACCAAGAGGCTTTGCAGGAATTTCTTCATGAGTACGAGGATTATAAGAATCCTACAGAGCTCCCCGTGCTTATTGAGAATGGAAGACCGTTTATAATCCCATAATTAATTTTTTTTGTTGTAGAAAGACAAGAAAAGCTATGGTCAAAAGAGACATAATTGGGGCAATTCGCGTATGTTTGAGATATACACTAAACAATGACTCAATTGCTGATGAAGTTTTAATTTTTATGATCTCGAGCGAACTGAAATGACCAACGTTTTGTCGTATAATTTAAAATGCATACCTTATTTCGAATCTTGGAAATCAGAGAATCGCCATTAAAGAAATAAACAACATGTGTGTATATATATGTGTATATATATAATATATATATATATATATATATATATATATTATATATAAATATATACATATATGAGAAAAGTTCAGAATGGAAGGCCGTTCATAACCCCGTAATTATTATTATTTTTTTTTGTTGTAGAAACAGATGTTTCAAATTTTGTTTTTAAATGTGAACGGAGATATAAATATATATATATATATATATATATATATATATATGAAGGAATTAACGAGTTTTACATTGATATAAAATAATTTAAAAGAATAATTATTAGAATTGGTAGAAGCTGAGTTAATTAATACAATTTGATGTGATTATAAATTTTGTGTACATTTCTTGTACTAATTTTAAGAATTTTTAGATGAACTTTTTTCCGGAATTGTACATATATAGGTACGCCTTTGCTTTCCGTACGAATTGTTCATTCTGGTGAAGCTTTACACTCCACCATAGACCTACTTTTAAACGGGGGAGTATATATATATATATAATATATATTATATATATATATGAAAGACAGAAACGTGGAAAGATGCGGGACGGTAAAAAACCCGTCGATTGGAAAGGCTTGTTTATAAACTTGTACTTAATAATGATGTTGTGGTTATCGATGACCTCTTTGTGCGTGCTTTTGATTGTATTCTAGCCGTGTTTAAAGATAACTTGCCAACCGGATGTAAAGTAGGCACAAAAATAGTATTGAATGATATGAAAGCCATTTATGTCGAGTATAGGCATCCGTATCAGTTAAACGGTGAATTGTTGCTTGGACGGTTTTACCACGTAGTACAAAGTAATATCTATGTGGATGTAGACTCTATTACGTGTGAGTTTAGCGTTTTTCACCGTAGAACATAAAGGATGTATATTTAATTATTTAATTGTGTGTATATATATATATATATATATATATATATATATATATATATATATATATATATATATATATTTCCTGTACTAATATGCAATTGATTGTACGTTTCGTGTATTATTATTTTCATTATATTTAATTATTTAATATAACTATATATTTTTCCTGTACTAATATATTAATAATACAACGTTTTGTATATTTTTTATTATATATTTAATTATTTAATATAACTATATATTTTTCCTGTACTAATATATTGATAATACAACGTTTTTATATTTTTGACTATATATTTCCGTTCGTGATGCTATTATTATTTTTTGATCATATATATATTCCATTGTATATTTCTATATATTTCCATTAATTCGCCTAAATAAACAGAATGATGTAATGGTGTTTTATTCAATTCTTTTTGTTTGTACACGGTATTTAATTATATCAATTGGCTGGTTTCTAAAGCGTATTTCTAAACCAGAATATATGCATTATTTATATGAATAGCGCTATCTGGCAACTCAACCTTCTAAGTCAATTGGCGGATTATGTCAGAATATAGGCTTTAATTAAATAAATAGCGCAAACTGGCAACTCAGCCTTCTAAGCCAACTGGCTGATTAAGCCAGAATATATGCTTTAATTAAATAAATAGCGCAAACTGGCAACTCAGCCTTCTAAGCAAACTGTCTGATTAAGCCAGCTGGCTGATTAGGAACATATTAAGACAACGGCCGCTCGGGTGAAGTCTTAATATGCGCTTGGGTCCTGCCATGCGAACACCTCTGCTCTCTCTCCTCTCTCTTAGGTTAGGTATAACCCTTTGGGGGGTGAGACCGTCCCACCTTATCCCCCAAAGAGGTCTCCCCAGCGGGGTTCATTGCAGCTTGGGGGATAACTCTGCCTCTAAGTTGCATAACCCCTTGTTGCTCTTGCAACATTCCCTCCTCCCCCATTTAGGGGTGCCTTGCAACAAAGGGGGTGGGGTTGGCACTCTTGCAACATTTGCAATTGCATTGCACTCTAACATTTTGCAGTCATACTACTACCGTGTTCTCAAAGAAAATGGGACCGACAATTCGCTTTCTTGATATTGCAATCCAAACGCCGATTTTCTGGTCGTGCAATGGTGTTTCATGAATAGTGTTTTATGAATTTTTTACCAAGCTATCGACACACTACTGCCACGATCCCAACTCTGTCACAGTATTGACACGATCAAGTTTAAACCGGCTGAAACCGGCTCAGCGCACATAGACTGGCTATAGCACGTTGACTGAGGAGAGACTTTTCGAACGCACTAAATATAGTTTTAATACATAGGCCTACTTATTTAACCTTTATTTTGTCTAACAAAAACAGAGAGACACGCTCAGTATGTATTTTGTATATGCAGTATGTCTTACATTACAGTTTAATTACCGCGCACGTAATTACTCTCCTAAGTTTTTTAAATTGTACTAAATAATATTTAACAAAATATTTACAGCCACTTTTAAACAGTGAAATAAAGTCTTTCTGAATATATTATTTTCAATGAGAAAAACATTGAACGACAAACAGAAGGGTTGATAAAAGTAAATAGATTTGTTTTTTCCATATTTTTTTATTTCATTATAAATGTCAATAAATAATAAATTTATTGAATCAATAAATGCAAAGAGGAAAGGGACACGATTTTAAATATATTGATTCAATTAATTTATTATTTAGTGACTTTGATAATCAAATGAAGTTTTTTTTCAAAAAAACAAAGGTGTCTATTTACTTTTGACAATCCTTTGTCATACATTTATACATAATAATCAGAGTGAGGAGAGCCAGAAACAGGCACATTGCTCAGGCCAACTAATGCAGTCCATTACTCTATATCCTCTATTATTACTATTACGAGTATCATCGGATTTCGATCACCCGACCTCAGTGTCTTCACTTAACTTACAGGGAAACGGTGTTACCCACTGAGCTACGGGAGCTGGCTTCGACTCCCGATAGTGTTAGTAATAATAATCCTGAAGTTACCGGAATGGCCCCCGTTTGTCTCACCTGAGTGGTGTGCCAGCTTCCGACTATTACATTTCAAGGGTTAAAATATAAATAAGTTTAAAATGAAACATACACCATGTTTGAAATTCGCAAATGGAATAAATTTATGTATGGTTTCACGGAGTCATTTTAATAACTGTTCCATATAATTACTGGTTCCGTAAATGTATACAAGTTCGTGTGTCCGTCCTCTGAGTCCAGATGATGTTGGGACCGTGGTTCGAATCTCGCGTAAAGCTGTAGATCCCCTTCCGTCAAACGACTTTTGCCATTACGAAGGAGGTTAAACAACTCTAAACATTACATTAGTGTAAAAAGATAAAGAAATTATAAAGGAGTACGACAGAAATATTAAACAAATTAAAATACATTTATCAGCTTTCTGCTTTATGACTTGTTTACTTAATAAAAATAATGTTTGTAACACAAAAGGAGTTTCAGGCGAGTTATTTCACGTTTCTTCGAGATCTTTCAGTTCTTTTAGTTTACATTAAAAGTAACGGTTTTTTTTTTTTTTTGAGTTTCCTCGAGTTTCCTCGAGTTTCTTTAGTTTTATATGAGAAGTAGTATCTCTTTCCTGCGAGTTAATCGAGTTTCCTCAGTTTATATCAGAAGCAATGTCTCTTCTCATAACAATTTATTTATATGTGAGTAATTCACATGAAATAACTGCGTGAACCGAATGTAGCTACATACGAAATCACGCAACAAGAAATACCTATAATTGATAAACGATTCATATACAAGAATAATAGTTACATAAACAAAGATTTCTTTCTTTCTTGTTTTTCTCCCTCCTACGCCTTAGATAAAGATTTGTTTGAATTTCAGCTTAAGATATAAAGAAAGTAATAAAGTATATCAAAAGCTTATAATAAAATATCGGGTTGTACTCATATTATATATGGTTATAACTTAGGAACGAAAAGTATTATTTTCCAATATGTTTATCCCCGTTCTTCTGAATGCGCTAGAAAAACATTGTGATTATGAATAGTACACTATCTATAAGCGTATGCTGTGAGTAGCTTTAATTGTTCATTATTTGGTATGTACTTAATAGATTATTTTCAAAAAGTTGTCGATTCACAGTAATTAAGAATTCATTGTTAAAGTGGATATTACTCATATATATATATATATATATATATATATATATATATATATATGGTGTGTGTAGTGGCTAGCGTCGCTGACTACGAATCCATCGACCCCGGGATCGAGACCCGGTGACGGCAGGCAGCGCGCAGCAAGACCCAGCTGTTCATCCTTCCATACAATAAAGAAATTGATTGGTTGATAAATGGGTACCCTGGGTAGCCAAGTGGTTAAGACGCTAAGCTGCTGATGGGGCGTGGTTCGGATGCCACGTTAAACTGTACGTCTAAGGTGGAGTGAAAAGCTTGACCTTCGTCAGAATGAATAATTCGGGCGGAAGTCAAACCAAAGGTATTATATATATATATATATATATATATATGTGTGGTGTGTGTGTGTGTGTGTGTGTGTGTGTACGTTATTTTTATTCTCATTAAAGAAATACATTTTATTAATGTACAGCACACACACACACACACACACACACACACACACACACAAACACATACCCACACACGGCTCGTTACTTGCGCGCATGCACGCACGAACCGTTTTTCCATCAACTTCGCATGCACACTTCCAGTCCAGTGGAAAACAACATCGCTTTGGCGTCATTCCTCATGGCATTTTTTCCTACATATAATATTGAGCAATCGTGCCTGGCATTTAAATCGGCATCCTTTAAGCAATTTTACACCATTTAGATCGGCGGCGCAAATCAACATAACTTTTGGACGGCGTTTTCCGTAGCTAAAGTTTGGAAAAGGGGGATGGGGAGAAAAAAAATCATGTCCATGAGGAAAAATTTTAAAGGATAAATAGATCCCGTCCTCTCAAGCTACCGAGAAGTTTTTTATTTCATTATTTTCTTGTTAAAAGTTTTAATAGGTAACACGTATAAAGAAATTCCATTTTTTATTTCCTTACATTCCTCGTATGTAGATGGCTTTAGTTCTCGATTGCTTTCTGCTTCTCACCTCCTTCCTTCACCCCTCCCCCTTAACAGAAAAAAGAGGTTCGGCTATTAATTTGTACATCTCCCTCTATCTCTCGATATATATATAAATGTATAAAAGTTTAAAGAACTCTTTTTAAATTTTAAAGATTTTTCATTTTTAAAGAAGAGATAACAGCTGAGGTTGACAATAGCGAAAAAAATTTTTTTGTTTTATTTTAAAAAAATAAATTGCTTATTAGACTTTTAACAGAGCATACAACCACATGTAAGTGGTTTTTTGGTAGTTAGGTTAGATTAGGTTAGATTAGATTAATCACCTTAAAATTTTTGCTTTTCCATGCTTATTAGGTTTCTAAAAGTATTCGTTCCACACTGACTATTCCTTTCTCGCCACATATACTCATCGAGTCTACTTGGTAAGCTTAATCTTCTGGTAGACCAGCTATAGCGAAGATTTTTTTATGCGGCTCCAATATGCTTCTATGACAATTAACTAGCCTAGGCCTTGCGATTTGCAACGTGTATCCACCACGCTTAAGTGAAGTGAAAACCTAATGCAGGGCTTCCCAACCTTTATTCTATGCGACCCTGAAAATTATGTTCACACAATTCACACCCCAAACACTGGTCGAAGTTCGACAAACTCCCCAACAGTTATTTTATATATATATATATATATATATTAGTGGTGGACCGGATATCCGCATCGGCATTCGCACTTCTGACTGCGGATGTTATGCTGATATTACCTCTAATAAATTATGCAATTTACAAATAAATTGGCTTATAAAGTAGCTTATAAGGCCCAGTCATGCACATTTCATGTAAAGTATTAATTATTAATGAACAAACAAATATATAAACCTCAAAATATAAATACTGTACCTGGTAACACAGAAAATTGAATGAAACTTGTTTCATTCAATTTTCTGTGGCTGAAACTCTTGAGAAAGTTATTATTTTTATCATAATGAAAACATTGATATTAATTTTAATTCTTATGCATTGCCTGCCATAATAGTAATATCACGAAATTTGAAAAATTATGTCATATACTCATAATTCTATATTATATTGATAGATTAACTAAATATCCGCATCCGCGGATATTGAAATTAAAGATCCGCATCCATCCGCATCCGCAGATGTTAAAAAACTGACATCCGGTGTTGTGCGCAACTCTTTTACTTAGATGTGCGCACCTTTCTTTCTTTTGCAACTTCTGACACCATTTATGTAGTGCCCAACCCGTTTGTTCATTTATGGTGCTGGACACCCTTTTAATTATGTTAATTCACTTCACTGACACCCTTGAAGTTGAGCGCTACCCTTTAATTCTATTTCAAATTATTTCTTATTTTCGTCCAGGATGACTCGGCCTATCCAGACGGATGGCCCTTTAAAATGATAGGCGTAAGTTCCCTTCGGCTTACTGAAAGCCTACTTTGAATTCAATCTTTGAATGATAATTGACCCTCAGCTTACAAGAGAGGCCTATTGCAAGGTATCTAAAACAACACGTGCCCTCTTATAGAGTTTATTAAACGTCACTCGAAACAGTACATGAATTTAGGAAATTTATTCTGAAGTAAATTTACCAATTTCTCATACAATACAATCCAATTATAAATTCACAGACAAAGTTCACAGTGCTCTGAATTTAAATCAATTAAATTTACCAATTTTCTATACAATACAATCCACTTATGAATCCAAAGAAAAACGTTCACAGTTATCTGAATTTAAGTCATTTATATAGAGGGGCTTTATATTTTAGTGCAACAAAACAAATAACGAGAAATGAAGTGGTCAAAATCGACCAAGAGAATTGAAGAATTATTCTACTTACGACTGCAGGTGACAAATTACCCTCAATAGTGCTGCGTACGGACCGCGGATTTATGGCCCACCCAAAACCAAAACGACAATCTACCAAATAACGGGACTTCCTTCCGAATCCAAATTGACGGGTTCAGTAAACTAGGGCACAGACGTACCCCTTTTAGCATTTAATTTGAACCAAATTAAATTAATGGAAAGTTCACAAAATTCTTGGTCCGTTGGCTAACATTAATTAAGATCCAACCAAGTTCTCGGTTAAGGTCGCTAACAATAAAATTCTTATGCACAAGTTTCCGCGTAAACGAATGAAATGCAATACAAGTTCTTAATTTCAATCGGGAGACAGTTTATACTTTCAATTCTAAATTTTCTTACACCACAAGTCTAATAGGGTTTATTTAGCCACAGTTAATTTCAAGGAGGACGACTACCAGCTGCCTTAACAATTTTCGAATTTACTTTACAATTTTGAAGGACCCCCGCCTTCCAATGTTCTGAAAGCCTATCAAACCATTTGTTTCTCCCAAGGCCATCCCCCAGAAGGTTATTACCCATACAAGAGAGAAAGAAAGCGTCTTTACTACGTTTCCCAGGATCCTGGGACCCCTGATTGGAGCTGGACCTGACTTCCGAGTATAGACCCCTCCTTCTTCCCAAAAATACATTTAAATATAGTTAACAGATTCGAAGTCCCAATTTTATGACTCACGTCGTGGTTCAATTTTAGCAAGCGTCTTCGACTCTGCCTTAAAAGTCGCGCCATCCAGCGAAACGAATCCAAAAATTTTCGACCCAGCGAAAGAAGAACCCAACCATTTGCATATACACCCAAATCCGTTGGATTGCCCTTCCCGTTGGGGTCGGGTCTCGGTGATAAACCTCTGTCCCAACGTGGTTCGGCTTTATCACTTCCCTGAGAATCCGAATTAAGATAGAACAAACGTTAAACAATCTGAAACATTTCTGATTTATTCGTCCATGAATATTTATAAGCCAAACCACCTTGCTTTCAGAGATGTACACAACGAAATCTTAAAACTAAAATTTCTGCACTTATTTTACAAAAGATTTTTGCATGCAAACTTCATGGTTACGACACCGGTCCACCACTAATATATATATATACACACATTTCATGAGCATAGTGTTCATTATGAGCAGGAAGAGCCTGAATTTCAGCTGTTATATGCAACTACATTCATGATTGTTGTTTTGTTGGTTAACCGATCAGCCCACCCTGATTGAGCAAGTCGGCAGCACGCAGGTAACCGATTGCCCTCTCCGGAGTGGACCAGAGGTTCAGAGCACTAGTGATGTTGTGTTGTGCTCTATGTTGTGCTAGAGCACAACGGCTGGTTAGACAACTTAATAACATTTAATTACATTTTTATTGCTTGACTATTGTGTCAAAAGAAAATTTAGGAATAATCTAGAAACTTAATCCAGAAGAAGAATCTTAGAGATTCAACATGACAAGAAAAAAGAAGTCATCACTTGGAAGAATTACAGTAAATATGTATTGTTCGAAGGGTAATAACAGCCATTCTCAGGAACTATGGTAGTAGCAGCTGACGAGGAAGCTTCTAACAGTGGCTGTATCTTCCAGCGCGGGACACGTCAACGCGAAGAAGAGGCGACGTCAAACCGAAACATTAACGCGCTGGTGGACCAAACTTCCTCAAATCTCCGTGCACTGGGCAGTCTACGGTTGGCCATATTGGCAGTGGACGGCCTGTTGCATGGCACGGTCAGAGTGCCGATCGGTTCCCGTGGTCGGACGTATACCAGCGTCCTATTTTAGATGACTTGCCATTAAATGTGACATGTGAGTGTCTTCCTGAAAGATAGTTGCTCAGCCACCTTTTGGCGTTATTGTGCATGTTTGAGTTGAGTTTTTTGTTTATGAGAGGGAAGCGTGGGATAGCATCAAATGCTTTACTAATGTCTATTGTTGCTAATAGTGTACGTTGAGCTGGTCGTCTGGAGTTGATGCCATCAATGATGTGCTGCGTGAGGTTAGTGAGTAATGTCGTGGTTGAGTAGTTAGGTCTCAATCCATGTTGAGTAGGCGATAGTGGTATGTGTGGGTTGATGATTTGTAAGATTAGTCTTTCTGTTACTTTGAAAGGTGTGCATAGTAAAGTAATGGGTTTATAGGAAGCTGGTTCTGTTGGATTTTTGTTTGGTTTGAGTAGTGTAATAATTTTACCTTGTTTCCATATGTTAGGAATAATGCAGTGTTGGTATGAATGTTTGTGAGAACTAGTATTCCCTGTGGGCCCAAGTGTTTAAGGTGTATGTTAGATATGTTGTCTGGTCCAGTAGCCTTTGAATTCTTAATGTTTTTGATGATCTTCGTGTCTGGTCTGTATTGAAGGGTGTAATGGTCGTGTCGAGTCTGTAGGTTTTCTTGTGTCTGGCTGTTTGTCTGTCTGCGTGTTTCTGGTTGTTGTCTCTGTTTAGGTGACTTATCTTTGCATAGTGATTAACTAGAATGTTAGCTTGTTGTGTATATGTTGGGATATTATTTTGGCTGCGACAGATAGCCGCGTGTGAGTGTGAATGCCGCTGTTAGAGTGGGTAATACTGTTTATAGTCTTGTATAGCCTGCTGTATCTGTGGAGTGGTTTAGTGTTGTTATGAATTCCCTAAATGTTTCTGTCTGTTTTTCTTTAAGTTTGTTGTTTATTTCTGTGTTGAGCTGTTGTATCTGCTGTTTTATAGCTTCTGTGTGTGGTGTTTGTGTGTTATGTTTGAGGTTGTTATGTTGCCTTATGAGCTGGGCTATTTCTCTAGTGTAATTTTGGTTGTATTTCCTAATGTTGCCCTTGGGTATGTATTTGTTTGCATTATTGATGATCTGATTGAATGTCTTGAGTGTTGGATTGATGTTTATGATAGGAGTACTGTTTAATGTGGTGAATTGTTCCTCAGTCTGTATTTTGAACTGTTCTCAATCAGCTTTCTTGTAATTTCTGTAAGTGTGCCTAAGGCTGTTGGGGCAGAGTGTAGAACGTGTTGTAATGATGATGGGCAGGTGGTCTGATGACAGTTGTTTTTCTGTTCTCCAGTGTGTATGTGTTGCTAGTGAGGGGGAACAGAACGTTATGTCTGGGGAGGAGTTTGAGTATCCTGCTTGATGTGGTATGTGTGTATGTTCTTCTGCATTGTTAAGAATGAAAAGACTGTTTAGTTGTGTGGCTATGTTGGCACCTCTGGTGTTGTTTTGGTTGTGCAGGTACAACTTGTGTCTTTACATTCATGATTGATAAATGTCTTGTCGGACGGCCGTAGGAAGAGAATTGAAAATAAAACTATCAGATCGGTTCGCGACACCAAATATGACTCTATACGCTACACCAACTAGTCCCGTGATTAACTATTATTTTAGATTTATTTACAATTTCTATTCATCAAAACCACTTATTCATGGCATAAAAGGTTGTTTGGAATTTAGTGATTTTTTTTTTTTTAATAAAATAAAAAATTGTCTACTATTATTAACTTTTACCGAGGCAACAATCAATTGCAAAAGAATTCTTGTTTGGATATGATTTCCTACATTCAGGCTAAGTAGTATACAAAATTATTTGAAACGAATTGTCCGGATGCATCCATTTTAAAGACTAAACTTGCACTGAAAAAAGACCTACGTTTTAATCTTTGCTTTAAGGAACATCCTTAAAGAGTCTGCTTATACTTAAAAAAAAATGTTTCCGTTCAAAACATTTCCAACACGATGAAAAAGTTAGGAAAAAATTTAGCTTTAGATCACATATACAGCAAACAATAAAAAATAATAAAGAATTTTTGAAAGTGCTTTTAAAGCCGAACGTTTTTACATCTACTCAAGAAATATAGAAAAGTTACAAATAGTTTTTAATGGCACTGGTTACGTTGTGACCAAATAGTAACCATAAATATGAAAGTAATGAAAGCAGTCATATATATATATACCCAGGAATATGAATAACTCTTGAGGAAGTGAAAATTTTTAGTGAAATAATTATTTAATTCAGATAAAAAAAAGGTCTCCTTTAGTGCCCGCCAGTTCAACACAGGAAGCTTTCAAATGAATTTTATATAAATAACTGTTTTGTAGATCGCACACACGCTTTACAGTAATGCCTTATTTCAAAACATTGAAGATTTTCACCAGTTTGTTTAAAGATTTTGAAGCACTGTATTCCAGTCTCTTTTACTAGGGGAAGAAAAGGGTTCAGAAGGATTGCATGAAGAACTGTGAAAGAGGTTTCTCAAAGCTCATCAATACAATATATTTTTACAGGTACAATATACTTTCTTAAAGAAGTCTTTCTATCATACTTTTAATACTAACTCGTAGAATTCTTTCTGAAGTCTTACAAAAGAACTTCTGAGCACTTTAGGTGTATTTTTTTTCTCTCTCATTGCTTTAATTAAAGCCCTTCCCCTCAGCTTATCCGGTAAGCTTTAAAAGCTTCTTGAATAATGTCTTTACAACATTCAATACAAGTGATTTTCCATTACTTTCCATTACTTATTCTCCTTCCATTTTATGTACTTATAGTGAAACTGCCTGTTATAATTCAGTCTCTCTTCGTCTCTAAATTTTCGGTATTGTGTTACACCTCTTACGTTTAACTAATAAAAAAAAGGATGAGAAAGTACAGAGAGGTAACACAACCTCAAAAAATTGAAGAGATGAAGCGAATCTATTTATCACAAGCATACCATTAAGGCAGTTTTATTAAAAGTGCATAAAATGGCGGGAAAATAACTCAAGAAAATGAAAGAAAATAATGAAAAAGCATTCCTTAAGGAAAGTTAGAAAGATATTAAAATGCTCTATGCTGGGAATGCATTTTATCAATACAAAGTGGCGCTTCATCTGCATACACTTCTCTTAACATTCTTGGTGTTTCCTTTTATCGTGATCTTTCCTGGAAAGATCACATATACTCTGTTTCTAAAACAGCTTCGAAGAGGTTAGGTGTGTTGTACTGGCTCCGCAGTTTCTTCATCCCCACTCATGTGTGGGTTGCTCAACCCACACAACTCTACTTGACCGGGTAGAATCAAAGGCTTTTCGTCTCATCAATTCCCCGCTTCTTACTGACTGCCTTTAACCTCTCTCTTTTCGTCGCAGTGTTGCCTTATTCTCTCTTTACTATCGCTATTATAACGGACACTGCTCTTCTGAACTCTCTAACTGCGTCTTCTCCTTTAAGGTATGCACGCAGTACCAGACTTTCGATACATTCTCATCCCTTTTCTTCCCAACTCTCTAACGCAAGGTTAATCGATATTCTCAATCTTTCATCTATTTAGCCGGTGAACACTGGAACAATTTTCCTCAATCCATCTTTCGCCCTATCTGTGATCTCCCAATCTTTTAAACGCAGATTCTCCAACCATCTCGAAAACTCTGAACTTTCCATGGGAGATCATTTTTGTGGGCGCTCGTCCGTTGCCCATTCTTCCTGCAAAAAAATAACAGTGTATTCGTGCGAACACTGATGTGTGCACACGAGACATTTGTTCGCATGATAATTCACTAAAAGAAAGAGCAGTTGAGGTGAATAATTTCAGAAGTATAATTGCTGTAAAATGGGGTGATCGTATGAGAAATGAGGATGTTCA
This sequence comes from Bathynomus jamesi, assembly GCA_023014485.1. Lineage (NCBI taxonomy): Eukaryota > Metazoa > Arthropoda > Malacostraca > Isopoda > Cirolanidae > Bathynomus > Bathynomus jamesi. The sequence goes on from JAJOZX010002225.1 coordinate 236,276, forward strand.
CTTATGGTGCTGATGAAGTATGCAGTTTTTTTTGGGTGGTCCTCAGTAGTATGACCGCAAAATGGTCGAGTGCAATGCAATTGAAAATATTGATCAATGTTGCAAAGGGGGAAGGGGTTATGCAACAAGGGGGAGGGGTTATCCCCCAATCTGTAATGAAGGTGGGGGAGTCGACCTAACCTCTTTGGGGGAGAAGATGGGACAGCCTCATCCCCCCTCCAAAGGGGCATACCTAACCTAAGAGAGGGAGAGAAGGGAGGAGGGTCCTAACCTAAGCCTTAACCTAAGAAGGAGAGAGGGGCGTTCGCCTGGCTCCTGCCAGACGCATAATGAGAGTTCATCCGAGCGCCCGCTGTCTTATAAGGTCCTAATTAGCCAGTTGACTAATCCGCCAGTTGGTTTAAAAGGCTTAATCTGACTTAGAAGGCGTAAATGGCTTGTTCAGGTGTACATTATTAGGGTTGAGCCCCAGATTGCGCTATTTATTTAATTAAAGCATATATTCTTGACAGTTGGCTTTCCGCCAGTTGGCATTATCCGACAGTTGGCTTAATCCACCAGTTGGCTTAACCCGCCCGTAGACTTAGAAGACCTAGAAGGCAGGTGTATACAAGGTGTTTCAGGAGGAAAGGTCAATACTTCGGGAGGGGATAGTATCGGTCATTGTGAGAAAAAAGTTCATATGAACATGTGTCTAATTCTGAATGGTTACGGAGATAGAGCTGTTTGAATCTACAAATACAAAAGCATTGTTAATGGTAATCAAGAAGAGAAACCAATTACTGTTTCTAACATTTAATGTTTAAACATTGGCATTTTGAATGGTATCAGATACAGAAATGACAAATTTGTTACAGTTTACAATACGTTTTCGAAAATCCCACCGACAACCTCAATGCACTTTGCAACTCGTGTGCGAAGATCGCATGCTGTTCGTCTGAGTTGATCTTGACATTCCTTTATGCGGGCAACAGCATCTAAAATTCGCGCGAGCAATTCGTCTCGTGTATCCACCTTTCTTTTGTAAACTTGACTTTTTATCCACCCCACAAACAATAATCTAACGGAAAGAGGTCTGGAGACCTTGGTGGCCATTGAATGGGACCACCGCGGGGGGGAGGAAGAGCTGCGCGCGCATCAGATTCAAACAGCTCTACCTCCGTAACCATTCAGAATTAGACACATATTCACATGAACTTTTTTTTCTTACGATGACCGATACTATCACCTCCCGAAGTATTGACCTTTCCTCCTGAAACACCCTGCATATCAATTAACTTTTCAGCTGCCAGATTGCGCTTTTCAGATATTATTGACAGTTGGCTTAGAAATCCCTCAGTCGGTTTAGAATGCGTAACCAGCCATTTGATATACATATAATTAAATAATAATATCGTTTATATATACACCCAAAAGAATTAAATAAAACACTATTACATCATTCTTTTTATTTAGACGAATTATTGGATTCAATTTCACGAAAGATATAGAAAATAAATACAGAATCGTATATAAACGAGGAATATATGCAATAAAAATCATTAATAATAAGAAATACGAACGAAGGAATATATATATATATATATATATATATATTATATATACAGGGTGTTTGAAAACTTTCTGTACAAATTTTAATGGGGGATAGGCAACACCAAGACAAACCCTTTTCGTCTATAAGTGTATGTCCGCTGACGTCACCATTCGGCGCGAGAGGGCACCGCTGCAATTGGCTAAAAGGTGAAGTGGGCTAGACTCGCGCTTGCCGCGGGCATTCTTAAATCGGACGTAGTACGCGTAACATGGAGCGCTTCACGACTGCTGAGATGGCTGACATGCATATGGTGTATGGGGCTGCCAATGGAAACGGAAGAGCTGCTGTGAGATTGTACCGACAGCGCTTCCCAAACAGACGTGTGCCAAACCACCAAACGTTTGCGCATTTGCATCGGCGACTGCGAGAAACTGGAACATTCCATGCAAACATGCATGACACTGGTCGGGAGAGAAACGTGCGCACTCCTGACATGGAAGAAGAAATCCTACGGCGATTTGAGGACAATCCAAGCGCAAGCACGCGAGGTGTTGCACGTATCCTCGGTGTGAACCACGACCTGGTCTGGAGAGTGTTGCACGAGCAGAAGTTACATCCGTTTCATCGTCAGAGAGTCCAGGCATTACAAACCCGTGTAGCATGTGGATTTGCGTGCGCCCACACGTGAGAATTGTGAATGTTAAACACACCCTCACGTGTGAAACAGGCCTCATCTGAGAACAGCACATAAGCCGGAAAATTAGGCTGCACCGCTGTCTGCTGCAGAAACCAGCGTGCGAATTCCACACGAAGAGGGTAATCCCGAGGTTGTAATGCCTGGACTCTCTGACGATGAAACGGATGTAACTGCTGCTCGTGCAACACTCTCCAGACCAGGTCGTGGTTCACACCGAGGATACGGCAACACCTCGCGTGCTTGCGCTTGGATTGTCCTCAAATCGCCGTAGGATTTCTTCTTCCATGTCAGGAGTGCGCACGTTCTCTCCCGACCAGTGTCATGCATGTTTGCATGGAATGTTCCAGTTTCTCGCAGTCGCCGATGCAAATGCCAAACGTTTGGTGGTTTGGCACACGTCTGTTTGGGAAGCGCCGTCGGTACAACCTCACAGCAGCTCTTCCGTTTCCATTGGCAGCCCCATACACCATATGCATGTCAGCCATCTCAGCAGTCGTGAAGCGCTCCATGTTACGCGTACTACGTCCGATTTAAGAATGCCCGCGGCAAGCGCGAGTCTAGCCCACTTCACCTTTTAGCCAATTGCAGCGGCGCCCTCTCGCGCCGAATGGTGACGTCAGCGGACATACACTTATAGACGAAAAGGGTTTGTCTTGGTGTTGCATATCCCCCATTACAATTTGTACAGAAAGTTTTCAAACACCCTGTATATATATAATAAAAAAATAATAATATACAAAACGATGGAGTATAACCATCAATATAATAGTACAGGAGAAATAAAGGGTGATCCAGAGAAATGGGACCCAAAAGAAACCCCTGTAACTCTTAAAGTATAAGTCCTTTTATAAAATCATACGCATCATTCGAAAGAGGATAGTTACAAGTTTGTGCAGGATTGTATAGGTTTTGACAATACAAGACAAGATAAGATACAAAAGAAAATAAAAGTGTTAGTTAAAACTAACCCTTCAAGATGACTGCATGGACTGTGGAACAGCTGCGTTTCATAACTGAGCAATATTATGAGCATGGAGGAAGTGTAGTTTCAGCTCTTAGAAGGTGATTTTGACATCTGAAAATTTGTCTTGAAAGATCTTTGAGCTGAAACTACACTTCTTCCATGCTCATAATATTGCTCAGTTATGAAACGCAGCTGTTCCACAGTCCATGCAGTCATCTTGAAGGGTTAGTTTTAACTAACACTTTTATTTTGTTTTGTATCTTATCTTGTCTTGTATTGTCAAAACCTATACAATCCTGTACAAACTTGTAACTATCCTCTTTCGAATGATGCGTATGATTTTATAAAAGGACTTATACTTTAAGAGTTACAGGGGTTTCTTTTGGGTCCCATTTCTCTGGATCACCCTTTATATAAATATAAATAAATATACTACTCAAAAGAAGTTAAGGGTCAAAAATATTTGTGCATATAAATATAAGCTAACGAGCTAAAATGGTGACGACTAATGACAAAATAATTCTTTGATGGCTCAAGAACAGAAAACAAAAAAACTTTTGATTAGACACTAGTTTATTACCCTGATGAAAAAAAGTCATGCACCCCCCAAAATGATGTTCACACAAGTCGCAGAAGCTTCAGTAACTGGTGTAGCCACCGTTAGCATTCACACATTCTTGACAACGTTGGCGCATGCTGTTCATCAGGCGTTGGAAATAACGTTGAGGGATCGCTTGCCATTCTGCGACTAATCGCTGAGCCAGTTGCCGGAGGTTGACGGCAGGGACGTGATGTGATCGAACTCGCCGCCCTAGTTCATCCCACGCATGCTCAATGGGTGACAAGTCGGGTGAATATGCAGGCCAATCTATGTGCTGAACGTTCTGCTCCTGCAGGAAGTCGGTCACCACCCTGGCACGATGAGGTCTTGCGTTGTCGTCCTGGAACCAAGCTCCTGGTCCAATCCGCTGCAGAAGTGGAATTACCAGAGGTTGAACAATCTCGTTGAGATAACGCTGACCAGTCAAATTTCCGTTGACGACGTACAGAGGGGTTCTGTGGTTCATGGATATCCCCGCCCACACCATCACACTTCCTCCTCCAAATGGTAGACGTTGAGCAACGTTGACATCAGCAGATCTCTCTCCTTGACGACGATAAACACGAGCCCGGCCATCATTGAACTGAAGCGAGAAGCGTGACTCATCTGTGAACATTGTCTCTGCCCAATGACCACGGTTCCACCGGATATGACGTCTGCACCAATCTCGGCGAGCCCTTCTGTGACGGTCAAGTAGCGGTGGTCGGACTGCAGGACGCCGGCATCACAAACCTCGGTCTCGCAGACGATTCCTAATGGTCTGGTCGGACACGTTGGTGCCTCTGGCAGCTCTGAGTTGATCCCGAAGATGCCGTGCGGTCACAAGGCGCTGTCACAACGCCGTTATCATCAGGAAGCGGTCTTCTCGTGCTGTTGTTGATCGGGGTCTTCCAGAACGGGGGCGATTCTGAACAGCAATAGTTGTCCTGAACCTCTGCCAGAGTCTGCCGATAACGCTTTGGCTTACATTTAGACGCTGAGCCACAGTTCTCTGAGTTTGTCCATCTTGCAGCCAGCCAATGGCCCTTCCCATGTCTTGGATGCTGAGTTGTCGTCGAACCATCTTCAAATTTCAAGTGATGATGAATGGAAAATGCTCAGCCCTTTTATTGCTAAAATTGGCATGCATGGAATGACACTCATGCAAAACACGTGCAAATGGTGCATGAGGTGTCACAATGGGTGTTTCGAGGCAGTTTGTCAGTTTAGTCTGACTAAGTTCGTGCTTCAAATCTATGAAAAGGAAATCTGGGTTAACTTAAAAAGTTTCTAAAGATAAGTGCAATGATTGCATGTCCCATAATAACGTGATGTCTATAGTCCAAATGACAACCCAAAGGGGGATATTCTAACCCTATCTGGCTTAAAAAGACATACTTACAAAAATGATCAATTTCCTTTGACCCTTAAATTCTTTTGAGTAGTATATATATATATATATATATATATATATATATATATATATATTGAGAAAGAGAGAGAGAGAGAGAGAGAGAGAGAGAGAGTTATATTAAATAATTAAATATTTGAAAATAAAAAATAAGAAATACAAAACGATGGAGTATAATCATCAACAAATTAGTACAGGAAAATAAAATATATATAGATATACATGATTATATTAAATAATTAAATATATTGAAAATAAATATACATCAAAATACATTTGCTCTATTGCGCTTAACTAAAACACTAAACTCGCACGTAATCGAGTCTACAGTCACATCATTATTGTTTTGCACTACGCAGTAAATACGATTTAACATTATTTCACCGCTCAAGTTATAGAGATAACTATACTCGATGTAAATGGCCTTCATATCGTTCAATACTCTTTTGTGCACACTTTACATTCGGTTGGCAAGTTACCTTTAAACACGGCTCGAATACATTCAAAAGCACGCACAAAGAGGTCATCGTTAGGCACTACATCATTATTAAATACAAGTTGATAAACACTCCTTTCCAATCGAGGGTTTTTTCTTACCGACCCGAGCTTTTCAATCGTGAACTCTTCTTCACATTGCATAGCGGCAATTGAAATAATCTTCTAAGTCGTAACGACAGCTGCTCATTATATAGCGGTACAATTCTTCAAGGTGAACAGTGTAGGCGAGCTCTGCCATGTACCGCTCAAGTCCTTTGTACCAAAGTTCATGATATTTCGAAGAGTCTAAACCTTTTAAATAAGAATCCAGCTCTGACCATTCTCGTCTTGTTCATTCCTACATTCGATAAACCTGTCGAGCAGAGCGGTGTATGTGTATTCAAGAACCGTGTCAAAATAAATCATATCCGTAACACGCGCGTCTAATATAGGCTTCAGCTTGCGGAACCGATGATTTCAAACATTCTGTCGAGGATGAAACGGTTTCGCTGGGGACAAGAACGTTATTATCAGATGCATTCTTCCACATCAGTCGTATATCAATGCAGAGCTGATCGTTATTTATACAGAACGTACAAAGAACGGCATATGAGGGGGCATCACTAATCTGTTCTGTTCTTGTACCTACACCTGCAGGTATTTTATAACGGTCCTGACCCCACTTCTCAACTATCACGAAGAATCTATTCATCTCCTCAACACTTAAAAAAAATAACATTACGTTTACCAGAGTTTGCTTGTCTACAAGTCGTTTCAAGTACATAGTTAATGGCACCGGTTTCACGCCTGAACACGCCCAATGACTTCGTCACGGAGACATCGTACGCGGCATTGAGAATGCTTCTCAAAGGAAGTTCCATCGTATTCAAGGAGTGCACGTCCAGTCTGTTCAAGCTCTGAGATGACTATGAGCCACGGGTGGGTGGTTCGGCTCGACGGGGGGAGCGAGTCATACCATAAGCTGTTGAATCGTGTACATATTTGTTCTAGCATGAATCATGCGAGTACTTGTGCCAATTATTTCGGGCAATTTTCCGACACATGGGGTAATTTCAGTTTTAATGTTTTATGCGCACGAGACTTTCTCCACACATTAACAATCCGGTGCACTATTTGAGAGAAACATGTGACCGTATTTATCCTTTTTGTTTAACAATCGATACTCGTCTCTAAACTCTATTAAAAACTCACACAGGCCTTTAGCCACAACCTCACTGCGAACCTCGTCATGATATATATGAATGTAGTGGTAAAAGTACTTTAGCCTGTCCATGATGACAAGGTTTCCATTCTCAGCCGCTGGGTACGCGTACTCGGTATGATGCAGTATGACATAATACCGTCTGTCACATCACTCATCAACAAGACTCATTAGCTATATCCGTTGCTTATCTTCTGCACGCGTTGTTTCTTCCACCTCACGGTATATGTGCGCTTTTATACAGTTTAGCCCTACGACGTCGTCCATTACATCGCTTGTGCCGCGAAATCCGGCAATACTCTCGCCAGAATATCCATAGAGTATTTGAACATCTTGTTCCTTCGCACGAATCAATGTAGCCTTAAAAGTCTCAAAGGAGGGTGGGGGGATAGGTCGTCTTTCAGTATTCACCACATCTTCCGACTTTACCGAATACCACTTCATAAACGTCGAACACACAATATCAAAAGTACCCATGACTGTTTTTCGTCTACGTGAGAAAATACACGTGTGAGCTCCAGGGCTTGCAGAGATCAACTGAGCACGCAGGGGTGGAGATATGCCCAGATAGTAGCAGGAGTCACTTGATCCTTTGATTGAGCTTACACTGGGCGGAGCTTAGGATTATACATACGCACGCACACAAAGGAGAAAATGAAACCTTAATTGAAACAAATATACGTAATAAATAAACATATCGTTAACAATATATATGTAAATAATGAAGGATTAAGATATCTAAAGGGTACGGTATCATAGGTACCACGCACCTGTTAACGTTTCCTATAGGTGTTACGGCATACCTTCGTACGCTTAAGTTCCTTCACACACCCCAGTTTCTGCGCCCGAAAATTGTGGGTCCCCACAGTCAGTTAGGGTGGCTGGTCGCCCTCATCTTCCAAGCACACTAGATCCTTCAACGAGTCAAAGTTAACGACTCGTCGGTTCGTCTGGTTAAGCGTGATACCCTTAGCCTTCACGATATATTTCATATCCTCCCCCACCCTCAACCGTACCCCATAAGTTTTTGGCCCTGTTGATACAAAGGAGTCAGCGTATGCACCATCACCATACTTATACTTGATCTCGTCAGTCAACTCTTCGAGGAATTCCCCAATAGGCGGCATGTATTCATCCTCCCTCTCTGTGAATGTTACGCTATTTGTGTCAGCGTACAGCACCCTCCGCCCAAGAGAGTGCAGTAGTCCCCAAAGTTTGATGCGTGCGTAGGCCGTTGTGAAGCTGGCTACAGGTATGTTTATAACCCGTAAGGTATCTGTGGCCAGTTCGGTGATGCTATATTTATTATGTAAGTATCACCTACATTCACGATCTCCATAACCTCTTTATCGGGAGCGTTGGCATATTCCCAGACTTCACTCTAACTTTGTGCCAAATGAACGTTCCCTTTGCCAGTATTCTGTGCAAATTTTCCCCAAAGACTGTTTAGACACAACTTTGCACTAAAGCGTTTGCCAGGATTCTTAACAATTTGGGAACGGTCAAGCTGTATACCTTCACGGGCACAGTAACGCTGAATATAAGCCAATTTTTCATCTTCGGTATCAACTCCTCACGGATACCCTGATGCCTCTACGTTATCCTTCAAAAAACCGATTAAATATGGCGTGAAAAGGTTGGGTAGCTTCTTAAACCTCCACACCTCATGTATTTTCAATATTCTGTATCCATGACGAACGGATAGGTCCAGCTCAGGGCTTGTATATGCACCTCTGATCTTACGCTGGTTGGGTATATGATTACAATTCCCATTGTTCTCCTCTGCGCACTAAGGTGGAGTGAAAATATCATTTTTGGATTTTTAATTTACTTGAGTGTGGAAAAGTTGCCAATGGGCTTTAGAAACAAGCATGTGAAATTATAATACAATTGAAGCATTGCTTGATTGACCACCAGCGATTTTAATATATGGCATATTTCATGTTTTAACGATCGCTTTGCCCATCAGGAGTCATCCAAGATGCTGGTCTTTCATCCATGTTTATGCAAATAATTAACAGCTTAGTTTGCTGTAGACTGTGTTATTGCATACTTGAGGTTGACATTTAAGATTACAACATGTGTGGAATGTAAATTAATGGCAATTACAGAGGGTGGCCAAATTATTAGAGCTGATGTGAGTAAGTGAGATAAGAAAGAGTTTAGTTAACCATACATTGATTTAATGCTAGTTTCAGTGATGGTATAGTGATTTGGTGCGATAACATATGCAGTCCTTGAGTCAGAGGGGATGGGAGATTGGGAGTGGGGGGAGAGTGAGTAATATGCAAAGCGCGGCTGCTCCGCCAAGCTCAGTGCACATGTGGCAGTGAGAATTGAAGGTTATTTGTGCTGTTATCATCATTTTTTCGTGAAACTTGATATTAAAAGTAAGTTAATTACATATTGATATCTGTTTATAGGTGTTTGACAAGTGAGTGTGACAGTATTAATTTGATATTTCTTTTTCTTGCAGAAATTCTTTAATAGTCTTACATTGCTTACAATTTATAATAATTGTTTTTTTTTTTCAGAATGGAAATTATTACGAGGGAGAAGGCGGCATGTGTGATTTTTGGCGCGCCACGCGAGATACCTACAAATGTTCTTCCCACCTACGCTGATGTTATGAAGGCTTACATCCATACAAGACAACAGCTGACAACGAAGAATAACAAATATCCACCGTTCGCCGAAGTATCAAAAAAAGTTTGCGTTGATGTTGAACTTGTTTGGGAGAAAGCGTCTCTTCCGACCGTGACGCACGGACGAGTGATTGAAACGCTCAGACCGTACAACGAAAATACAAGAAAATCTTGAAACCATACAAGGCTCGGAAGGACAACGACAACTACAAGCAACAACTTGAACAGTTCAGAGAAGACGCAGATAAACTCTTCGAATTAGCAAATGCAAATGTGTAGATTTCGTCATGAGCTGTAAGTGCGAAAGAGCGAACAAAGTACCACTCAAAGAAAGAAAGTTTCTAGAGGACCAGAGAGGAGCCAGAAAGATGATTATAGGAGGCATCGATTTGGTGGAAACAACAAAGCTACAGAAGAAAATATCCAGGAAAGTCTGTGAATCGAGAAGACACAGCATTCACCAAGAACAATCGAAGCAGCAATGCAATTCTGGAAGCTACAACGAGGAAGACAAGACGACGACACCGACAACAGCGACGAAGAATACACCCTATCTAAGTCACACTGTAAACCTGATCTATCGACACTGGAGAGTAAACGTCAAAGAATGACGATGACTGTACGATTACCATGTTTGGCTAAAGCGTGCGATAGAACGGGCGTCTCAGATCGAGCAGCAGCCGTTATTGCCTCATCCGTGCTACAAGACATTGGAATTGTGTCTACAAATGACACCTCCAAAGTCATTGATCGTAGTAAAATTCGCCGAGAAAGAAGTAGAACTCGTCAAGAACTGACAAAACTAGACAGCAGTATGACAGACTTGCCTGGATTGTACTTCGACGGTCGAAAGGATAGAACGATGAAAAATGTACGAGACGCCGCAGGACATGGCCACCGGGACAGAGATACAGAAGAGCACGTCAGCATTATTTGTGAACCAGGTTCATCGTACTTTGGCCACGTGACGCCGTCAAGTGGATCAAGCAAGGCGATTTCCAAAGTAATCTTTGAATGCTTGGCTGCGCGAAGTGTGGATCTCGACAGTGTGAAAGTCGTCGGATGCGACGGAACCGCTGTCAACACTGGACATAATGGCGGAGTTATTCGGCAGCTTGAGGAATTACTACAAAAACCGCTGCAATGGCTCGTGTGCTTATTACATGCTAACGAGCTCCCCCTGCGACACCTGTTTCAGCATTTAGATGGAGCAACTACAGGACCTAAGTGCTTCTCAGGACCGATAGGGAAATCTCTCACAGCATGCACGGAACTCCATATAACATCGTATGAACCTATATCTCCATTACAGCCACTGCCGCATGTTGACGTGAAGGACCTGAGCACTGACCAGCAGTACCTGTGGCAGATGTGTCAAGCTGTCAGTGAAGGACACTGTCCCTGTGATCTAGCATTGCGAAAACCGGGACCATTGAACCACTCGCGATGGTTGACAACTGCCAACAGATCCTCCGCCTCTATGTTGGCCTCGATGCACCATCCAACAACATCAAAACTCTTGTCACATTCATCATCCGGGTCTACGCCCCAACATGGTTCGCCATCAGACGCAGCCATCATGCAAAGATGGAGCCAAACATCTGCACGGGATGATGGTGAGAACACGGTACCTCAGCTCCTCTCTAAAGAAAGTCGTCGACCGGTGATTCGGCGAAACGGCTTCTGCGGACACCCCGAGAACGTGCTATTAGCTATGATCACAGATGAGCGACCACATATAAGGGAACTCGGACTCAGAAGAATCATGAAGGCAAGATCACATGTGTCTGCAAACAAAATCCGCAGGTTTCGAGTGCCACCGTTCAACCTCGACGCGACCGAATACCAGGACATGGTCGATTGGCAGACTTTGACCGTGACGGAGCCTCCTGTTACGATGGATATGACGGACAACGAATTGAACGACATGATCTCTGCTCAAATTTCACCAAGTGTCCTCTTCCCTCGCTTCCCTTGTCACACACAGGCGGTGGAAAGATGCGTGAACCTAGTTACCGAAGCTTCAGCCGCTGTGTGTGGCGAGACGTCCCGCCATGGATTTATTCGGGCTCGCGTCGCTTCTCGGCAGCTTATGCCGAAACTTGAGTCTAAACGTGACTATCAATTCTGAATTAACCATGCATGCATAACTCAGACTCTATCGTTAGCATAATAGTGTGCCAAAATAACTAAAAATATATAGTCTGATGTTTACTCGTATTTTAGGTATTTTTGTGTAAAATCGTATATTATTGTAAACTTATAACGTCTGGTGGTCGATCAAAAGATTGTCTGATTTTAATAAACGTTTTTGCATATTGTTCTATTAGTCCATTGGCAACTTTTAAAACCTCAAGTAAGTTAAAATTCACAAAAAAAAATTTTGGGGCCATTTTCACTCCACCCTACTGCGCACGTCACGCACAGGGGAAACATGAGCTTGTGATTTACTGTATAACGACGGGTAAGATCGGCATCCATAAATCGAGAGGGAGGAGCACGTCTACGAAAGAGAGTCCAAAGTAGCGCTCACTCAAGTTAGCTGAGAACTCCTCGATGGTTGGCATGGTGGGGCCCACTAGTTTTTCAGGCGTACCTACGGGGTACGGATTATTCTTCATCAGGTAGGGATATAAAGAACAGACGTCATAGTAATGGAGTTTCACGCCCTCCGTAGGCGGAAAGTATAGCTTGAATGGGTTTGTACACCCTCCAAACAAGCTGTCACCTCATTTGAGGGGGTCCAACACCATTGAACGTTTGATGGCCCTTATTTCTTCACGGTACTGTCCATCTGTTTCCATCTGTGCATCATACTCAAGCTCCCACACGATCTTGTGGGTGAACTGGGAGCCTATAAGTTCATCGCGGTTACGGGTCCATGCGAGGCTGTCGGCGGGGGATCTTCCATGGAGATCCCCTGTGACGGCACACTTAGGGCGTGGTTGGATCCTCACTTAGACCATCAACCCAAAAAACACGACCATTGACCTTAATGGGTACTTCCCCCGTGTTGCGGGCGTGTTTTATGTATAACCCGGTCTGCTACTGTATGTGTATGAGCCAGTAAATAGCCTTGTGGATGCGACTTGCAGCGGATCGCATTTGAAACGGGCTATGTACAGTGCTTACAAGAAGTCTCGCGCCTCTGTCTCGTCCCAAGCTAGTCTGTTAGGTATAAAATGGGCGGTCCTTATGGCAGCGGAGGTGTGTTCGGATTGGTGCACATAATTACTCTAACCCCCTCATTGACGTCCACATTATCATTGTGTTGATCACTCTATCTACTTATATATAGAGACATACTGTATATAGATATATATCGAGTATGCAGGGGATAACGTGTCTCAGTCCCAGCTATGGTAGTTGTCTTACAATTAACAGTCCCAAGTGCAAGTTACGTTAACACCACATAAACTACTCTGGACTAAATTAACATACGTGAAGCCCTTACCCACAAACCATTAAAAAGGTGTGATTTAAAAGCGCTCTCTCTCTCTCTCTCTCTCTCTCTCTCTCTCTCTCTCTCTCTCTCTCTCTCTCTCTCTCTCTCTCTCTCTCTCTGATCACACCGCATCCCATCAGAGGTCTTCAGCAGGGACATCGGCAATGTATCCATATAACATTAATAATAACCGAAACTCGAGAAAATATACTCTCTGCCTTCCGCTCATCCTTTTCTCTTAGTGACCTCTTAATACAAACTAATCTATCATATTTTGCGACTTTTTAACTCTGGTAGGATTCAATTCCATTCCTATAGTGTAAGAGATACTTAAATTCATGTGTGTATTATGCCATATGATGTGCGTAATAAATAATCATTTTTAAATAGTTGGAGCGTTCAAGGTCATCTGTAATAATCTATAGACTACCCCTCAAGCCCACTCTCAACACTTAGATTCCCCTAAGACACAGGCGTCCTCAAGTAACATGAATGTGTAAGATCTAAGGTGTTAGATTCCATATTATATAATTTATGTGCTAGGTTTAAGAACGCTGGATTGAAGGATGGAAGGAAGGGACAGTAAAAGCGATAATAGGTTTAATGAAGGAAGTGGAATGAGGATGGAGGTAAGCGTTGCTATGTCGAAGGAAACGAGGTTGGGTGGGGAATTACGAAGGGAGGAGGAAATGCTAAACACAAACTCAAATATTTATTTTAATGCCCTAGACCTAGAAAGACAAAGAGCAAAATACCTTAAACTAACAATGAATTGACAGAAACAGAAGAGTCTGGTCTTAGACGCACTGATAGGTTTAACGTATGTGGCTAGAGGCCGCCACTCAGAATTACCACTACTACCTAAGTCATAATAAGGTTATTTACTATGACAGAGTAGTCATGAGTAGTTATGGAAATAAAATATGATTATACTGTTGATGGCTGACTATATTCAGTTGGGATATAAACTATTGCTGACAATCTTTGGATCCTTGGCTTTTAAGACGAATTTTTTATGCATATGTTCAACAAAATAGGAAATTGGCTGATTATTATTACCATTCGAAGGGTTGGTACCCTTCACAACCGAAATCAATTTCAGAAGGGGTGCATGGTATCCTCATTCCTTTATCGTCCCAGCACGCTTCACATAAGCCATTTACACAAAGATGGAAAGGCCGTCTGTGCACACGAGACGACCCAGGCAATGCGGGGAGCAATGGTGACATTGCATGAATATGGTGTGCAATAAGAGAAATATCAAGACGACTAGACGTTCATCGAAGCACTGTGGAACGGTAGATTCATCGGTATGAAGCAGAAAACTCAATCGCTACTTTGCCGAGGTCTGGTCCTCCGCGTTCAACATCTCAAGAGGAAGATGCTGCGATTGTTAATCATGCTAGAGAGCATCCGTTTGTTCCAGCGACGCATATTTACAGACACCTCAACCTTCGTTGTAGCGCAAATACAGTGAACAACAGACTTCACGAGGCAGGGTATTTTTCTCGCCGTCCAGCTATAAAACCTGCATTGACGATTGAACATAAAGAGGCGCGGATGGGATTTGCCTTGTAATACTTGCCGCAGGAGGAAGAATTCTGGAGAAAAGTTGTGTACTGTGACGAAAAAACATTTTCAACAGATAGTCATGGTTCCCTGCATTGTTGGAGGCAGCGCGGAAAACGCTATGAAGAAGGAAATGTTTTCCCGAGCAAACGTAGTGGTCTCATCAATCTCGGTGTGTGGGGCTGGATGTCTGGCTATGGTGTCGGAGAATTGACTCAAGTAGATGGACGCTTTACTGGACAGCAATAATGCCAGATACTGGAAGAGGTGCTGCTACCCAGTGTTCGTGCGTATCTGGTTCCAGCACCGGAACCATTTTACTTAATGGAAGATAACAGTCCCATTCATAGGAGTAACGTTGTCAGAGCGTGGTACGAAGATCACCCAGAGATTATTAATCTAATTCTGCCACCACGTTCTCCTGATTTGAATCCGATTGAAAACCTTTGGGCAATAATGATTAGCGAATGGGAGCAACGCAATGAAAGAACATTTGAAGCACTTTTAGCTCACACGAGGAATAGTTGGGAGAGCTTAGCCGAACACCAAACATTCCCTACAATCTGGCCTCTTCTATGCCGCAACGATTGCAAGAAATTATTGATGCTGGAGGAAGCTATACGAAATACTGATGTTAAAGCCATGACGTAAATGTGTATCGAATATATATTTATGTTAATATAATTTTATTATATTTTTATGTTTGACATCTATAAAAGTATATATTGTGACCATGAAAGAACTTTACTTATCCTTAGTTAGGATCTTTTCTTGCAATGTCTACGCTCGTAGAGATAATATATGCATTGTTGAAACAAACTATGAGAAGGTAATAGTTTCAGGAAAAAATAAAAACTGGCAACATCGAGGTCATCACATGTTTATGGGAATTGTCATATGATATGCTACCAATAAACTCTTATATACTACTATATACTGTATACTATATTACGTAATAATTACGATGAACAAATCACAAGCAAATTTCTCTGATTCACGGCCCACCAATCTTGCTTTAGACTAATGACTTTCATAAGATGGAATAGGTTTAACATAGTTCGTTTAATAGGTTACCACTTAAAACAATGGATAAACTATCTATTAGTGAGACGACCGTGACTTCCTCGAAATGCGAGCGCGTGAGAGGTTCACTGAGGAATTTGGTCATTAGAGATTCTTCACGTAGGATATATATCACAAACAACAATATTGACAACAATTCCCAACAATTACTTAATATCAATAATTGCATTTGAGCAAATAATTTAGACCTGCGTCAAAATAACTTAGGTATCATGCCATGATTTGGGATATTTGCCGAATTAGTCGTTCTCTATAGTCTACAGTATATATTGAGACGGTATAATGTAATGCCCAGCTAATATTATGATGACTAGGATTGCTCCATAACCATCCCAACATCCCGAAACTTTCTCCATTCTGCTTCTTAATCATTTGTATTTTAAACACTAAAATGTAGCAGAAGTGACGTAATAATGGACGTCATTGATTGTGTTAGAGCAGTTATGTGCACCAATCCGAACATACCTCCGCTGCCATAAGGACCGCCCATTTTATACCTAACAGACTAGCTTGGGACGAGACAGAAGCGTGAGACTTCTTGTAAGCACTGTACATCCTTCTAAATGACTGGAAACATACTTTAAGCACGCGCACATCATTCACGCATAACGCTCACATTCATCAGCTATATTGTATGGACTAGTTTCATTAAAACTGTTGTAGTAGCGGTCAAAATCTTCACGATCACTATCGTTCATGTTGGTGTAGTTAAAGTAATGTTTGGGGGCAGGCAGTCCTACGTAATTTAAAGTGTCGCTAGTGACGAAAGTGTAAGGGAAATACCCTTTTGAAACTTCGGCGGCTACAACCTTCACCTTGGGTAGCTTAGCTAGTTTACATGGTGTGAAAATAAAGAATCTTTAAACTGAACATTACCTCTTATCTGCATTTGTATAAGTTTGTTCAAGGGGTCGCTGTAAATATCACCGATGACTCGTGTTGAAGCAATTCCTTATAAAGGAAATGTATGTCAAATTTTGCCCCGTTATGGGCAAGAATATACACAGTAATTGTTTTTAACTTGTCTGCTAATTTGACAATATAGGATACAAAGAGTTTCACAAGGCTGTCGTGTGCAATCGTTTTAAAAACGTTTGTCCGTTTACCACATTTGTGACACTCATCACACTCGACTTCCATGCAGTCATCGCAGATAGTCTGGGTTACAAGTAGATGTGGGATAACCTCTTTGGTTTCAAGGTTTGTGTAAGTTTCTATATCGTAGTGCACAGTTATACAGGGTTTATTTTTAGGCTTATCATCTTTCATATAACATACATGCTTCACTCCATCCGCTTTATATTTTTCATGACATGTCGAACAGTGAATTTCATCGCATTTATGTACAAACTTAACCCAATTATTCATCATGTGAAACATGCCACATTCACAGATTCTCATTTTCCTGCAAGTGCCAATTGACTTATGGAGCTCAAAGCATTTATTATTGAAAAATGTACGTCTACACACATTAGTCTAGAGCCCGGATGTTCAGGCAAAATGCCATAAATGCCTTTCTTTGCCTATTTTTGCGATTACAGCAAAAAGTGCCTTTTTCATCATAAGGTGCCTAATTTGCCTTTTTTCCATTATTTTCTAGTATTATTTCATTAAAGTCCCAAAGTAGGGCTATCAGTTTCTGTTATATGTTTCAGTTATATATATATATATATAACAGAAAAGAAACTGAGCGTGCATAATAGTACTATTTTGTATTAAACTTTTTGAAATTTAAATCCTTGCCATTATTGAACGAACATTTTGAATGCCTATTGTTTTGTTCATTATAGTAATGGCGTTGTAATATGCATTATTTTTATTTATACGTGGATAATGGTATTATTCTATAAATGCAAAAAACCACTTTTTTCTACGTGAAGGTCAAAATATGAAAATAAAAACCCACTCTAATAGACAGAGTTTATTTCCACAACAGTTTCGACGCCCACTGGCATCCTCCTCGGGTGGATACAGAAAAACGAATCCACCCGAGGAGGATGCCAGTGGGCGTCGAAACTGTTGTGGAAATAAACTCTGTCTATTAGAGTGGGTTTTTATTTTCGTATTATTCTATATTAAACTTTATTTTTGGAAATGAAATCATTGTTATTATGTGCAACTAATATTTTCAATACCTATTGTTTTGTTCACTGAAGGCATTGTAATATGTATTATGCGTATATAAAGGTATTATTCTAGATTAAACGTTTTTTTAAGCAAATTTATAAATGCCTTTTTTGGGAGTTTTACTGCCTATTTTGAATGTTCATTTTGCCTATTTGCCTGCCTTTTTTAAGGGTTTTTAGTGCCTAAACATCCGGGCTCTACACATTGCATTCCCTCTTCTCGGTTTCAACTACACGACTTTTACATTTGGGGCTTTTACACTACTCACATACCATGAAGCATTCCTTACAATGTTTCACTATATCATCCTCAAACTCGAGACATCCCTCACACAAATCATGATGCCTTCCATATTTTCGACTTTTATCATAACTGGTGTAGAGAGTCCTTATGTTACGGATGGGGAGATACGATGTTCCTGACAATCCTAAAATAAGTAGAGGTCTTGTACGATCTCTCACACAGCTTTTAAAAACATACACAGTCCTACGACGATCATCCATTCCAAATACAACTATACGAACTTTCATTTCCTGCTCTACCCTTCTCAGCTCTTCAGGACCCATATTACACTCAAACTGAAGCTTACAATCTGAAGCCAGTTTACCAGCACACTGCACAACTGTAGGCAACCAAATATTTTTGACCCGGGTATTTAGTACAGTAAACATATGGGCTAAGACTGCTCCTATAAAGCCGCAACCACGATCGACGTTTATATGCTTTCTGTAAATAGACTGAGAATTGAAATTAAGAGTATAAGGTGTGGCACTATGACACGCAACCCGGAATACTCTGTCAATATCAACGGTGAAGTTGTCCATATTGAAGGCTGTACTACTTTGAGAGGCCTGCATTATACGGACCAAGAAATATTCTATGTCTACCAAGCGTCTGAACGGTATTACTATCCAAAAATCATCTCCATCTCCGTCATCTGACCCGAACCCGAAGGACAACCTCGTCCTGACTTCACGTTCGTCGCGGTTCTGAAGGGCAAACTCCACAACACACTCAACTACGCGTCGCAGTCCAACACCGTTGCTATACAAGGCTCCAGGGCCAACCCTGACCAAGTACCGATTTCTAGTCAGGGCAGAGGTGGGATTAGCGGTGCGTACCAGTTCGAATGTTATACCTTCCTTCACAGCACGAGAAGCTGCTGCTGGTGTGGAGGATGTACCCGGAATTGAACAGGTATAAGGGGCTATATTTGAGGAGGAAGCTAGTATGAGGGTTGTCTTAAGACGAAGAGGGCTAGGGCTCTATTCCTTGGGGTCTAGCAACCAGTGCACTCCTGGCACGTTTTATACCTGACGTGGAAGGTTCTTCATCATCGTGCCTCCGCTTTGAACTGCCACGTGGTGGAGGTGTCGCTAGTGAGGGTTCGTCAGTGGGGTTGGAGTCTGTAGCTAAACTGCCATCGGGGTCTTGCGCAATATCGATGATGGAGTGCTGTACATCGTCGTCATTCACGGTTCTGTGGAAGAAGAAAAACAAGAATATAAGGAGCAGCACCTAAATTTTGCTATATTTTGTAAATGCTCCATTTAGGGGTGTGACGTGTTAGAGATAGAATCTGTAGAAAAATTCGTTAAAGGGAAATGAGCATACAGTCATTGTAATTGACGATCTCATGTTGGAAATGGATAAAACGTTTGCCGAGACATTTACAGTGTTCTCCCACCATCTTAACATAAGCGTATTCTTCATCAAAAAGAATCTATTTTTAAAAAATAGATACATGCGCGATGTGTCGCTAAATACGCAATATCTAGTCTTATTCGCGCAACGTAGAGATGTGTCACAAATTGGGGTATTGGCCAATCAAATGTTCCCGAATCATCGTAAGGAGTTTTTGGAGGTTTATAAAGAAGCTACAAGTCAGCGTTACGGATATTTGCTTTGTGACCTTCACCCGCGAAACACGTTTAGGGTGCTTCTAAGAACGAATATAATCCCAAACGAGCCTGAAGTGGTGTATATTCCAGAAGGAGAAATAGGCTGAAGAAATACCGTGAATTAATACAAATCTGTCAACGATTGCCCAGGCATTGCAGCAGATGTTTGTTAAAAATATCGATTCTGACTTTTTAAAATGCATCTGTGAAATCTGTCTTAATGTTATTAAATGTAATGTGCTAATGAATCCCCCTCGGAAGGCTCGCCTGCGTCGTTACAAGAACATAATACGTATGCTCGCTCGTAAAAGTCAAACTGTGTGGGGGAAAAGCGAATTATTGTACAAAGAGGGGGATCATTCCTCCCCATCTTATTTTCAATTTTGGGACCTTTACTGACTGGATTAAAATAATGAAGAAAGTGGTAGTAATTCCGCACAAGGTGTATGTTTCACTGCAAAGTTCAACGAATCCAGACACGGCTTTAGAAGCAGGCTTAAAAGACTGGAAAGAGAATTGTTAGCCCTATTAAGCAGCGAAAAGTCACCTTCATGAGTACGAAGATTATAATATTCCGACAGAGTTCCCCGTTGTTTTTAGGCACAGCGCGAGCAACGATGAGCATGTAGACATAGGACTCGGGCCCGACGTTAGAGATGACCAACCAACGAATAACGGAATGCAACACATCGAGCATGTATTAAAAAGCAGTCTCCCACATACATTGAGGAATAAAGGCTTAAGTCTTTATAATCTATTGAGTGAGGACCCCATCATACACTGAACCGATACAGGCGAGGTCATTGTTGAAGGAACAAGGGCACAGGGATCGAATATCGTCGACATTGTCCACGATCTGGTGAGAAAGAGGGACAGACCCTCACCAACAGGATGGAAGCATATTAAAGCAAGACTACAACAAATAAATGTCCCCAAAACAGTGATAGGAAATCTGAATAGGTTAAAAGACTTGGAACGAGTCTCGCATGTATCACAACTGAGTACGCCATCACCCCCAACAGTAGCATCTCTGAAGAGGAGAAAGAAGAGACCAAACGGCCAACCATATCCACGTATCTCTAAAATACGCAAATGTCTAAAATATTAAGAAAACGCTATTATGAAATTCCTAACCCAGCCTCCTATGGTGGTGTTAATAGGCTGTACAGAGGTGTTTACAATGATGGAGTAGGGAAAAAAGATGTTGAGAGGTTTTTGCGGGAGCAGGAGGCTTATACACTTCATAAGTCTGTGAGAAAAAGGTTTAAAACGGCCAAGACAACAGCGGCTTCGATTGACTCTATTTGGCAAGCGGATTTAATAGACATGCAAAGATATTCATTGTATAATGATGGCTACCGCTACATCCTATTCATAATAGATGTATTCTCTAGATATCTGTGGCTAATTCCTCTGAAAAATAAATCGCCTGAAACAGTTGCTAAAGCTACCAAAACGCTGATGTTGAAAGAAAAAAAGTTCCTGGCTATTTTTGTACGGATATGCGGAAAGAATTTATAGGCAGCGCTTTTGAGAACATGCTGACAGATTTTAATATCAGTTACTACACTACCAATTCTATACATATGGCCTCTTTAGCTGAAAGAGTTCAACGTACCATAAAGGAATGCATGCATCGCTATTTTACCCATAAAAACACATATGGATATATAAACATTCTGGGATCATTGGTCTCGTCATACAACCGTTCACACCATCACACGATTTGCACAACACCTAACGAAGTTTTAGAAAGAGGTACGCGCCCAGAGCCTGATGTGAGAAGAGCTGGAACACCGCCCCCACACTCTACACGTTTCAAAATCAATGATTATGTAAGGCTATCACTTTCGGGAAATAAATTCGCGAAGGGATTTGAGCAAGGATGGACACGTGAGAGTTTTAAAGTTAGTGCTATGAGACCTAAAATCGAGATAATGATGTATTACGTTGAGATTTGAATGGGGAAGAAATCGCTGGAGGCTTTTACCGCGAGGAGTTGCAGAAAGTGGCATTTAATTTAGGACAAAAATGTGATTAAAATTGAAAAATATTTAGGCAGCAAAGGTTCAGGAAAAAGAAAAATGTACCTGATGAAAGGGCTAGGGTACCCAGAAAGCTTCAACACCTATATAAAAGCTGCTGCAATAATGAAGCGTAAATAGTATGTAACATGACGCTTAACCACTTCTATGTCACACTCCAGTCCTCTTCTTCTCTGTCTGTACATCCTAACAACACCCTGGCCAATTTTGTAACAGAACTCCATGGGCCCATTGAATTGGAACGTGAGTCGTACGAAGGTGGTTTTTGTGAATTTCAGTTACCACCAAATTTTTAACTCTTGAAAATGAACAGACCATATTTCTGATCCTTAGAAGAGTCGATGAGTGTGAAAAATCAGGCATAACCTTAGATAACACTATGCGGTCAGTCCTGTTCGGTGGGGTACAGTACTATAGTACAACTGCAACACTAGGAATCGGTCATTATGACACAGCCATGGACATTGTGTGGGGCTTAAACAAGAGTCTTGAAAAGTCGTACCTGACAACTGATTTACTTTATGAAGTCGTAAACATAGACACGCCTGCACGCACGTTGAAGTTAAAATCAACGATTAGTAGAAATATTAAAGACAAAGAGCTGTTTACAATTGTGGCCGAGGGTCGATATAGTGCAGCCCTCCAAAGAGACACTGTTCCCGAGGCACAACATGACTTGTGCAGCTTAATTTGTCCATTGAAGATATAGAAATTGGGTGAAAGCTACCCATTCCCAGACATGTGCTATATTTACAGCAATATCGTAGAGCATCAATTTGTTGGGGACACCCAGGCGCGCCTGCTGCGCGTTGCACACATTCCCAAATATAGAGGGAAGAGTTTGAGCATTACATATGACAAGCCCCATTATGTGAATGTTGCGACTAATCTATTAACCAATATCTCAATATATATAAGAACGATTGAGAAAAAAATATTTTTTCCATTCGATGATTGGAGCTTAACAGTGAAGCTAGACTTTCGTCGCATTCAGTTATAATGACCCGAAGGCCTTTCACAGTCTATCGAGGGGTGAGATATCAGCGTAGGAGTGGGGTTAGATCCATTTTTTCAGCCATACTACGCACGGCTGTCCCATTGTTGAAGAGGGGGCTAGATACCTTGGGAGGAAGGCGTTACAATCAGGTTTTAACGCGGTAGAAGACATAATGGGTGGAACTAAACCTAAAGAAGCTCTAAAAAAATTTAAAACGTACACGGGACGAAATCATGAAAGATGCAAAGAGAAAAATGCGTGGTGGCGGAAAGAAGAAGAGGGCTGTCCGGAAGAAGGGGTTACCAACACGTGGCGCTAAACGTAAAAGGACATGAAGAAAGTGTTCTAAGCGAATGAAGCCTTTGGCTGATCATTTTTTTAGCTGATATAAGCTGAGGACACTTCTCTCACGAATCATAGGCTGATTACTTCTTGTCGAAAGAGGTAGCACTATTTCTGACCCGTCATGGCGCGCTTCATCCATCTGTGTAGCTCACAATGTTATAAATCGGAGCTGTCCCTCTTTGATATGCCCCCTACGCAAGTTTCTATTGAGCATAGTGACTTTATTACAATTAACCCATTAAACACAATTAGTTCCCCGAGTGCCCCTATAGAACTCGTGATACCCAGCTCAGGCCCATACTTTTTTGATCCAAGCTGCATGCACATGTACGCTAAACTGCGTATAGCCCATTCAGATGGAATGGACTGCGATGATAGTTAATCGACATACCCTGAAACCAACTTTCTACACTCCATATTCATCCAGTGTAAGGTGTATTTAAATCAGGTCAACATCTCGGCAGGAACGGGGTATTATCACCTACGAGCCTATCTGGAAAATGTCCTCAACTTTTCAAAAGAAGCGAAGGATACCTTTTTAACTGCCGAGGGCTATTATCAGACTAAAGACGAAAATGGTATAAAGGATAAATTTAAAAATTCTAAAAAAAAGATATACGAGTGTTTTGGACGTCTGCATACAGACTTCACGTTCCAAGAGAAACTGCTTATGAATGGGGTGGATATGAAGTTAAATCTCACCGCACGAATCCTGAGATCTGCATAAATCTGGGACCTGATGAAGAAGAGGGCGCAAAGCCCGTTGTGATTCATATCATGGAAACATATCTGCGCGTACGGCGAGTAAAGTTAAGTTCGCCGAAATATGTAGAAATTTTTAAAAAATTTAATACACGCAACAGTAAAATACCCAATTAACAGCGTAAAGATCAAACTATACACGGTGCCCGTAGGGTTGACCTCAAAGCAGCTAGAAAACGTGGCACTGGGAGTTCTACCTAAAAGGTTATTAATTGGAATACAGAATCACGCTTCGACGAATGGAAAATATAAAAAGAGCGCCTTTAAATTCGAGAATTTCGGCCTTAAAAATATAACTCTATACGTCAATAGCGTTGCGTTGGGTGGGACTATGGTTACGGACTACTCATCAGACGCTGTGTTCCCGCTTTGCGCGAGAGCTTATAGTAATCTGGCCCATATTGCTGGTGGCTATGACGAGCTTGCGATTGGCGTAACGCAGAAAGAATTTGTCGACCATTTTAACCTTTACCCGTTTGATATTACCCCGACTTATCTGCTAGTGTAAATACACACTTAAGTCCACAACAAAGTGGGAACATCTCAGTCAGATTGGAATTCACCAACCATATAGACGCGCCTATTAGTGTACTAGTATACCTCGAATCACAAGCTCTAATAGAGCTCGACCGTTTCAGGAACGTTGTCACAGACTTTTAAAATGGACGCGAATACACTCCAGAGTTTGCGAAGAATGAAGCATTGAAATTGACAACTACGAGATATTGGTGTAGTCTTATTGTCAATACAGACATTGTGGTGGGGCGAGGGGATTCATTGGTTTGCAATCTATTTTAAAAATAGGGAAAGAATGTACTATTTTGATTCACTCGGCACTCAGCCCTGGAGTGACCCTGTTGTTGTACAATTTATCGAACAGCTGCATGTCCCTGAAATTGGCTGGAATCCTTACCGTTTCCAAAGATACTTTAGTAATACTTGCGGCATGTACTGTCTTTCATTTCTCCTGTATATGTCACGTGGGAGGCCATTTATAAATTTATAAAAATTATTCGATTTGTGCGGCACTGAGATGAATGATGAATTGGTATGCAGACAGATAAGAAAAGCTTCCCATTTGTGCACACTCGCTGTATTGTGTAAAATTTTATGTGTATATATAATTGTAACTAAATTGTCTCCATAAATGTTAGTCTTATTTAATGGACGCTAGTTCTGTAAGCTGAATTGTACTAAAACATGATTTCCAACATTTAATAAATTGAATGAAAATACATTGTGTTTTGTTCTTAACCACAAAAAACTTACATTAGTTCCTCGATGACCTGGCATTCGTTGGTCCGGATGTGAGCTAATACCTCGACCTCCGTATTCAGGTCACTGGGTTGGCTGCGCGGTAAATCCTCCAATTCGCCCTCGATTATTTGCCTTTCTTCAAAGCTGTTGCGAAAAGTACCTATAATACGATCAAGTTCCGCATCGGTCCTTTAAGGAGAAATTAACATGATTAGTTCATACTGAATCTTTTTTAGTTAAAATCCATTTTTTCATAAATCGAATTGTATTCAGAAAATCTAGCTCAGTACTAATGCAAACTAGTCTATAATTGAAGATACTGCTCTAAAACATTTACAATAAAATATGATGAGTAGAAACAGAGAGAGAGTTGCAAGGCGTTACAAGTAGAGTAATTTACAGTGCCGGAAATACTTTTATCCTAACTATGCCTACTACGCAATGCCTGCCTTCACAGGTTCTCAAGCCAGGACAGTTAGAATTCTTTAAATTTTAGTAATTCTAAAGCCCAACTTGTAGAACTTTCTATAAATTTATTAATCGTAAATATTTTATAAACAAAATTTACCTCTAAATACTTAATAGAATATATTAATTACAGAATGCCCTACCTGTAGAACTTTCTATAAATTTATTAAAAGTAAATATTTTATAAACAAAATTTACTCTCTAAATACTTAATAGAATACATTAATTACAGAATGCCTAGCACAGTAACCTGTAGTAAACATGCAATTATATGTCAGGACACCGCGATGTATATATGGGAGGGGAGAGTTATAATAAGAGAAAATGTAGGATAGGGTACACGGGTCAAATAATAAACACAAAGCAACTATCCTAACTGGGCTCAAAAGGAAGATTAGCTGGGTGTACTATGCATCATCAGCCAGCACCGGGTAACGAGCCCGGGACCGAGTTGTTAACACATACTTCCATATATATATATATATATATATAGAGGAAGAGACAGTCACAATAAGATAGAATGCCGATTAGGGTACCCTGATCAAATAATAAACACCAAGCGACTATCCTAACTGAGCTCAAAAGGAAGATTAGTTGGGTAAGCTGCGTATGGAACCCCTGCCTAGCTCAGTACTAATGCAAACTACTCTATAATTGAGGATACCCGCTATGAAGCATTTTACAACAAAATGTAACGGTTTGTAAATGTATTATCATTTCCACACCATATATATATATGACGACATAGCCACGAAGGAGCAAATACAGCATGCAACTAGCCTAACTGGGTCAAAAGGAAGATTAGCTGGGTGTGCTACGCACCGTCTGACAGCACCGAGTCTCGAACCCGGGAACCGCAGGCAATTCTTTAAAGTTTTAGTAATTCTAAAACCCTACCTGTAGAACTTTCTATAAATTTTAAGTTATCAAATGCAGGGAAACAAGCGTGTAATAAAATTTTACTTTCAAAGTACACCTTCATCACATAGCAAAATTACTGTCTAAATGACGTTATCAGGAAGGAAGATTAGCTGGGTGTGCTACGCATCGTCTGCCGGCACCGGATCTCGACCCCTGGGCAATATCCTTTCATTTGTTTATTACGACTTTTTATAAATTATAACACTTGCACTGAATGTAACGATATATATACATAGCCCGGCCTTTCGTTTAAATCACAAACTAGTTTTCCATTACGCATTTATTATGGCTTTTAATAAATTAATTAACACTCACTGAATGAAACGATGTATACATAGCCCGATTCACAAATTAATTTATTTATTTACATTTCAATGTTCACTTCGTCGGCTGTTTCTTTCTGTCCGTCACAAATTTCTGCAATGTTTTGTGTTGAAAGTAGGACATTTCGGTCAGTCGCAGTGAAAAGGTGGAGTGTAGCCCCTGCATAGAGGTCTCCGTCTTCAAACAATTGTGAGGAGCATTAAAGCTGTTGAGAATGATTCATGGCGATATATTTCTGTAGTTACTCGCTGATAAATACAGCTGTTGTGGAATCCAGATGAAAATGCCCCCTTTTATATTCGCGGTCGTAATTGTAACCACCCCCAATAGCCGAATCGCGAGTTCCCTATTGGCCGTCGGTGAAATTTGTGTGGGCCATAACGCGTATGCGTCATTAACCACCAACCAGAGGTCCTGAGCTTGTTCTCAAGCTCCGCCCATTGGGCTGTAATTGGAGAAGCTGCGAATTCTGGGGGCCTGTCAAATATAACTTATCCATTCCATAAATTTCTTTCAGAAATGAAACAGATTCGTAAAGAGAGAGACAGAGAGAAGTTTAGCTTGGAAAATAAAATTTGTTTTTCTGAGGCGTCACGCAAACTGACCAGACGCCGATCTGCCGCAATCTAAATTCCATCGAACCGTTGCGTCCTTCTAGAGCCACAAACCATATTATTTATCAATTGTTTTATTTATATATATATACTATATATATATATATATATATATATATATTAGGGCGGTTCATGCAATAGGGGTAAAAAATTATTGCAAGTAAGTCACTGAGCATGTGGATTTTTTAATTCTACTTGTTTACAAAAATCTTCATGGCAAATTTCTACTTGGTAGCAAAACTTTTAGTGGGTGCTCAAGCTCATGAGACACGGAAAAAGATCAGCTAAGGAGGACAGCGACAGGAGAAACGGGAGTTCCAGCATTCCCTGTCTCCTGCCTAACGTCCCCCTTGAAGTTCTTCCCTGATCGATTGGTGTCTACAATCTCCTGGTTTGGCTTTGTTTCGTTTGAAACCTTGTCGGAAAACAAAGATGAAAATGGTTGACGCAGCAAATTTATTACAGAGAGGAACACTAAAGAAAGATCGGAGAAAATACAAAGGAAACATTTCAGTAGAGAGGATGGATCTCTCGGACTTTGTCGATTCAGCATCATTCAAGTTATTTGATACTTTCAAGATCAACCGAGGGTTCTTAGGACATCTGATTAGTGGAAAAATCACCAAGACGACAGACAATCCCTCCTATCTATGTAAAGACTCAATGTCATCAACGACAGTGCTGCAAGGGGCGTGTCCATGATAAAGAATTTCAATGCAACCATTACCAAAGCCGAGACTCAAAAGTAGTTCCTCTTACACGTAT
Source organism: Bathynomus jamesi (assembly GCA_023014485.1). Lineage (NCBI taxonomy): Eukaryota > Metazoa > Arthropoda > Malacostraca > Isopoda > Cirolanidae > Bathynomus > Bathynomus jamesi. The sequence continues at coordinate 264,429 of JAJOZX010002225.1, forward strand.
TGGAAATGCACCGGCACTAATTTCTTGATCACAATAAGTCGACATTGGCCACCGGCGACTAGATTTCATGTGTGATATTAAGGTGATATCAATGCATTTGTGCCATCATTGAACGTTATATTGTGCGAATTCATTGGTTATCGAAATGTTATTTATCCAATTCACCCACTGTACATATTCTAATGCTTGAGCACCAAGTAAATACTCTCGGATTGCACTCAAATTAGTCTCAGAGTTTTACGTTCTTAAGTCTAATAAAAAAAGTACATGCTTGCTTGAATTTTTAATTTTCATTCATTTGAACTGCCCTAATATATATATATATATATATATATATATATATATATATTAGTGATGTAGCGGATGTCATTTTTTTCACATCTGCGGATGCGGATGCGGATGAGGATGTTTGATCTCAACATCCGCGGATGCGGATGCGGATGCGGATGCGGATGTCTACATTTTCGTTATTTTTTAGGATATATTCGAGATTTGTTGTGTTTAACGTATATAATAAGTTATTATATAGAGAGAGCTGTAGCTATAATGTAGTATAATTGATTAATTGTACAATAATTGCTGTACTTTTCTCTGAACATATAAAATAATATCAAGCATCTAACTAATATAGAAATCAATTAGTGAATTCGTCTGCAAATAAATTCGTTATATTTTGTTGAGTTTCAGCCACAATTAGAAACCATAATTGTGTTACCAGGATGCGGGACGTGAACCCAACTCAAATGCACCCCCACGACCTCTTTCCCCAACCTCCACCCTTATAGAAAGAGATCTTTAATTAGCTTGATAACTATTTATATTAAGTTTAAAGTTTTATTAGGCATATTTATAAATGAGTAATTAAAATAAAGTAAACTAAGATGTTCATCGTTTAATGTTCAAACTTAATTATAGGAAGGCTATGCTTAAGGAACATTAATTTTTCTGCCTTTTCTGCTGCCAGTCTGTTTCTCTTTTCATCATATATTAATCCAGCACTGCTAAATAATCTCTCGCTTGGTACGTTTGTTGGAGGACAGGCTAAATGTTTCCTTGCAAGTTTACTCAAGTATGGATAGATATTCTGCGTATTTTTCCACCAACTAATAGGATTGTCACATGCAGCCAGGCGTTTTTCTTGGTGATAGCTCTCGATCATTTTTACTACATCTTTTGACATCGCGTAGGTCTCGTCATTGCTGCTTGACTTAAGAAACTGAGAGACAGATTCTGTGATAGATTTGCTTGTTGAAGGTGTTGGTTCTGTCACTGAAACTTTTATTCTTTTGGTGGGTGGCGAAGCGACAGATTCAAGAGATTGAAGCTCTTCAACTGCTTTGCCAAGTGATGATTTAACTCGTTCTAATGTACTAGGTGAAAATAACTTAGCTTTGTAACGTGGATCTAAGTAGGTTGCAAGAGAGTAACTTCATACAAGAACAGCCTCTCGTCTTGTCGCTTGCATCACTTTTGCGCACAATGAACTAGTTCTATTAATATAGTAGAATTTGATAATTTCCGCTTATTAATGACATTTTATCTCAACGGTCCACATCCGCACGACATCCGCAGTCCAAAGTGCGGATGCGGACGCGGATGCGGATGCGAGAAAATGCGCGGATGTTCCGCGGATGCGGATGCGGATGCGGATGTGACCTACATCACTAATATATATATATTTGTGTCTTAAAGATAAATTTATATTGAAACATTCTATTTGGGCGAAAGACGAGAAATGAAATAGTTATCCAGAAATACAATATATTTAATATAAAGTTATATTAATGTATTTGTGATAAGGTTTGAAGATATATTGGAGTCTTAAAGATAAATTTATATTGAAACACAATAATTGGATAAAAGAGGAAAAATTAATAAGTTATCCCCAATTTAATTTCTATTTTTATTATAAAGTTATATTAATATTTTTTGTAATAAGGTTTAAAGATATAGTTGTAACTTAAAGATAAATTTATATTGAAAAGAAATAATTGGCCCAAAGAGGAAAAATGAATGTTACCCCGAAATAGAATCTATTTTTATTATAGTTATATTAATATTTTTTGTTATAAGGTTTAAAGATATATTGGCTTAAAGATAAATTTATATTGAAACACAATAATTGATAAAAGAGGGAAAAATTAATAAGTTACCCCTAATTTAATTTCTATTTTGTTTTAAAAATCATATTAATGCCTTTTCTGTTATAGTTTAAGGATAAAATTGTGTATTATGGCGAAAATTTGTTTTTGTATTAAACTTAGTTTATCTTATTCGATTTTTTGTTTAAAAGATCACCTACCAAATATCAAATCGGCCTCGTGGTGTTCCACCACCACGAGAAGCTCGAAAGAAAAACTATTCATGAACGTATTTGTTTATGTTTAATAGCTCTGTTTATTGGGTCGTGTTTAGAGACCTTGTCGGTCTACCAGAGCTGGTAAGTAAAGCGGTGGTGGTGGTTGTGATGGTGATTGTGTATTATTGCTTCACCACCAATCGTGTAATTTTCGACGTTTGGTGGTTGTGTAATATCGCTTCATCACCAATCGTCTAAGTTTCGACGCTTGGTGGTTGTGTAATATCGCTTCACCACCAATCGTCTAAGTTTCGACGCTTTGTTGTAGCTCTCATATCGGTTACGTAGTGTTGATGGGATGAGCTCCTGAAAGTCTATACTTAGACGATTGGTTGTACCCCTCATCTCACCCTTTGCCGTTGATGGGATGAGCTCCTAAAAGTCTATACTTAGACGATTGGTGAAGTGGTATTTTTTGTGTGGTGGTTGTGTTCGTATATATTTTGCTGTTGGGGCTTTGCATGCATCTGTTTTTTATATATATATATATATATATATATATATATATATATATATATGTGTGTGTGTGTCTGTGTGGGGATGGTAATAGAGGCTTTATGGGCGTATAGTCCGGGTGTGTATGTGCGTTTGTGTGCGCTTTTAATTCGTTCGAAGGTTATTAATATATACAAGCCATTTATGCCTTCTAAGCCAACTGGCTGATTAGGACCTAATAAGACAGCGGGCGCTCCGGTGAACTCTCATTGAGCTTCTGCCTCTCGCAGAAGCTGGATGCTCTTTTCCTCTCTCTCTCTCTCCTCTCTCTCTCTTATGTTAGGTATGCCCCTTTCGGGTGGTGTGGCCGTCCCAACTTCTCCCCCAAAGACCCTCCTCCTTCTCCTTTCTCTCCCTCTCTTAGGTTAAGGTTACCCCTTTGCGGGGTGAGGCCGTCCCAACTTCTCCCCAAAGAGGTTAGGTGGACTCCTCCAGCTTGCTGGGGGTGTTCCCCTTCATTGCAACTTGGGGATAACCCCTCCCCCTTGTTGCATAACCCTCTCCCCTTTTGCAGCGTTGGCTTGTTACAAGACCCCCCTCCCCCTTTGTTGCATACCATCTTTGCAACATTCATCAACATTTGCAATTGCATTGCACTCGTCCATTTTGCGATCATACTATTGTCCTCGATGACCCAGTCGTCGATGGGTGGCAAATAAATGGTGTCGCGCAGCCGAGTAAATGTGAACGTGTGAACATTTTAAAGGATCACCTGAAGATCAGGGCCCCCAGCCTTCTTTAGTTAGCTCAATAAGGCTAACTAACGATAACATCACGACTTAACCGAACCAATCGTTAGGCCAATTGTACGCCCTTGACGATTGGTTAGATTAAGTCGTGATATTTTAGTTAGTTAGCCTTATAAGGCTAACTAACGAAGGCTAGGGGCCCTGATCTTCAGGTAATCCATTTTAAACGATGTACGTGTTTCGTAAACAAATTAATTTCTTTAATTAGATATTATACTTAAGGTTACCATATTTGAACTTTCAAAAAAGAGGACACTCCGGAGAGGGGGTGTATCTCTATCAGTATCTACCAACTCACGTTGTATTAATGTGTTATATACACTGTGTACTACAATACTACATGTTGTCTATATTGAGTATCTATCAATAAGAACAAGTGTTACGGCCTGAAAAATATTCAAATTTCCCGGATATGTCGGAAAAACCGGACGTATGGTAACCCTATTATATTAATAAGATTGCCACCCACTATAATTTAAAAACGTTTACATATTAATTAACGAGATAGTAGCATGGACATTAAGGTGTATCATGCTCATTGAGCGTGAATTTCAAGATTGGCAGTATGTATTCCTATGTAGAATTAAATTTTAGGAGGGGTTTGTTTTCTTGAACTTTTGCTAAAAATCTCGTTTAAGTGTTCAAATTTCCACTTTTTCGTTTTCTGGTTATGTACAGAACAGCTGTGCAGGACATACACTGTCGTGCAAATGTAACAGACCGGTTTCTTACCAAACAAAACCATTGTAACAGCTGTTATAGGCCACTAGAATTTCACTGTGATCATTTTCTATGTTTTAGATACAAAGCTTGGTCAGGATTGTGTAGCCACCATGGCTAAGCAAGGACGAAAGACCAGAAAAAGTTCTGGTTCAAAGCTGATTGATCTGATGGGTCCAGGCAAGCAGTTATTTCCCACAGAAGTTCCAACCTGGAGAGCTGTGTTTCAGAGAGGAATCCTCCAGGAAGAGAAGCTGCTTCTGGATGATATGAAAAGAGCTCAGTACCCTCTGCAAGATTTGGCTAAGGACTTCGCATCACTGGTACTGGCACAGTGGCGCAAAAGCAATGCCAAGTTCACTCCTCCTGTGATCATTCAAGAGAGATCCATTGCCAGGAAGATTCTTGTCAGGTGGAATGAAATGATTGACCTAGTGAATGGCAGAGTGAAGGCTGCAAAGAGAGAGAAGAGAATATCTGAATTTGATACATTGTTTGACATAACAACCTGCAGACATGATATCACTCTCTGTGGAACTGAAACATCTGGCTGCTCTGGCTGTGCTGCTAGAGTTCATGTCAACTGTGACTGTCCTCTGCCTCAGAAGACTCCAAAGCTAGAGCTAGAGTGGCTCCATTACCAGAGGATCAAAACCTCAGAAGTTTCTAGCTTCCGGATGGCATCTGTTAATGTGAAAGAAACAGTGAAGCAGGTGAAGGCTGCTAAGAGGAAGGAGGAAGAACAGAAGGCAGCTGAGAAGGGAAACAGAAAAGAGGAAGAACAGAAGGCAGCTGAGAAGGGAAACAGAAAAGAGGAAGAACAGAAGGCAGCTGAGAAGGGAAACAGAAAAGAGGAAGAACAGAAGGCAGCTGAGAAGGGAAACAGAAAAGAGGAAGAAGAAAAGGAGCTACTGCTTAGAGCTGATGATGGTGATGATGATGAAGATGAGGTGACTTCCTCGCAAGAGTCTCCAGGCAGAGCAGCTCCTACTGCTGACAGATTTTTCCAGTACTGCACCAGGCACAAGCTCCATTGTCAACACTGGCAAAGTCTCCACCTCTGCCAGGAGGAACTACATGGATATCTGAAGCACCGCTGCGGCTGCAGTCAGGTTCAAGGTGGCAAACAATCCTGCAGCAGCCATTGCAACTGGTTTCTTGCAAAATCTCATCAAAGCTGGCCATCTATCTGCTGATAAGGCATATCTAGCTGTTGACAGGATGAAGATGTGGAGGGGCAAGGAGTCTGTAATAGGTACTTCGGTGGAGGCCCTGGAGAAAAGAACAGAGGGAGAGGAGATCAAGGGAATTTTCTTTGATGGAAAACAAGATAAGAAGACAAAGATCATGAGGTACAATGAAGAAACTGGCCGCTTCCATCCTGATATTACAACTGAAGAGCACTACAGTGTTACCTGGGAAACTGAGGGGACGTATCTCTTCCATTGTACACCAGAAGAACCTGAAGGAAATGATAAACCTGCACTGAAGATAGCTCAGGCTCTGTTTGAGTGGATTAGTGCTCATGGTGCTAAAGATACTATTGTGGTCCTTGGTGGTGACTCTACCAACACAAACACAGGACCTGATGGAGGAGCCATCACTCACGTGGAGAGACTGCTAGGTCACAAGTGTCACTAGCTGATATGCCAGTTGCATATTAATGAACTCAGCCTCAGGCACATGATCATCAAGTTTGATGGTCCCTACACGCACATGTCTGGGTTCAGTGGCCCAATAGGAAAACGTTTGGAGAATATCAATGACATACCTGTCAACTTTAGCTTCAAGGCTCTGCCAGGAGAAGATATAATTGAACTGCCAGAAGACATTGTACAGAACCTCAAGACAGGAAATTTGAGCAAGGAAGTTGCTGGTCTGAAGTGTGGCCCACTGAATCAGTCACGCTGGCTAACTACAAGTGAGGCTCTGTTGATGCTGTGGATGAGGCAGCATGGTCTGAAGGGGAGGTGTTGAAGAAGCTGGAGGTGCTGCTGAAGTTCTGCCTGGACTTCTACTTCAAGATGTATTTTGAGATCAAGGTGAAGCACCACATGAGTGGTGACCATATTGTGACCGCTCTGGTACTGCTGAGAAGCCAGACCTCTGAAGTCAGGAACATAATCACTCATGTGATAGTTTGTGGAGCATATCATGCTTACAGTGAGAAACTCATTGCCTCTCTCCTGTGCAGTGAGGATGAGGAGAATAGGGCTAGTTTGCTAGTTTATTTTCGTATAATTAAGTTAACACTCAATTTAGGTCTCGGATGCACATTACTGTATATAATTTATCACTTTATTAACGTCGTGTAGGCTGACAATTCTAGATTATTTAGTACTCAGTGTCACTATCACTATATAGAGAAATAAAAATATGACAATTGATGATACTAAACACGAAAACTTTTTAAATTTTAATCTTACGTACACACGTTAAAAATAAACTTACGTTAAGTTATATAACTGATCGAAAAGGGAAAGGCCTGAGAACGAAGGCATTCACATTGCGTGAGGGAGAATTAAACAGATTTTAGCAGCTGGATTTCATGCTCAATGTAGGCCCACTTATTCAACGGCCTTCCTTAAGATAAAATTAGGATCACCTGAAGATTAGGGCCCCCATGTATTCTTGTTTTTTGCTTTACAGTACCAAATATAATATTAAATTAAATTGAATGCCCGGTTAGGTCGACTGTACGCCCTTGACGATTGATTAAGTCGTGATATCTTCGTTTGTTTTAACGAAGATATCATTTAGTAATTGAGGCTGCGGCCTTGATCTTCAGGTGATCCTAAAATTCTTTAAGCAAAATGAAAAAGGACTGCCGACAAGATCTTCTCGCTCTCGCTCTCGACTAGTTTCTCTCGATCTTTGCTCGATCTCTCTCTGTCTCCTCTCTGTCTCCCTCTCGTCTGTGCTGCGCCCTATTTTATAGCGCCTCTCAGGATCGTAGATTTCCAGTTTACATGCGCGTCTAGTCAATCAGGCGACACGGAAGGGATAACAACGGAATTGTTCTCTCCAGGAAAGTATTTTATAACAAAATACTGCGTGACAACTGATAATACCATCGTGAAAAATAAAAATTAAAGCTCTTAACATTTTTCATCTACATGAAAAAAAAAGCTGTAAGGAAATCTCAAGATGCAGCACTTCATTCATCTTTAAGGCTTTGTGAAACTCATGAAGAAACCTTAATAAGAAAAGAGAATTTAAAAATTCATCTATTAGGATGAGAGAAACTGTTGAAAGAAAAGAAGTGAGAAGAGCAGGCGATAGAGAGGCTAGAATAGCTGTGAGAATGGAAGAGACTGATGAAGAGAGCTTTGAGGAGAGAAGAAGATAAAAAATAGTCATTTTATGATTAGCCGACCCCACCCGGAGGGTAGGATAGTCAGGCTACTCTCCGGCCGGTCCCACTCCGGATAAAAGGGGAGGGTTGGTTGGTGTCAGGAAGGGCATCCAGCCATAAAAACCACAACCAAATGAGTCAAGAGAATGATACGAGGACAGCTAGGGCGTACCCCGTAAGCGACGCACAGATACATCGCCCTAACTGTGACAAGACGAGGGCTACCGCATCAAGAGCGGGCGCGGTTTAAGAAGCGACCTCAGAAGGGATTGAGGGTTGCTTCTCTGAACGTGGGAAGCATGACTGGTAGACGGGGAGAGATTGCGGAACTGATGAGGAGGAGAAGAGTGGATATATTGTTCGTGCAGGAAACTCTTTGGAAAGGTAATAAAGCAAAAGAGCTTGAAGAAGGATACAAACTGTTCTACAGTGGAGCATCAGGGCGGGGATGAAACGGTGTTGGAGTAATATTGTCGAAGGAAATGAAGAACGAGGTGGTGGAAGTAAACCGCAGAGGGGATAGAGTAATGGGTGTGAGATTGAATTATGGGGAGTATGTATTGAATATCATCAGCTCATATGCATCACAGGTGGGCTGCACAAATGAGAAGGATGCTTTTTGGAGATTACTGAACGGGGAAGTGCAGGCTCTAGAAGAAAATGAGCGTGTGATTGTTGGCGGCGACCTTAACGGGCATTTGGGTAGGAATAATGAGGTAATTGAAAGAGTACATAGAGGGCAAGGATTTGGAGAGACAAACGCGGAAGGAGAAAGGATAATAGATTTCGCGGTTTCGTTCGATATGGCAGTGGTGAACACCTTCTTTAATAAGAGGGTAGAACATCTCATTACATATAAGAGTGGTGGGAGGGTATCTCAGATTGGTTATATGTTGTACAGACGGACACAATTGAGGGAAGTGAAGAACTGCAAAGCTATACCAGGGGATCATGTGTCAACTCAGCATCGTATTCTTTGCATGGATGTGAAGCTGAAGGGGGTGGCAAAGGCACGTACGGAAGGAATTAAGAAAATAAAATGGTTCAAGCTAAAGGAGGAAGACTGTAAAAGCAGTTTAAGGAGAATGTTCTGAATGAGGTAATTATGGATGAAAGTGATGTGCAGCAATGGTGGCAACATAATGCTAATGTAATTAGAAAGTAGGGCAAGGAAATACTGGGAGAAACATCTGGCAAGATATGGGAAAATAAGGAAAACTGGTGGTGGAGCAAGGATGTACAGGAGAGCCTACAAAGGAAGAAAGCAGCAAAGAAGCTGTGGGAAGAAACGCAGCAGGATGACCATAGGGAAGTGTATAAATAGAGGAATAAGCAAACGAAGAGAGCGGTGGCACAAGCAAGGGCCGAGGCATACCAAGATATGTATGAGGAATTGGAAACGCGAAAGGGACAAAAGAAAATATATAGATTGCCCAAAACGCGAAATAAAGCAACAAAGGATATCAATAAAGTGAAACAGATCAAAAGAGCGGATGGAACAGTGATAAGAAAGGAAGAAAACATACAAACCAGATGGAGGGAATATTTCGAGTGGCTGCTGAATGAAGAGAATGACAGGATATTCTGGGAAGACGGGCAACCAAATGAAGGGATGACGGGAAGAGTGGAGAGGAGTGAAGTGGTGAGGGAGTTGGCGAAGAAGAATGGTAAGGCAGCTGGAACAGATAAGATACCTGCAGAGGCATGAAAGGCATTAGGAGAGGAAAGTATTGATTTACTATGGGATCTGATGGAGAAGCTGTTTGAGCAGGAGGTGATTCCCAGTGAGTGGCGTAGTAGTGTAGTGTTGTGGTGCCAATCTATAAGGAGAAGGGGGATGTGCAGGACTGTAATAACTATCGAGGGATTAAGCTCATGTCACACACCATGAAGATATGGGAGGGATCGTGGACGGAAGATTGAGAGATAAAGTTGACATAGCAGAGGAGCAGTTCGGATTCATGCCGGGTAGAGGAACCATGGATGCAATATTTGCCTTACGCCAGGTGATTGAGAGGTACAGGGAGGGACAGAGACCGATGCATATGGTATTTATAGATTTAGAGAAGGCTTACGGCAGGGTCCCAAGACAGAAGGTGTGGAGAAGTCTTAGACAGAAGATGGTACCGGAAAAATATGTCAGACTGATACGGGAAATGTATAAAGATGTACATGCGACGGTTAGAAGCTGTCTGGGAGAGACGGACAGTTTTGAAGTAAGAGTTGGGTTACATCAGGGATCTGCGCTTAGCCCGTTTCTCTTTAACATAGTGATGGAAGTGCTGACAGAGGGAGTGAGAGAGAGAGCGCTATGAAGTGTGCTTTACGCAGACGATATAGCATTGTGTGCCGAGACAAAGGAGGAAATGGAATAGAAGTTCGAGAGTTGGAGACGAAGGCTGGGAGATAGAGGGATGAAAATAAGCAGAAGGAAGACTGAATACTTACGGTGTGGCTTACATAAGGATCAGGAAGATGAGATGGTAAGGAATGGAGAAGTGATTAAAAGAGTAGACCGATTTAAGTACTTGGGCTCGTTAATGGATGAGGAAGATGTGGAGAAAGAAATTAATAATAGACTGCAAGCTGGGTGGAAGAATTGGAGAGAAATGTCGAGTGTCTTGTGCGATAGAAAGGTGCCAGTAAAGTTGAAAGGAAAGGTATATAAAACTGTGGTGAGACCAGCAATGTTGTATGGAACGGAGGCATTACCTATGAAGAAGACAAATGAGAACAAAATGAATGTAGCAGAGATGAGGATGTTGCGATGGATGTGCGGTGTGACAAGAGAGGATAGGATCAGGAATGAGTATATTAGAGGAACTGTGAAGGTGGCAGAGGCATCAAAGAAGATACAGGAGGCAAGAATGAAGTGGTATGGGCACGTGATGAGGCGAGATGAAGATTATGTCGGACGTAGAATGATGGTGATGGAGTTGCCGGGTGGGCGAAGAAGAGGAAGACCAAAGAAGAGATGGAAGGATTGTGTTAGAGCTGACTTACGGGAGAAGAATTTGGAGGAGGATATGGTGTATGACAGACCAAGATGGAGGCGACTCACCTTAAACAGCGACCCCATATAAAAATGGGATTAATTATGCTGAGGAAGAAGAAGATGCGCGTCTAGTCAAAGTTTCTTTAATTCGTTTAGCACACGTTCCTAGAACTTAAAGACATTTTAAATACATTTAAAAGTTTTAATTCATCCTAACTGCTTTATGTTATTTAAGTATGTAAATGAACCTATTACGGCCAATTTGTTATTAAAGTTACTGTAATTTATGAAATTGAATTCCAAACAATTATTTTCTGCGGTCGGGTGTTCACAAGTGCACAATTAGAGGTAATTATAGGCACGTTCTGACGTTAATAAAAATAAAGAACACCATTTGTTGAAAAGCCTGGCGTGCTCTAATCGTCTACACAGTAGTGGGAAGACAGATCTTTTCTGACCCCGAGAAACACTTCGCGAACGGCTATTCTGTGTGATATAACTTTTTTTTCAGAAGAAACTACATCACACGCACTTTACACCAAAGATAGAGGATGTCGTAACGAATAATTTGATGTAAGCATCGAACAAATTCGTTCACTACAAAAAAGTTTAGAGCAAAGTTTATGTGGCCAAAATGAATGTTGTTCAGATGAGTAAGCTGTCCGTCCATGTGAGAGGCTTGGCAGAGCTTATTTGTTGAGAGTTTTAGGCTTCCCCCAACGGAGCTATTTTGCAGTTTGTGTTGTTTGTGGTAAAAAATAAGGATCACCTGAAGATCAGGGCCCCCAGCCTTCTTTAGTTAGCCTTATAAGGCTAACTAACGAAAATATCACGACCTAACCTAACCAATCGTTAGGTCAACTGTCCGCCCTTGATGATTGGTTAGGTTATGTCGTGATATTTTCGTTAGTTAGCCTTATAAAGCTAACTAAAGAAGGCTGGGGGCCCTGATCTTCAGCTGATCTAAAAATAATTAATAAATAATTTTGTGCTTCTAGTCAGACCACGCTTGTACAAAATTTGGATCCTGAAGATCAGGGCCCAGCCTTCGTTAGTTAGCCTTATAAGGCTAACTAACGAAAATATCACGACTTAACCTAACCAATCGTTAGGTCAACTGTCCGCCCTTGATGATTGGTTAGGTTATGTCGTGATATTTTCGTTAGTTAGCCTTATAAAGCTAACTAAAGAAGGCTGGGGGCCCTGATCTTCAGCTGATCTAAAATAATTAATAAATAATTTTGTGCTTCTAGTCAGACCACGCTTGTACAAAATTTGGATCCCTGAAGATCAGGGCCCCCCCTTCGTTAGTTAGCCTTATAAGGCTAACTAACGAAAATATCACGACTTAACCTAACCAATCGTCAAGGGCAGTACGTTGACGATTGGTTAGGTAAGTCGTGATATTTTCGTTAGTTAGCCTTATAAGGCTAACTAAAGAAGGCTGGGGGCCCTGATCTTCACGTGATCCCAAAATTTTATACTCTTATGAAATCGAGGAAAAGCAAGTTAGTCCTTAAATTTTAAAAAATTCCAGAGCCATAAAAATTTTGAGCTTCATATAGGCCAGTGAGACTAAATTTGTGAAGCTGTACTCAAAATGTAGGTGGTTTGTGAGCTTAAGATAAAAATTAAATTCTCACTGGCTTAAAAACTTCTGTTCAAAAAGGTAGGATGAGCGTTAATTTTGTGCAAAATTTGTCTAAAACAAAAAGGCGTTGCCTACAAAATCATGGACTAGTCTGAAAAATGCGTCCTGCTAAAGAGCAAATCTTTTTTTGTGCATAACAATAAACATTAAAAAGAACAGGACAAGAATAACACATCAAAACTGAAATAGACAGGGACTTTATAAACACTCTGTGTGTGTATACACACACACACACACACACACACACACACACACAGTGGGGTACAAAAGTCTGAGACCAGTAACACATTTATTAAATATTTAAAAACTATACAACAACTGACCAACCAATAACACCAACAAATCCCCCAACCACCGAAGAAAGTTATAATATCTAATATAATTAGCATAAGTAGACGTATCAACAAAAAATATTCAGTAATCAATATGGCCACCTTTTGCTTTAAGAATTGCATGAAACTCTTCTAGGCATTGATTCTATTAGTTTTTAATTACATTTGGATCAATATTAATCCAACAGCTGTGTAGCACATTCCAGAGGGTCTATTTACATAGATTTTAGCTGTTTCTCGTTTTAAATGTTTCCATAAATGTTCTAATGGATTAAAATCTGGGGACTGAGTAGGGAATTTCATAATCTTTAACACATCACTTTCCTCCTTTGACTTGAGGTAGTTTTGACACAGCTTGGAAGTGGGTCATTATCTTTCTCAGAAATGAACCCATGACCACAAAGTCTCAATCCAGAAAGAATGACATACCTTTGAAGAAATGGATGCTACCTTTCTTTTGTCAATATACCAGTGATTCTGTGAAGATCTCCTACTCCTGCATAAATGAAACAGCTCCATGCTTGAATGTTCCCTCCACTGTTTTGCTGTAGGTGTAATACAGGGTGTTTATAAAGTTCCTATCTATTTAGATGAATTAACGGTTTTTATTTATTTTTGTTGCAGAACCCTATGAAACTGAATGTACAAGAACGTGTGATGGTTGTGACACTTCGGATTAAAAGAAAGAAATGCAAAGAAATTAGAGAAAGGTTTGAAAGAACATTTCACAAGCCAGGTCCTACAGACAAGACAATTCGTGATTTGCTTAATAAATTTAAAAGAACGGGATCTGTTCATGATGAGTCAAGATCTGGACGTCCAAGTGTCTCTGAGCATGCTGTAAATGCGGTACGTAATGTTATCGATGAACATCCAAGCAGGTCAATTTGCACCACATCACGTAGACTCGGGATACCCCAATCAACTGTACACAAAATTTTGAAATCGACGTTCAAGAGAGTTATCGCATTCAGGTGCTTCATGACTTACATGAAGAGGATTATCCAAAGCGAAGTGCAGTGTGTGCCGATCTTGTTGAACACAGTCAGAATGAAAATTTAATGGACCACATTCTCTTCGGTGAAGAAGCAACTTTCCACACGTGTGGAAAGGTTAATCGTTATAACTGCCGCATATAGGCTAATGAAAAGCCAGTTGATTTCTATCAATGGGAACGAGATTCTCCTAAAGTTACTGTCTGGTTGGTATGACAAAATCTAAGATTTATGGGCCCTTTTTCTTTGCTGAAGCTACAGTTACAGGGCTTATTTATCTGGACATGCTTCAACAATTCCTGGAACCCCAGCTTCATTCAGATGGCATTTTAAACACTCGTCTTTCAACAAGATGGGGCACCTTGGCATTACTCAAACACTGTTCGGGAGTACCTAAATGAACGATTTCCAAATCGGTGGATCGGACGTGGAAGCAACAGGCCCTGGGCGGCTCAATCTCCTGACCTAACGCCCTTGGATTTCTTTACATGGGGCTTTATCAAATCAAACGTCTATCAAACGAGGGTTACAGATCTGCAAGATTTACGTGCTCGTATCGTAACAGCAGTTACAAAACTAACCCCTGTCATGCTGCAAAATGTGTTCCACAATGCTGCTGACAGATTCGAACTCTGTAGAGATACTGATGGTGCTCATGTAGAATCATATGCTTAAGTATTCATTAAATGTATGCTCTCTATTATATTGTTATTGAATTTTACCCTTTTTTCTACGTTTTCACTGAAATAAATAGGGACTTTATAAACACCCTGTACATTGCTGCAACATTTTTCCACGAGTTCTACGCCTGATATAGGGTCTTCTGTGGCTGCCAAATATTTAAAATTTTGACTCATCTGTAGATAGAACATTTTTTCAATCTTCCAATGTACAGGGTGGTCCAAAATTCCCTATATATTTTGCTAAAATAATAGTATTTTAGGATAAAAATGTAGTAACATAATTAGATGTATATTTATTTATCAAGCTTAGGTCTAAGATTCGACCAATCTTTGGGTTGGACGTGGTGGAAACGTCTTGGGCAACAAGATCTTCGGATTTAACACCATTAGACTTCTTTGCATGGGACTTTATAAAGTTTGAGGTTTACAAAACAAGAGTTACAGACCTGCAGGGTCTGCAAACCCGCATTGTCGTGGATGTCGCTAAAATAACCCCAGATGTTTGAGAATGTGTTCCGCAATGCACTGGACAGATTTGAGATTTGCAGAGACACTGATGGTGCTCACGTCGAATCTTAGATCTAAGCTTGATAAATAAATGTACATCTAATTATGTTACTGTGTTTTTATCTTAAAATACTATTATTTCAACAAAATAGATAGGGACTTTTCGACCACCCTCTATAATTCTTGTATTTTTTAAAGTTTAATCCTATTTGCCTTCCTTAGAAATGGTTTTCTTACAGCAACTCTTCCAGGAAGGCCTTTAGCAGCGAGTCTTCTTTTCACAGTAGTTATGCTGATAGGTGTTTCTCGTTCTCTATTCAGTTGAGCCTGTATTTCTCCCGCTGTTGCAGTTCTGTTTCGTAGAGGTGTTAAAACCATGTTGCGGTCTTCAGGTGAGGTGGTTATTTTTGGTCTCCCTGTTCTTTTCTTTGTTTTATAGCTTCCAGTAGCTTTGTATCTGTCCAGTATTCTCTGAACAGCTCCCTTAGAAACTTTAATTTGTGGAATAATTTGACGTTGAGACTTTCCTTCTTGATGGAGTGCAATTATTTGACCACGAATGCCTTCACTAAGCTCTTTAGACATGTTTCTATAAATAATAAATAGCCAACAATGAACTTTTAATTTCTGTATTAATTTTTTTTTTAATGTTCATACAGTAATCTTTGGCGCCGCTGACTGGGAAGCCCTTAGGCAGTACTTCTGTGATTTCCCATGGAATGATTACTGCTTCCGTGGCCGGGGCCCTTCCGAGTGTGCTGAGCTCATCACGGAGGTGATTCTTTCGGACATGAAGGCGTACATTCCATATTCTATTCCAAATGCTAATACAAAAAAAAACCTTGGTTTAACTTTACTAGTTCTAATGATATCCGTAACAAAGAGGAGTCTTTCAGAAGGTACCGTTGCCATCGCATTCCTGATTCTCACTCAACTTATATTTCTGCGCGGAACTGTGCAAAATCTGTTCTTCGACTGGCCAAAAATTCCTTCATCCGACAAAAATGTGAAAACCTATCGAATTCTAATTCTTTTCGCTCTTTCTGGCATCTAGCTAAGAACCTCTCCAACAACTTTACTTCCTCTTCTTTCCCTCCTCTTGTCTATTCCGACGGCTTAGTTGCCGTCTCTTCTCCTGACGAAGTTGAACTCTTTGCTCAAACTTTCGCTTACAACTCAACAATGGATGATTCCGGTGCTATTCCTTCATCTCCTCTTCCCTCTGACTTTATTATGTTTGAAATTAGAATCTCCTCCAAAGATGTTCTTTCTGCCCTTTCTGGGCTCAACTGTAGGAAGGCATACGGTCCTGATGGTGTTCCTCCCGTTGTTCTTAAGAACTGTGCTTCTGTGCTGACACCCTTCCTATGCAAACTCTTTCGTCTTTTTCTTTCCTGCTGGAATTTCGCTTTCATTCAGCCTGTCCCAAACAAGGGTAACCGCTCTCAACCCTCCATCTATCGTCCAATTTCTTTGATTTCTTGCCTTTCTAAATTTTTTTAATCTATCCTTATGGGAAGATTCTTAAACACCTTTCTTCTCACAATCTTCTTTCAGATCATCAATATAGATTCCGCAATGGACGCTCTACTGGCAATCTTCTTGCAGATCTCTCTATCTCTTGGTCATCCTCCTTTCGGGATTTCGGTGAAACTTTTGCTATTTTGCTAGACATATTAAAAGCTTTTGATAGAGTCTGGCACAAATCTTTAATTTTCAACTGCCCTCCTTCTGTTCCTATCCTTCGATCTGTGCCTTCTTCCTGCCTTCATCTGTGTACTTCTCCTAAAGCTATTAACAGTGGTGTTCTTCAGGGTTCTGTCCTGTCGCCCACTCTTTTCCTTTTATTTATATATGATATTTAAGCCGCAGTTCCTGTCCTATTCACTCCTATGCCGATGATTCCACTCTCCACTTCTCCACCCACTTCCCAAAGCGTCCCTTTCAACAGTCACGTCATGATTCGCGTAGGACGGCTATGGTACACTTGACCTCTGAACTTTCTGCCATCTTCTGCTATTTCTGGGGCAGAGAAAACCTTGTGGCTTTCAATGCCATAAAAACTCAGTTCTTCCATCTGTCTGCCTGTAACAATCTTCCACACGACTACCCCCTTATCGTCAACAACACAAAACTCAATCCTTCCTCTTCTCTTAACATTCTTGGCGTTTCCTTTTCTCGTGATCTTTCCTGGAAAGATGACACATACTCTCTTTCCAAAACAGCTTCTAAGAGGTTAGGTGTGCTGTACCGCCTCCGCGGTTTCTTCACACCCGTACTTGACCAGGTGGAATCAAAGGCTTTTGGTCTCATCAATTTCCCGCCTCTTACTGACTGTCTCCAATCCCTCTCTCTTCGCCGCAATATTGCCTCACTCTCTCTTTACTATCACTATTATAACGTCCACTGTTCTTCTGAACTCTCCAACTGTATGCTTCCTCCTTTAATGAGAGCACGCAATACCAGACTTTCTACACTTTTTCATTCCTTTTCTGTTCAACTCTCTAGCGCAAGGGTTAATCGGTATTTTTAATCTTTCATTTACTGAACCAGTGAACTCTGGAACAATCTTCCTCAATCCGTCTTTCCTCCTGTCTATGACCTCTAATCTTTCAAACGCACTGTACCTAGGCATCTCCAAAGCCCAGGACTTTGATTTTGGTTCCCTTCTTCTTCTATGAGGAGGGGGTGCGCTTTTGTGGGCATTCGCCTTTGGCCCCTCCCTCCTTCCCACATAAAAAACCCAGCTCTCACCACCACCGTGTAATTTAAAATTTAGACCTTACAGTTTCAGTATAGACGTAAAAATTCTCGAATGTTCTGTTCCATTTGAAATTCCATATCTTTAGTAACTATTATAGTTTCATTTACTTTTTTTTGTCATATTCTTGAAATGGTATTGAGTGAAAAAGTCAGTGGCCATATATACTCGTAGAAGATTAATAATAGCAGAATTGTGAAAAAGTGGCGTAGTTGTGAGAGGTACAGGAAAATCTCGTAAAAAGATGAAAATATGTGAATAAACGTGGAATGGATATAAATGTGGCACAAGAATTAACTAGAAACGGAGAAGAATGGAAACTGTTTGCGAGTTGCGTAAATTTCCTTGATAGTATATGTGCATAGTTAATCATATATTTTTACTCTTTATTTAAGTTGCAGTGACCTAGTTGCACTACAGAAAAATTTCAAACAACATACAAAGAATGAAAAATAGAGAAAAAGTGTCGTATTGGCAGTTAGTCCTACAGAAGAGATCAGAACTGAGCCCACCACTTTCATACTGCTGAATTTTAATTGCTAATGCAAGTAAATAAAAAAAATTTTTGTTTATAGAATTTATTTTTAATTTGATTTTATTATATACACACACACATCTGATTTTATATATATAATACAGTATATATACGAGTATATATATGATGCAAACCCACAAGGAGAAAAAATATTCAAGGCCTTTCATGTATTCAGAAGTACACCTCGTCAGGGAATGATTCCCTGACGAGGTGTACTTCTGAATACACGAAAGGCCTTGGAATCATTTTTCTTTTTCCTTGTGGGTTTGCATCATTCATTCATTTCAGGTGTTCTGGTTAGGTGGGCAACGCAACGGATTTGTTACTTTGGAGTATCTGGTACCGTATAGGGAATCGCAGTAGTTTCTTCTATACTACTCTCCGATTTCTTTTTATAGTGGATCGGAGGATTCTGTGGAGCTTACTAAATTCTCTGAAGGTTCCCCGATTCTTCTTGTAACGTATCGAGAAATTATTTTTCTCTATTTAAGATTAAATTCTCTGAGTACCGTCGTCTATCAACATGATGGTGCTCCTTGTCACTATGCCAAAATTGTTCAGGATTATCTAAATGGACGTTTTCCAAATCGCTGGATCGGACGCGGAAGCAACAAAAGACCTTGGCCAGCGAGATCACCAGATTTAACCCCTTTAGATTTCTTTGCATGGGGCTTTATCAAATCGCACGTCTATCAGACGAAGATTACGAGTCTTGAAAACTTACGTACACGTATACGAACTGCTGCAGATAACATAACCCAGCAAATGCTCCAGAATGTGTTTAGAAATGCTGCGGAACGATTTGAGCTGTGCAGGGATACTGATGGGCGTCACGTCGAATCCTACTCTTAATTATTTAATAAATGTTACCACTTTATCATTTTATGATTGAATTCCATATAATTTCCAAGTGCTTCACAAAAATAGATCCTGACTTTATGTACACCCTGTATATTTACTTTTTTATTTTCAAGGGAACTCCTACTTACGTTATCCTTAAACTATTAAAAGAACACCTACAATTCCTTTCATTTCCTGTTTAAATGAAAAAAATGACCCACAATGTTTCAACCATTTTCCAAAACAAAGGGGTGGGGGGTGGGGTAATGGGGGAGAGGGGGGAGGTAATGGGGGAGATGGGTGGGGGTAATGGGGGAGAGGGGGGAGGTAATGGGGGAGATGGGTGGGGGTAATGGGGGAGGGGTTATGCAATAAGGGGGTGGGGGTTAACCACCCAATTTGCATAAAGGGGGGGGTGATGGGGTTTTGGAGAGAGAGGGAGAATGACCTCACCCCAAATGGGTAACCCTAACGTCCCCTCGCCGTAGGCGAGTTTGCGAAGTATAAGCCCCCCCCTGTAGGGCAGGGAGCCTAAGGCTCTGCTTGTTTATATTAAAGAAATTTATTTAATTTTGTTTCGTGTATCTTTAGGAAAACTGTAATGGAAATTTATTTTTTGCTCCCTCAGAATTAATCGTAGTTGTGGACAGTTCGAATAGTTCAGGATTTATCACTGTCTGCTATGGAAGAAACATTAGTAAATACAGACAAACACATTGGAAAATCTTTGTGGTTTATAATGGAACGAGTACATAGCAATGTATGTGAACTCTCTAATGATCGAGTGTCAGAAATATAGGAAGACATGGCAACAATTTGTATGTCTTGTTAGCTTAACTTGGTTGTAAAGTTTGAATTTAACTTTCAATTATTCTGGGACTAACTTTTATTTCATAGTTTTCTTTATGAACCAGAGTATAACCACTGCAGATGAAGCGTTACTTTGTAGTACTAAAATGCATTCAAACATACAGCATTTTAAATGTTTTTATAACTTTTTCCTTGAGGAATTCTTTTCCATTATTTACTTCTATTTTCTTTAGTTATTCTTCCGCCATTTTATGCACTCCTATTTTTGAGTTTGTGTTACCTCTCTGTAGTTTGTGATCTTGTTTTATTAGTTAAATATGAGAGATACAATACAATATAAAAAAAATGAGAGACGAAGAGATCCTGCTTTATAACAGGCTTACTATTTAGGCAGTTTCAGTAGAAGCATATAAAGTTCAGGAACAATAATTACAAAAAAAAAAAAAAAGTAATGGAAAACATTTCCTTAATAAAGTTTATAAATACATCATTCAAAAAGCTTTTAAAGCTTACCGCTAAACTGAAGAGAAAAAGCTTTAATTAAAGCAACAGGAAAAAGAGCATTACAGAAACAACAACAAAAAATAAAAATTATTTAGTAAAAGAATACAAGCGAAAGAGTTTTACAATACTTTTCAATATTTTTTCTATGTAATTTAGATATGTGATATGGCAATATAAAGTTTTAAATTTTAATCACACTGAAATTGTTTTCTACTCTCAGTTTGAGTGACGGGGTCGCCGACCTTGGAAGGCTTGGGAAAATGGGTATCAAACATTAAAAGTTTGAGGACCGTTGGTCTGTCGCATTTGGTACGATTGGTCCAATGACGATTGGTCCAATACCGATTGGTCCAACTGGTAGCGTATACAACGACGAGTATAGCTTAAAACCAATAGTTTACGTGGAAATGTTGGGGTTCGACTTACAACATTACTGTGTTAGATTTCATAAGAGACATCTCTTTTCCCTTTACAACTGCTTTTGTGAAACCCATGGAGAGGCGTGTGTGCGAAATAGTATTATCCGAAAGAGGAACGGAAAAACCCCATGCACCGTAATGTAGAGGTACGTGGTCTATACGGGGGCTCCGCCCCCGTACCCCCGAGACCTAAATTATACAATGGGATAAGTGTGTGGAGGAACTGTACCCACCATGCCTGGGCAGCCGGAACAAGGAACAAACTAATGTAAAGGGTAAGTACGACATTATAAACAGTTTTCATTTATTACATACCAATAAAACCTTTAAAAGCAATATAATAAGTTTGTTTCAAATAAAAAGAAGGATTAGTATTATTATACTTCTGTACACCACCAGTATTTCCAAATATTAAATCGCCATAATTAACAAATCTATCTGTAGTAGAAAACCAAGGTTGTCTCTTACTAAAAATATTAGCATTACCACCATAGGCTTTAATCCGATACTGAATACCTGATACTGCATTTTTCTCTTAGTTAATAAGTATGCTTTATGCTTTTAGTTTAATATGTAGCTTTTAGCTATAGTATGTTTTATAAATAAACAAAGTAATATGTAGCTTTTAGCTATAGTATGTTTTATAAATAAACAAAGTAACTTCAAATAATTATTATATCAATTTCTGTAAATAAAGTTTTTTCCTAAGTTTCATTTAACTTCCTTCCATTTAACGCCCGATTGAACGAATCCTCGTTGGAAAAAATGGTCCCTTGGACGAATTGTCTGATTGGACCAATCGGCATTGGACCAATCGTCATTGGACCAATTGTCATTGGACCAATTGTCTGGGACCGGGTCTGTCTCTATAGGTTAAAGGAAAATATTATCAGTCAAAACTCCGTAATTGTAAGGGTGTAAAAGTTATTATCAGTTTTTTTTGGATTTTTAAAGTTAAAAGAATAATGGTTTTAACTCTATGAATTTAGTCCTGTAGTCTTGTCTTTATGCTTTTCCTGTGCACAGAAGGTTTAATTTCAGCTTTTTCTTAATTTTCTGACTGTATGAAACCATCGCTTTCTTCACCTCTTTCAACAGAAGAGACGCCAAGACATGACAAGAGAATACTCTATTATTCAATTGTTTCGACAAATATAGTTATGAAGTTAAATAAATCGTAAAAAGTATTTGTGTATTTCGAGAAGAGTAAAGAGAATAAATACACAAACACATATATATATATATATATATACAATATACATATATATACGTATATATTCTCAGTGTTTCAGGCACATGTGTTAATAGGTTAAGAATAAGTCAATGCTTTACATCACATCATTATTACCAAGCAGAGAGAGAGAGAGAGAGAGTTACAAGGAATTACAAGGAAAAGTAGTACCTCAAAAGGCCTTGCGGCCCATACCGAGGAGGTACCAATGGCAACGGGTGCGAGGGAAAATTCATACACCTTCGAATAGTGTGCAAGATTCGGTCTAACCTTTTCTTGAACAGATCCATAGAAGAACTGTTCGCAACTTCTGAAGGTAGCCTGTTCCACGTGTCACAGATCTTATACGTAAAGTAATTCCCACACACACTAGTCCTAAACCGTTTCAAATCCAACTTCCAACCATTGTTGCGAGTTGAGTTATCATTTAAACTAAACATACTTCTAAAATCGACATTGTTGAACCCGCGTAAGAACTTGAAAACCTTGATGAGTTGACCGCGCAGCCTCCGAGTTTCCAGCGAAAACAAATTCAGGACGCGTATGCGTCGATTGTAGCCCATATGCCTAACGGAACGGATTAACTTTGTGGCCCTCGCCTGCACTCGCTCCAGCCTCTCAATATCTTTACTGAGAGTGGGCGACCAGAACTGCACAGCATACTCCAGGTGCGGCAGAACCAGAGAATTGTACAGAGAGAGCACAATCTCCTTGTTCCGAAATCGAAATTGCCTCCTGATAAAACCCAGCAACTTCTGGGCTTTCTTTTCTACCTCTACGCATTGTTTCGTAAACTTAAGGTCGCTGCTAATTAGCACACCCAAGTCCTTTTCCAAATCAGTGGCCTCGATATTACTCCTCAACATGGAGTAGTCCGACTTGGGATTGGCGTAGCCAATGTGTATGACCTTGCATTTACCCAAGTTAAACGGCATTTGCCATTTTTCAAACCACTCTCCTATCCTACGTAGGTCCGCACGCAGTTGCTCGATCGCCTCGGGCGTCCCAACATTGGCCCCAAGCTTGGTGTCATCAGCGAATTTGGCGATCCTACTGACGATGCCACCGTCGATATCATTTATGTAACTGATAATCAACAGTGGCCCCAAAACGGAACCCTGATGAACCCCGCTAGTTTCCTCAGGGTTCCGTTTTTGGGCCACTGCTGTTTAGAGAGAGAGAGAGAGAGAGAGAGAGAGAGAGAGAGTTACAAGGAGTTACAAGGAAAAGTAGTACCTCAAAAGGCCTTGCGGCCCATACTGAGGAGGTACCAATGGCAACGGGTGCGAGGGAAAAATTCATACACCCTCAAATAGTGTGCAAGATTCGGTCTAACCTTTTCTTGAACAGGTCCACGGAAGAACTGTTCACAACTTATGGAGGTAGCCTGTTCCACCTGTCACTGATCTTATAGGTAAAGTAATTCCCACACACTAGGAACCCCGCTAGTGACCGAAGCCCAACCCGAACTAGCCCCTTTAATTACAACCCTCTGCCGCCTATTCTTCAGCCAGTTTTCAATCCACCTACCTACTTCCCCACCGATACCCATCTCGCGCACTTTGGCCATTAGCCGGCGGTAAGGTACCTTATCAAAGGCTTTCTGAAAGTAGAGATAAAGTATATCAATCGCCCTATTCTTATCATACTCACTCAACATGACGTGAAAAAACTCGAGGAAGTTGGTGAGACATGACTTATGCCGTCTAAACCCATGTTGGGAGTCCCCAAGCAGCTTGTAGGAATCCAAATGGTCAACGCTCCTGTCCACTATTATCCCCTCTAATAATTTACCTACAACCGAAGTGAGACTAATGGGAAGATAGTTCTCTGGACTTTCGTGATCCCCTTTCTTAAAGATAGGGGTCACGTTGGCTTCCCTCCAATCACCAGACACCTGGCCCGTCTCCAACGATTTGTTGAAGACTGTAGCCAGGTTGGGAGCCACCTGGTCGCGCACCTCTCGCAACACTCTGAGGAGGAACTGGTTTGGCCCAGGAGTCTTAAACGCAATTCAGTTTGTCTATTCTATCGGCTTTATAGCCAACTGGAGATGTCACACGTATCTTTCATACAGTCGCAGCCAAACAGAGAAGATCAAAGTCAGAAAATCAAGAATATTTTGAGACAAATGTATAATATAATTTCTTAAATTATTGTACTTTATGGTTCACCTTACACCATGAGGAAACCACTCCCTTTCGACTCATAATCTCATCTTTCAGTTCTGTACCTCACTCATTCCTAATCTAAGTGGCTCCCAAGTTTGTCCCTCCTTTTTAGTGTCTCTTTCTTGTCCTCATTTTAAAACAATTCCAAAAATTACTTCAAAAAATTTACTATACTTTTGTGAAGGTACGCTTTTATCTTAATCTCTACATATATAATTCAGAAAATTTTCTTCCCCAAGGTAATAACACTGAACAACAAACTCTTACTTTTATTCTGTCTCAACAATAAACAAAACTGGTGTATATGAAGTCGACGCTGCTGATTTTGAAA
The DNA here is from genome assembly GCA_023014485.1 of Bathynomus jamesi. Lineage (NCBI taxonomy): Eukaryota > Metazoa > Arthropoda > Malacostraca > Isopoda > Cirolanidae > Bathynomus > Bathynomus jamesi. Next base: position 288,872 of record JAJOZX010002225.1, read on the forward strand.
ATGTTATTCATTTTGGCGTCTCACGCATAGTTTCCATGAAAATTTAAAAAATAGTATGCAATTATTGTATATTGTATATAATATGTATAATATTGTATATTGGATATAATTAATTAAATATTATACAAAATATTAGCATCACACATACTATAAGAGTAGCAATACACACGACGTAATAAGACAAACATCACATGTTGTCAGAGTTGCGAGATAATAAAATAAATGACCAGCTTTTACAACAAAAATTGAATATTTTTCCAAAACAAAAAAATGGAAATTTCTCAAAACTGTACATGATAGGAAAATAATAAGACCATTTTGTAATCAGCGTTAAAATCTTTGTAATAATAATAACATAAAACTTTTCCTGATACAAAATCATTGTTGAACAGTGTAATTGGTCGCCTGTCAGAATAAATAGAAATACCGTATATATATATATTAGGGGGGGGTCGAAATTTTGTATTCTTATTCTACACACTGCTCGGAGTTTCCTTTGGGCCCCTAAACAACATACTGTAATTCCACCGGTATGCGCCCCCCCCTACCCGTTGCATATGCCGCCGCCCTTTTTTTAAATTGAAATGAAATTGAAACCAATTCTTTGAATAAAAAACCTGATAAATGACAAAGATTAAAGTAAATAATGATATAAGTAAAGTTAAAGTAAGTTTTATATATATATATAAAACAAGAAATCTTTCTCCGTATATTACTTAAAGAATCAATTGAAGCATACTAAAATCAAAATTTCACCTCAAGAAATTTAATTGAAGCATATTAAAAACAAAATATTCACCTTAAGAAATTTAAAATCGTAAATTACTGACACCACTGGCCTTTCCATTGGAACACAGGTAGCTTTTTTCTCGACTCCAGTACATTCAAAATAAATTTATGTCTGTTTTCGTAACCAATTCTATCTTGTGATGCTTCTGTTACCATATTTACAGCATGTTTTACTCCCTGGCTGTGACAGGGAAAAGGAATAAGTTGAAGTGGTTCATTTCGAACTTTAAGAAGATCATCATTTTTCAAATTCTGTAAAATAGGTGGAGGGGTGATGGTTTCATTGTCCCAGTCGATCATGTTAGGATAATCGTCTGCTTCAAAGTTCAGTGTTTTTGGCAGCTCAAAATTTCTCGCATTGGTGCTCCTAGTTCTTGCTCGAATGATGTGCTGAAGAGCCAGCTCTCTGACCTCTCTTCTTGTGTCTGTTATCATTGAGAGTAAGATATTCTCTGGGTGGGCAAAATAGGCGTTATTTCTGAGGGCACGCTCCATAATCATCCGATGCTTTTTATCTAAGCCTTTAAGCAAGTGCATGATATACCAAAAATTAGATGCTCCCTCATTTGCCTTTGGATGAGACTTTATCCAAAACCAGCCTGAAGCGTAAACCAGCATTATAATTTTTACTAGATCTTGGATGTTTTTGTCTGGATTCCGTGTAGAGACATATAAGCGCAGGATCCTGTTTGCTCGTGTTAGCCATCTTGCATGATGGAGGGCACCTGGGGATCTGGTGGCTAACGCTTGCGAGATGCGTCCAAATTGTATGCTAATGCACATTTCATACATATATTTTTGGTCACTGCTGAAACTTTTAACAATATCGGCCAAAACTCCTTTAATGTTGCCCTCTACAGGGGTATAATCAACTACTGCATATCCAGTTTGGTTAAGTCCTCTCGGAGTTTATTTCCAAGAGAACCTTTGAAGGTGTTTGGTCCCGAAGTTTTTCCATCAACTGCTTCAAATACGTGCCTGAAGGGCAGTTCGTTTGCATGCAAAAGGCAAATCAGCCATTGTACCGGCCTGTCCAGATATAATTCAATCAATTTTAGCACTCCGCCAATCCTGCCAGTGTTCACTGGGGTGCCATCGCATAGCAAAGCTTTGAGGGATTCTTTGCTATTACGCTGCGTTCGCACGTATTAAGCAGATTACTTTTTCTCCAATGTTTTCAAAACATTTTCCCCGATTTCAATGAAATTTGTAGCAAATAATCACTATATATAGCAGCATTGATGGTATTCATTTCGATAAAATATTTTGATAATTAAAATAATTAGCTCATTTTATTGAAAAATATGTAAAATATTGTGTTCCGAATTATTAAGCAAGTATTCTATTTACGGATCTAAATGGTGAAAATGGGTAAGAAGGATTTAACATTAACTGAGAAAAGAAAAATAGTCAAGTTACTCGCTGAAAATATAAAATCTATTGAAATTGCGAAGCAGTTTGGCAGAGCTTATCGAACTGTAAACAAGTTTGTAGCGGAGGGTACCAAACTGAGGCAGCGATGTGATAAAGGAGCTATAAGAAAAGTGACAAGGCGGCAAATATCTGTAATCAAGCGCAAATTGCAAAGCATCCATTGTCCTAAAGTAAAGAGGTTTTTGAGCAGACTGGCATACATAATGTACCAAGAACATCTCGATGTGGAATCCTCCAAACAATTGGCAAGACGTGTAAACCTACGATTCAGTCACCATTAACACCCAGGTACAAGAAACAGCGTGTTGAATGGGCGCGTCAGTACGTGAAAACAGATTTTAATACTGTATTGTTCACCGATGAATGAAAAGCAACCCTTGAGGGACTTGATGTTTGGTCAAGAAGATGGATTGCTGAGAGCCAATTTCTACCATCGAGATTAAGACGCCAACAAGGTGGAGGTAGTGTCATGTTTTGGGCAGGAGTGATAGGCAATGAAGTAGCTGTCCCATACAGAGTGCCTGATGGTGTAAAAATGAATGCCCAGTCTTACACAAACTTTCTAAAAGAAAACCTCATTCCATGGTAGAGATTGACCCCTAGCAATCCATCTTCTTGACCAACCATCAGATCCCTCAAGGGTTGCTCTTCATTCATCGGTTAACAATACAGTATTAAAATCTGTTTTCACGTACTGACGCGCCCATTCAACACGCTGCTTCTTGTACCTGGGTGTTAATGGTGACTGAATCGTAGGTTTACACGCCTTGCCAATTGTTTGGAGGAGTCTACATCGAGATGTTCTTGGTACATTATGTATGCCAGCCTGCTCAAAAACCTCTTTACTTAAGGACAATGGATGCTTTGCAGTTTGCGCTTGATTACAGATATCTGCCGCCTTGTCACTTTTCTTATAGCTCCTTTATCACTTCGCTTCCTCAGTTTGGTACCCTCCGCTACAAACTTGTTCACAGTTCGATAAGCTCTGCCAAACTGCTTCACAATTTCAATAGATTTTATATTTTCAGCGAGTAACTTGACTATTTTTCTTTTCTCAGTTAGTGTTAAATCCTTCTTCTTACCCATTTTCACCATTTAGATCTGTAAATAGAATACTTGCTTAATAATTCGGAACACAATATTTTACATATTTTTCAATAAAATGAGATAATTATTTTAATTATCAAAATATTTTATCGAAATGAATACCATCAATGCTGCTATATATACTGATTATTTGCTATAAATTTCATTGAAATCGGGGAAAACTTTTGAAAACATTGGAGAAAATGTAATCTGCTTAATACGTGCGAACGCAGTGTAGAATCAACTATAAAAGTTATTATTTCATCTGCAATACAACAAACAGTTCCGTTATCTGGAGCTACAGGGGTTAGACAAAATAATATGAACACCCGCCGATTTCACGGGTTATCTTTACGGACTGCTCAGACACAAAGTAAACGGTCAAATGACTGGCAAACCTATTTAAATGCGTAACAGAGAGTGTATACGTCATGTTATAACCCTCACGTTGTTTTTACAGATCTGAGTGAATTATGAATTAGCAGTTATGAAAGACCTGTCAGACTTCCAAAGAGGGCAAATTGTCGGAGCGCGGATGGCTGGTGCATCGGTGACGAAAACCGCTCAGATGTTCAATGTATCCAGAGGAACTGTCTCTATGGTCATGTCTGCATACCAAAACCATGGAAAGACAAGCACCGACAAATGCAATAGTGGACGCAAGAAGAAGCTGTGTGATCGAAACCGCCGGGTGCTAAAGCGCATTGTGACAAAGAACCATAAGACCACAGCTCCAAAAGTGACTGCAGAGCTTAACCAGCATCTTGCAAGCCCGGTATCGACCAGAACTGTACGTCGCGAGCTCCATGGAGCTGGATACCATTGGAGGGCTGCAATTGCCAAACCCTTCCTTTCGCACATCAACATTGAGCGGCGCAGAAAATGGTGTAATGACCATAAGAATTGGTCAATGGACCGGTGGAAGAATGTAGTCTACTCCGACGAATCCTCCTTTACGCTATTTCCATGTTCCTGTCGAGTTTACGTCTGGAGACAGCCTAAAGATGCTTATGACCCCGACTGCCTGACCCCAACCGTTAAGCATGGAGGCGGATCTGTGATGGTTTGGGCAGCAATATCGTGGAATACTCTTGGCCCAGCTGTAGTACTGCATGGTAGGGTTAACGCCCAGGTCTATCTGTCAATATTGGCTGACCAGGTCCATCCCATGGTCCAAACGCTGTTTCCCAATGGCGGCGCCGTCTTCCAGGATGATAATGCACCAATCCACACCGCTGGGGTCGTTAAAAACTGGTTTGAAGAGCATGTTAGTGAAGTAGAATGCTTGGATTGGCCTCCACAATCCCCGGATCTTAACATTATCGAGCATCTGTGGTGTCAGTTGGAGCAGCAGGTCAGAAGCCGATTCCCACCGCCGGCGTCTTTGGAGGAACTGGAGCAGGGTTTGCTCGAAGAATGACTCAGGATTCCTCTAGCCACTGTCCAAAAGCTGTATGAATCAATTCCCCGACGCATTGCAGCTGTTATTGCCGCTAAAGGAGGACCAACTCCATATTAAGAATAAAAACCGCCATTTATCAAGGTGTTCATATTATTTTGTCCAACCCCTGTATATGATCCATGTAAACATAACCAGGTTCTTTGACTATTACATAATGTTCTTCGTACTCCATTCCCTTCTTTGTCTCAGTTTGATCTTTTCTACCATCAAATCCGATGCCTTCAATCTGTGTGTTCTCTGATTTCACTTTGATTATGTTCTTTTTACCCACACGTATTCTTTCTCTTTCCACTTTTTTCCTATCCAACATATTGGTTTCGTCTAATATTCCCATATCCTTCAAAGCTGCATTTACTATAGCTGCAGTAGTTCTGTAACTTACACGGTATCTATCTGCTGTTATGGTTAAGTTATCATAAATAATTCTGTTCTGATGGTTTTCTCTCAGCTCAAAATCCGGAACAAAGTCAATATCGTCGCTGTCATCATCAATTTCCATGCTCTCATCTTCCATAATATGTAAAGGGTCCAGTTTGCTGGTTGAGGCGACATTCATATCTAGGCTTATCTTGGCTCTTCTTTCTAATCCTTTAACTCTATCGTGAGTCCTTTTTCTTGCGGAAGTCGTTACTCTGTCGATTGCTCCTAGTTGTTTTTTTCTTTGTTTCTGCCCCACAGAAGACTCCCACTCAATCATTGGAACTCTAATATCACATCTGCAATCCGTTCGACTGATTTCTTTATCGTAACAAGTACAAGTGCAAATATCAAACATTTCATCGAATGTTTCCACCTTCTGCTGAAAACTGTTGTTTCTTTGTTTTAATGGTACTTTATTTAGCTTTGCTGTAGATTCTATCAATCGTTCAACTTTTATAGCTATTCCTTCAAATCCTATATGTGGAAAGAAAAACTTCTCCCAAATGGGTTCTACATCTTTAGTGACAATAGTGTAACATTCTTTTGCTGTTCTAGAACCTTTCGAAATCAGTTCTTCTCGTTTTCTTACCAATAAATAATGCCTAAATACGTCAGCCTTTGAAGGAGTCATTGAAGGTGGAAATTCTGCAGGGTGACCAAATGTTGAATTGTGCGTTTTGCTTCTTGTCGCCATGATTTCACTTATTTAGGCCTAGTAGCATTAATAACAAGAAACTAATTGTTAAATCCTAGCAATTGAATCATTCAATCTGAATTTAATATAACTCATTCGGAATTAAATCATAACTCATTCAATCATAAACAATCTGAAAATAACAATCTGAAACTAAACAAAAAAACGTGACAATAATTTATATAATTCATCTAATCTATCTAAGTTAATCTATGTAATCTATTCAATCTATCTAAAACTCTAGCTAAATTAATCTATGTAATCTATTCAATCTATCTAAAACTCTATCTAAATAATCTATCCAAATTAATCTAATCTACTTAATAAGACTTAATATAATGCATGATTGTCACATTTGGGGTTTATATCTGTGGAGAGAGTAAAATGGGGGGATGCTATGGAAGGGGTAAGGAGGGTCGCATATACTCATTTTTTTACAAGATGTTGAGATCATCATTTCCAACTACGTGCATACTGTGGAATTGGAGAAACGATTTTTGATATGTTTCGACCCCCCCCCCCACTCTAAATTATATATATATATATATATATATATATATATATATATATATATTAAAATTAACAATAAAATTTCTTTCTTGAATGTTTTAGTCAAGTGAAATGAGGGAGTAGTCATTTTCTATTTGGCTAGGGGAAATTCATTCTAACATCATTACATTTTCTCACTCGCTATTAAAAGATGAGTGTATAATCACTTCTCTAATAAGCTAATGTTTTATAGTTCTCAGCATTTAGATGAAAAAAGTAAGATAACTTAAGATTTCAAATAATTTATGTTTTATAGTTCTCAGCATAAAAGTAAGATAACTTAAGATTTCAAATAAGGGGGTATTCTAAATATTTTCTAATTTCTGTGCTGTTTTCAAACGATACCTTGTGACTAGAATAAATGTTCATCGAAATCATCAGCAGTCAGTCATCGACCATCCCTAATGCTCAATTTGTCCTGAAAATGATGAACAGTCACTCATAAAGGACAAGATGATTCAGTTTTCATCATGGTCATTATATATAAATATGTAGAATCTATTATTACACCTTAACGTCTCATGCGTGAAAGAGTAAAGTGGTGACTCACAAAATTCGAATCTTCAGTGACAACGATTCGAACTCCGCTGAGTTAAGGTAAATTTATTTATAATATATTTAATCTTAAAACATAAATTGCTGCTTACATGTTGCTCTGGATTAACATATAAAAATTAACTTGCCTGTAATGATGCTGGGTTAATGAGGGCACTTACTCGATGAAATCGTTTTGATGAAACGAGAAGTTTGGCTTCGACTTCAGCGGAAGAATACGTCTATCAGGTAAGCTTTTGTCCGCAGGTGACGATTCCCATTTTGATGCTAATGTCTTGCCACGTCGTCGCTGAGGCTGAAGAGAAGAACGCACACTACCAGTATTCGTTCATAGCCCTGGGACGCTGCATCACATGAGTGAAGGATGAGCCTGGTGTCCGATTCTTCATGGTTGTTATGCAGTGGAACGTCATGTCGCCTGGTTAATCGTACTTCAGTGGCTTCAGAGAAGCCACCCCCTGTCACCAGCTGACATCTTTCTTGAAGATCTCTGCCCTTCTCAGTGATGACGTTAGACAGATGATACCATTGTACATCTTCCATGTACGATTTATCCATTCGGTTGCCTGATCAGCTGGAATTTGGTTGAAGCGCTGATACCATTGTGCCGATGATACCATTGTGCATCTTGCATGTACGATTTATCCATTCGGTTGCCGGATCAGCTGGAATTTGGTTGAAGCGCTTCGCCGTCCTCTTGACGACAAAGTTCCCATTACAGAACTCTGCATAAACTTCTGGTGCTGACTTCTCAAGACCTCTCATATCAGCCACGTAAACCGGTCCCCAACGTGCGTAGTTTGTGTGGTCATAGATAGTTAGCCAAGGCAACATTGCAGCAAAGGCTTCTATGTGGAGACTCCACATGCCATCCCTCTGAGCTCTGATGAAGGCCAGTAGGATCTCTACCATTTCCATGTAAGATGACCACAGCATGAAGTTGGGATTTTCAGAGTGCTGGTCATTGAATTCCTCCATGAGACTGTGGAAATTCTCATCTGCCAAAACGTCTGAGAAGATGTCAACAGTATCGCGCATCTCAGCTATGTCAGCTCTGTCTTTGAAAAGCGAAGCAACATTGAGGGCAAGCTGTTTGACGTTCTCATCTCCGTTGCCAGTTGCAGCCAGCCGTGACTCAAACATCTGCCACTTGATGCTTCACAGTGCCTCATACGTCAGCTGGTGACCTCTCACAGCTCGGTAGTATGCCTTGCCGTCTAGCATTGTCTCAGTGGTGTTAGCCATGAAGCGATTGATGACGGTGGTCATGGTGTCATTGTCATTTGCTGGTGCCTGCAGGATTGGCAACATCCCAGCGGTCGTTGCTGGTGGATCCGCAGTGCTGACAGATTGATTGAATGCTCCCCAGCTTGAAACGGACATCGCTTCATCATGGATGCGTGACACCACCCAGGCCAAGTCCTTGGCACGTGCCAGATCCCCCTCAGATTCATGGGACAAGTCGTCTATGTCAGTGTCGTAGCCAGAATGAGATGGCCTCTTGCCAGATGGGAGGGTAGCCTGGTCTAGCCTTTGGAACTCCTGTAGGTCATCAGGTTTGATAGATTTCGATCTCTTGTGCTTGCCACCCTTTTGGCTATGACTCTGCTGTGAAGGGGGGCCTCTCTGCCATGCCATCAGTTGAGTGCTGTGGAAGGTGTTCTTCCCGTCTAAGGTTGACTCCAAGACATCTATGTTGTCACAAGAGCAGTGAATCATTCTCTCTTTGACGATGGTGTCAGGGATGTAGACACATCCATTCTCAGCATACCTCTCCAGGATATTCTGAGCGATGGTGGTGTCTATCCTTCTTACAGTGTCGATACCAGTAGTGTGATTTGCCGCGTGGAACGGATCTAGGAGTGCTTCTGAGCTGGTGGCTTGGTGCAGAGTAAGACCCAAGCCCACATGCTTTGGTGTCAACTTTCGTCGGTTGGAGACTGCAAAGACTATCTCCTGGGCAATGCTACACACACTCTGCTTCACTTTCTGTTCCTCTTCACTTCCCTCATCCACAGCATCCATTCCCCCAAAGAGCAGTCGTAGAAACAGGTACAGACTGTCGGGTATGACGCGATCAACATGTTCCTGATCAAGCAAGACCTTGCCATGTCTCGGAGTCCAGGAGTTTCAAGAAGAGCTTGTCGAACCTTCAGAGCCACGTGTACCATATCTTGGAATATGCTGCTAGTGGCGCACATGCGGACATCAGCATCTTCATCTTCGGTAGACTCTGACTCAGCGGTAACAGGACCTTGTTCACAAGACTTAGCCAGTGCTTTGGAGATGATGAAATCTGAGCTCTCTCCAGGGTAAATCAGCAGCGGGCCCCTTGACAATGGGCGTACATAGCTGGCGTTTGATCCAAGCAGCCTTTGAACATCTTCGTAGAACGTTGTTCTCCTGGAGTATTTCACGGTGATGCCGGCATCATTATACATACTCTCGTATCTGTCCCAGACGTCTCCCATGTCGTATACGTGACCAAGAGACAGGCCTACTGTCAAGTCTTTGCACAGCTTCGTCATGCACTTATTTTCAGGCCCTTGCTGCTCCTCTGACACCGCTTGTTTTCTAGTACGTCTCTCAAATGTCACCAAACATGCCACATGATATCAGCCTTCAACTGCAATCACATCACTCACCGCTGACAACGGTATGCTCATGACTCATGGCACGCTGGATCAAGTCATCTGACTTCTCCATTGTCTCCACCCTGTGCAGTTTCTTTGTGGTCTTCTTTTGGCAAAACATGCAGAGGGTCCAGTCAGTCACTGGTGTTGAACGTCTACGCTTTAGTGGAAAAACCTGAGAGCCTGCATTTTTTGTGGTCGCCGATGCACCCATGGTCTGCTGCTGACTTCGCAGCCTTTGGAGTTTGCATTCAGAGGTGAATAAAGAGCAGCATGATTTATGCCACTTGAGTTCCAATGCATTGAAATCATCCTTGGAATGACTTTCCAGTCTTTGTAAAACATCAAAATAGTGGGTATCTCCCAGGTTCTTTCTCTCATCGCCCACAGTCATAGTTCTTGCTTTTCCTTCTGCTGATGCTGTGCGCAGGTCACCAGCGCTGCTTTGGCAGAAGAAGCAACAATCCTCACTGACATCCTGACGTTTCCTCTTGCGCTTGATGACAGCTACAGGGTCCATTGCTGATGAGCTTCTTATCTGCAAAGACAAGTGGGAATGGCAGTATGTAGTAGCCACAGATATATTGAAACAATTCGAAACATACCTATCCTTTAGCAGTATTATTATTATTATTTTACCAGCTGGCACTGTCTGCACTCTTTTAATTGCATATACGAAACCAATGTCTGGCCAGCCAGTGCATTGAAACTATTCAACATGTGAAAGTATGCTATTACTTGTACTATGGTAGTAGTAGGCACATGCGCACCTCACCCAGCATGCTAAATGTAGTTTTAATGGAAATAAAGACATTCAGAGTCATAGTTACATTCAATTATTATCTATAAAATCACAAAAATATGCTTTATGTGCTAATGATACATCTTTAAACACGTTGTTATATAGAACCACCCACCCACATCTTGTTTGGCATCCTCAATACTACTTATCTAAGGTGGGTGCCTGCTATTAACCAAAAACACCGTAAAGTTTTTTCTAGAGGACTTTTCAATTTTTGGCCCGCCCACTATAAGGCTTCCTTTTTATCTACATCTTATGCAGGCTCCCTTGGATTTTTCAATAATTTCCATCGTTTGAACATACTGAAATTTTCTTTTGTTACAGTATCAGAGAACCTAATACCAACTCTTGGTATCCTTCCGAGATTGCCAACATTGAAACTATGAATGGTTATCTTTATTGATCCTAATCCCACTCAAAAAAATCGAAGAATTAAGATTAGAACATCAATCTTTAATTCACTTCCGATTTTATGACTTCACTTTTAGAACCGGATTTTATAATTTTTTTGAAAGGTTGTTGCGTCGACTTTGAGGACAAAGTGATTTCATTAGGACATAATGCTCACATTACCATTTGTTTGCATCTGGAGCATTTGGGCGTAATACAGTGTTTTGCATCTAACGAATATTAGATTAATAAAAGGTATTGAGTTGATTCAGACAGTAACGATTGAGGTTACTAAATTTCTGTTGGACAATGGAAACTGTTTAATAAACTGCGGTAAAGGGACATTTGATTGATATCTGTTTTGTTTATTTATATCTATACGCTTCTGTTCTCGACTATTACTTTCCGTGTATGTAATTCCTTCTACTTTGCGCTTCACATTCAGGCATTTTCCCTTTCCTGAAGAAATATATTTATCCGTTTGAATTTTAGTATGTTGATGTTATGCTAAAACTTTATATATGTCAGTTTAGTATTTGAGATATATTAACGCCAATTTTAATTCATTAATTGTGTTTATTGTGGTTGATACCATTATGTATGTCTATTAACGTTGTCTTTTGTATTAATTCATGATTATTTTTGCAACAAACCTTTTGTGAAAATTCATGTAAATCATGCATGTCTTCTTAGGTACCTTAACCTTCATGATCATTATTCTTCATTTATGTATTCCAACTCCAATCTTTACTTTGAGTTATACAGTATGTTCAGTTGTCTCCCACTTGTTCTCTTTTCTGACCTATGTCACCTCTCTTGATGAACACTCCGCCTATTAAGTGTTCCAAGCCTGGGTCATGGTGTTCAATTAATGATGATTCATAAGCTTTATACAAGGTTGTTGTATAACTACTAAATTACGAAATTAGGTTACTGTTGCTCCCTTTTCCATTGTACTGTAATTGTGAAGTTGAATTTTGCATGAGACTAATACTTGTTTTTTCGTTGTTCTCTTTTAAAAGAAGGACGAATTTGTTATAAAACGCCCCATTCCTTATCAGGCAATGAATAGCTAAATGCCCTATTCCTTAGAAGGTACTGTAATAAGTAGTTTACTAAAGCATTAAGCCTCATGTGACAATTCATCGTTTACCTCGTGTTGCTTAACTCCCCCCTGCATATATAAAGCTGTGTGACACACCCATATTCAAAAGTTCGAGACCACGGAGTGGTGATTCTCCTAGGTTTGGCTCATTAGGAGGACCTAGTACAGTTATTAACTGCGTCTGCCAGAATCGGGAGTGGCCTGGTAGATGGTAATGGTTATTGGACTCGAGTACATTAAAGTTAAGGGTCAACTACATAACTCAGTATATCACATTAAACATTATAAACTTCGACCATATCATTTTAAACATCCTTCGAAGCATAAAGTGTTAATAATACCGACGAAGGAGCTACTCATTCGTGACGATACAACATTCTCAAGGAACAACCCCTCAACAGCCAGAAGCAGATCAAATGGTGTCAGAAGTGGAATACCCCCCATTTACATTTTATATACAGTATATAAAAATGAAAATTAAAAAGTTTATTGGTAGACCATAGTCCATATCACAAATATTAATAATACGAACTGACAATAGGACACAATGACAATCCAAATACTAAGGATAGAAATACAATTAATGAGAAATAGTACAGTAATGTGGAAGTTAAATGGAGCTTCAGACAGATATTTTCATACCATGAATTCCATAGCTTAGAAGACATACAGCAGGATTGATGAATAGCTTGATAATCGGGTTGGTTGGTTTTTTAATTCTTTGCATTAGATTGTACTGAGCACGTCTTATTACCCCGGGAAGCTCGGGACATTGTGGGTAGCAAACATTTGTGAAGGAGTCTAAAAGATCTGTTGTATAGCAAATTTAGGGTTCTGCCAGAAGGTTTTTTAGAATTCACCCAGAGTTTCTGTTCGTATATATTCCTGCAGAAAGTACAAAAGAGAATGTCTTTAGCTTCACTTGTACAGAACCGGAAGTTCCTTATATAGTCATATTCACTTTAGCACAAAGGCTTCGAGATTGTTTTCTTATATCTAAGTCATCACTCAAGGAGCTGGTGATAGTTTGACCAAAATACTTAAATTCTTGTACTTCCTCTATTGCTTCACCTCTTATTTTAAAACTAATATCAGCTGGCTGATTACAGCTTTTAGGATGGAATATATATATATATATATATATACACACACACACACACACACGAATCTATTTGAACTGAACGTCAACCAATTTGGTTGTTTGAACGAAGTGTGTACACACACACACACACACACACACACACACACACACACACACGCGCGCGCGCGCGTGCGTATATATATATATATATATATATATATATATATATGTATACTAGGGTGGCCCTTAGTTGTATGTGATTTTCTGAAATGAAATATTTTTCATCTCCCAACCTCCAAAGTTGTTCTAATCCATGTAAAAATGCTCTGTGTAAAATTTCAGCTCAATCAGACAATATTAAGATGGCCCCCAAAGGCCTAAAGTTTCAGATTTTAACAATATTGATATTTTTTCATATAAAACCGTTTTTATCTTCTTTACAGTGTTTTATTCGAAAGAAATATAGAATATGATCGAAAGAGAATTCAATTTACAATAAATTTAGTTATAACCATTATTTACTTAAAACCAAAATTGGACGAGATATTCACGGAAATTGAAAAGTATCATAAGTGCGTAAAAAAACCGCTTCTGGAAGGTTCTAGAAAGTTCTGCGCCTGCGGCCTATATAAGCGGCGTAATTATTTGTTGTAAATAAAATTCACTTTCGATTATGCTTTGTGATTATTTTCCCAAACAAAGTTTGCAAATGAATTATAAAGGTTTTATATTAGAAATACCAATTATCGGTGAATTTTGAAACTTTAGGGCCTTTGGGGGCCATCTTAATATAGCCCAATTGAGCTGAAAGTTTGCACAGAGCACTTTTTTATATATTGGAAGAAGATTAGGGGTTGGGAGCAAGTAATTTCAAAAGTTGAAAAATAAGGGCCACCCTAATTGTATACATACACATACTGTGTATATATATATATATATATAATATATATATATCAGTGATGTAGGTCTCGAGATCGGTCTCGGTCTCGAGACCGATCTGGAGACCAAATTTGCAGATCTCGATCTCGATCTCGGTCTCCGCTATTTAGATCTCGGTCTCGATCTCGGTCTCGACAGACGCGGTCTCGGTTTTTCTCCCCGAGACCTTTCGAGACCTCTCGAGACCGTAATGAAAAATACATGTTATTGGCATACTCATGATGGTGGCTTGGTTGAACAGACAATTCAGAATGTTTATGAAAGTTTGTAAAAGTAAGGGACTCTAGGTATTCACTAATCAGTCACCCTGTTTTGAGTTGCCACGTTTGTCTTGCGGGGGTGTGTGGGTCTGGATTTTTTTAGGTTAGCGCTACAAAAAAAATTGCCCCCCCCTCCGCCCCCGTCAGATTAATTTTATTGAAAATGGAAACACTAAATAGAGAATTACATATATTATATATATAAGTATATATTATAAGGCCAATTAGTGTTGCCAAACGGCGTGTCAACCTCTGTGGCGTGATAAAAACGATTATTCTCCCATCCAATATGTATTTGAAAAAATAAAATGCTTCACACAAAAATAATGCAAGAAATACAGCATAAAGAAAACAGTACCGATAAATTCAATAAAGCATAGAATAACTCGACAACCCTTCACATCACTTATATTTACAACGTACCGATTCGTAGAACAAATTGCAATTGCCAATTGTAAATGTTAAAAAATGACGTCATCAATGATGTCACGGCGGAACTTTTATCACGCCACACCTCCCCTTAAGCGGAATTTATTTTGTTTCCTAATCAGTTTTTGGCACGTGCTGTTAGTGACAGTGTGTAGTTTAGTTTTGTATTCCATTTTATTAACTGTGTAGTGTATTCAGTTTGACTTATAGATTTGTAAATAATCATACTAAAATATGTCTAATCGGTCAGCCGTTATAATTTTTTGCTATAAAAATCGCAAAGACAATGTTGGAAAAGGTGATGGCCACAAAAAAAAACATGGCATTTTGCAAATTTTGTGGCATTTCCATAACTGATAATGGCAAAATATCAAAGCTATCGGTCCAAGCAGAAGAACGTTGAAACTGGGAAGATTTTGAACCGCAGGGAACAGTTGCGGCGGTACCTCTTAGAGATCGATGAATCTCATATTTTAGACAACTGCTCTCCAATAAAGTTTTGGCACCAGAAAAGGGATAAATTCCCATCACTGGCCAATATTGCCATGACTGTTTTAACAGTGCCTGCCTCTAGTGCTCCAATTGAGCGTGTATTTAGCCATGGAGACATAATAATGAGGCCCCACAGAAGTCGAACTTCAGCAGATCTTCTGAGCATGCTGATGTTCCTTAAGTGTAATGAGCACCTATCATGCTTTAAATAAATGCACAAGTCAAACTGGGTAGTGGGCACGTTCATTGAACCTTCTGTAACAGATATAAAAGAAGTAAATAAATAAAAAGTACGTATATACCATATGTCCCACAAAAAAGTACACCAAACTTTAGATTGTACTAACTCCTCCAAAAATTGAGATATTTTGGATCTGTTTGTTTGATTTAATATAGCAAATTATTCTTTGTTAACGTTCAAAATTTATTCATGTTTAAACGATTTAGTGTTTAAGCATCTGCTTTTAACTGAAGGGTACAGCAAAATGGGTTGCGCCGAATGATCATTTCTCCCAGCCAGATAGCTCCTCTTGCTTTAACCAATGTGCTACTTTTTACGTCGAAGGATATTGCAAATATTTTTTTTAAATAATTTTAACTTTTGTATCTAAGATACGAGTCATACATATAAATGAAGAATCTGAATTACTAAATTTATAAATAACTTTGAAACCCTCATCAAGCAGTTTACACGAAGGCAGCGCGTTCTCATGGTCACAACTTATCTGCAAACTAAAAGCTTAAAACAAGTTCAGAATACCTTCGAACTGCAATTTCCCGATAGAGCTTCTCCAACTAAACATACAATTTTGAAGAATGTTCGGAAATACAAAGAAGAAGGAACGGTCCTCAATTTGAACAAAGGACGTTCAGGCCATCCAAAGACGGCAAGAACAGACGAGAACATTCAGCATTCGGCCCTGACTTGACCCCGTGTTATTACTTTTTATGGGGTCATTTGAAAAATAGAGTATTTGCATCACAACCTATCAATTTAGATGATTTGAGGATTCGCATCACAGCTGAAATCAACTTGTTAAAAGACAATCCAGATCTTATCAAAAGAGTGATGGGGAAGATGAGAGCTCGACTCCAGATTTGTATCGATAGGAATGGCGGTCATGTTGAAAGAAAACGAAACTAAGCATAACTTTTGCAATAAGGAATAAAGAAAAATCTGCTTTGTATCTTATTAAAATTATGTTAAAGTATCTATTATTATGTATTTGTCTTTTCATTACATCGATAGCACACACATTATTTTTTCATTCACCAATTTTGCGCAATCCATTTTGTTGTACCCTTCAGTTAAAAGCAGATGCTTAAACACTAAATCGTTTAAACATGAATAAATTTTGAACGTTAACAAAGAATAATTTGCTATATTAAATCAAACAAACAGATCCAAAATATCTCAATTTTTGGAGGAGTTAGTACAATCTAAAGTTGGGTGTACTTTTTTGTGGGACATATGGTATATATATTCATTTGTTAATTTATAGGCTACACGTTTTGCATTCAACACACTACATCTGAGAAAGTAGTTATTAGTTTATTAATATACTTATAGTCTAATTTCCAGAGTAGTGTAAAACAAATTGAAAGGGCATGAGCTTGGTCTCGATCTCGATCTCGGTCTCGAATTTTAAGGGTCTCGATCTCGGAAGGTAGATCTCGAACCTTTGATCTCGGTCTCGATCTTGGTCTCACAGGATCAGGTCTCGGTCTCGGTCTCAGTCTCGGACTTGGTGGTCTCGACTACATCACTGATATATATATATATATATATATATATATATATATCCTTTGTTACCAGAAAAATCAATGTAGACGGTTAATTTAAACTTCGTATGGCTGACTCTGGTTGGATTAACCACTTCATCCAGTTGGCAAATCAGGAGCTCCTCCAGGATTTGGGTGAGAGGGGTGGCTGGTATCAAAATCTGTCTGAAATAGCTTCTAAAGAACGTTTCCTCGTGCCTATTTCGCTCATTGATGAGCCATACGTTTTGCCATGCTTTCAAAGAACATAAAATAATGTCTTTTGTACATAAAAATGTTCTCTTGTACATAAAATTTTCCGTTACAAAAAGTTAGCATTGTGAAAAGAGTAAATTTAATGAGGCAAGAGGGTTGGCTAGTATTTTTTTTTCCATGAAAATACGTCATTCAAAATTTCAGGGGATATTTATCGAAATGTTCAGCAAGGCACTATTACATTCTAAATTACAAATTACATTCTAAAAACACCCAATGAACAAAAGCGAATAATAATAATAATAATAATAATAATAATAATAACAATAATAATAATAATCAGTAGGGAAGGTGCAAAACTAGCACAGCGCTCAGCCCAGCTAATACGGCCCATTGCGCCAATTCCTGTTCTATTATTACCAGCACCATCGAGATTCGAACCCCCGGCCTCAGTGTCTTCACTTCGCTTGAAGGGAAATGGTGTTACCCATTAAAGTACGGTCGATAGCAAGGAGCCCGGATAACTTGATAAAAATTAAATCAGAATGAAAATTGAATCCACCCAGCAAGAAATGGGACATTTAGTAAACGTTATAAACATTTTATAAGCGTTTTGCACGTTTACTAAAGTCCCATTTCTTGCTGGTCACTTTATACAAAGCGAAAGTGAAGAACTCGAAGACTTTTATTGAAAGACTACAAATTATGTTCTGATATCTTTCCGTAGGCTTAAATCCAGAGTTTTAGTTTTTTTCACTGTTTGTTATTGACTCTAAAACAAATATTTCCACTGCAAATTGTATATAATTTCATTTCATGAAACAGTTTGCGCCAGTCGATTCTACTGTCTCTCCCACGCGGCTTCAAAGTTTCCAGAAAGTCAGAATGTAGGATAACAAGGCCACAAAAGGAAAAAAAATAGAATGGTCATCTCAGACTCGGACTAGTCGAATGATTTTATTGAACTTTTTATTTACACACACACACACACACACACACACACACACACACACATATATATATATATATATATATATATATAAACAAACAACCACAAGGAAAAGGAAACACAAAGTCCGAGCGCTTTCGTGATATATTCACATTATCACATTATCCTTGATAATGTGAATATATCACGAAAGCGCTCGGACTTTGTGTTTCCTTTTCCTTGTGGTTGTTTGCTTATTAATAAGGTCACGTGTTATTTTGTGATTCTAGTGCATATATATATATATATATATATATATATATATATACACAGGGTGTTTCAGGAGGAAAGGTCAATACTTCGGCAGGTGATAGTATCGGTCATTGTGAGGAAAAAAGTTCATATGAACATGTCTAATTCTGAATGGTTACGGAGATAGAGCTGTTTGAATCTACAAATACAAAAGCATTGTTAATGGTAATTAAGAAAGAGAAACCAATTACTATTTCTAACAGTTAATGTTTAAAAATTGGCATTTTGAATACTATCAGATACAGAAATAACAAATTTGTTACAGTTTACAATACGTTTTCGAAAATCCCACCGTCAACCTCATTGCACTTTGCAACTCGTGTGCGAAGATCGCGTGTTGTTCGTCTGAGTTGATCTTGACGTTCCTTTATGCGGGCAGCAGCCTCCAAAATGCGCGCGAGCAATTCTAGGTAACTTTGTCCTGCAAGACGATTCTCTAAAGTAACAGGGCCAATCAGCTGATCATCGATGATACCGCACCACACATTAGCAGAGAAGCGATGTTGAAAATTTGTTTCCACAGTGGCATTTGGATTTTCGTCTGACCACCGATGAAAGTTATGAGTGTTGTTGATACCGTCACAGGTAAAAATAGCTTCATCTGTGAACAGTATTAATCGAAGCATTCGGCGATTAGCATTTACTCAATGACAAAATTCCAGTCGCATGGCAGCGTCTCCTGGTTGAAAGTGTTGTACACGCTGTACATGATATGGATGTAAGCCTTCCTCACGTAATGCTCGCCATACTCTTGTGTGTGGTACACCGAGACGTGTAGAAATTCTTCGTGAGCTAGTAGTAGGACTACGCTCTACCAACTGAAGAATGTTTTCCACTTCATATACATCTTGTTGACCTTCACGTTCAGATGAAACATGAGCGCTGGGAAGTGTACCAATCTCACGCAATGTGTTGAAAACCCTGGTAAACACTCTTCGATCCGGAATTCTGCGGTTCGGAAACCGTCGACGGTATTCTGCGACAGCAGCTGTTGCACTTCCATCGCAAAAATCGTAGACATACGCCATATCTGCATATTCGGCATGTGTGAAGGTGTGTGGCATTCTTAACACTGTTTCAAACACCAAACAATGTCACTCACAACAGTCAGCTGTCGATTGGCTTATGTTATATGCTTACATTATAGCTTACATGGTTCAAGGTTATAGGGGAGGGAAGGGGGAAGAAGAGCTGCGCATGCATCAGATTCAAACAGCTCTATCTCCGTAACCATTCAGAATTAGACACGTGTTCATATGAACTTTTTTCCTCACAATGACCGATATTATCACCTCCCGAAGTATTGACCTTTCCTCCTGAAACACCCTGTATATATGTGTGTGTGTGTATATATATATATATATATATATATATATATATATATATATATATATGAGAGAGAGAGAGAGAGAGAGAGAGAGAGTTTTCTGATAATGAAAAAGTTTTAATATATTTGTAATTGAATTACGTACGTTGTGTAAAGGATATGAAATGGTTTTAAAAAAGATGTTTTATAGATTTCTGTTGGAAAATATAACAAATGTTTAGTTTTTAATCATTAAGCTTAATTTAAAAATATGAAGCTAAAATATTTGTTTTCGTGGCAATGAAATACAGTACAGCGATGCAACACGAAACACATGTAATTTTTGTATGCAAAATGCGGTTGTAGATCAGTTACACGAACAACATTCGAGTAATCACTGTACAGACGAAGAAATAAGAGAAACAGATAGTAAGTGGATCGAGAAGAAAAGCCGATATATTGGCCTTACATTACAGAGAGGTAATTTAAATGAATGTAAATAGGTACTCTGAGGTAACGAATTGACATTTGAAACTCAACTCTCCGTCGGCAAGGAGATACGAAAAGGATCCACTAACGCTGTTTAGACGCATTCAAGACATTTGATATTGATCCCAAAGCATCGAATCATTTAAGGGGGACAGACTAAAGCAACAACAACAGCATTCTCGTTCATATAATTTAATACAAGATGTATTGTTTTAAATTTATACGCATCGTAAGCTACATCCGTGTTGTGTGTTCTCTCGTTTTCACCGATACCTCGTTAGTTGCGTGTATTGCGTCCCTTTGTTTGTTTATATTCTTTCCTGCCATGTGTATTTGCTCAACTTTTTCTACTCCCATAAAATATTTGTTTAAAATTTCAAGATATTCGTTGTCTTGATACATATGTATCGATGGTGATATTCCAAAAACTCGTAGGTAGCAAAACAATAAGTTTGCAAGAGAAGAGACAAACCAAATAATTTCTAATGTAGGGAGTGTTAATGAGTGTTTCATACATAATAAGTGTGATGACAAAATGTGGATGTTAATTTTGTACAGATCAACATAAATTACAGGCAAAACTCGACAGCGGTTTTGAGTTGCACTGGCTCCCAGTTTTCCCACTTTATTGCATTTTCCCTTTTATTTTATTTAATTGCGGTTATTGCACTTAAAACGCATTCCTAATTACAGTTCATACGTTTTATGGCTGCGACTGAAATCTGGTGTACGTTTTGCGTAGATTTATTTAACGACTTTCTTTTAAGACTTTTTTCTCATTACGTTTGAAATAATTAAAAAAAAAAAAATTTATCTCTCTCTCTCTCTCTCTCTCTCTCTCTCTCTCTCTGAAACACAAAGTTAATCCCTTCCGTTAGGCATATGGGCTACAATCGACGCTTACGCGTCCTGAACTTGTTTTCGCTGGAAACTCGGAGG
Organism: Bathynomus jamesi; assembly: GCA_023014485.1. Classification (NCBI taxonomy): domain Eukaryota; kingdom Metazoa; phylum Arthropoda; class Malacostraca; order Isopoda; family Cirolanidae; genus Bathynomus; species Bathynomus jamesi. Next base: position 309,943 of record JAJOZX010002225.1, read on the forward strand.
TCAATTCATCGAGGTTTTCAAGCTCTTACGCGGGTTCAATGATGTCGATTTTAGAAGTATGTTTAGTTTAAATGATAACCCAATTCGCAACAATGGTTGGAAGTTGGATTTGAAACGGTTTAGGACTAGTGTATGTGGGGATACTTTACGTATAAGATCTGTGACACGTGGAACAGGTTACCTTCAGAAGTTGTGAACAGTTCCTCTGTGGATCACTTCAAGAAAAGGTTAGACCAAATCTTGCACACTATTTGAGGGTGTAGAAAAGTTTGCCTGGCACCCGTTGCCATTGGCACCTCCTCGGTATGGGCCGCAAGGCCTTTTGAGGTACTTCTTTTCCTTGTAACTCCTTGTAACTCTCTCTCTCTCTCTTTACTATATCGGTTATTGGTTATTAAAGACACGCAAATGGACACGTAATCATACATTTAATGAAAACTGAAAAGTATTTTATAGTAAACAGAATCGCAAAGATTTAATTTATACTCCGATTAATTGATATATTTTTGATAGCTCCAATTTTGAATTTTGTGTCCATTATATGAAATTTTTTTCAAGCAATGTTTCATGATATTTGTGACGTAAATATTACTGTATTTTACTGTTAAATATACACAAAATTTTCCACATGATTAATTAAGAAGAAAAAATAAACAACAGTAAAACAAATCTGTATAAATATCGATATTAATCCTTTGCTACATAGCGCCTCGGTGGTGTAGTGGTTAGCGTCGCTGACTACGAATCCATCGGCCCCGGGATCAAAACCCGGTGACGGCAGGCAGTGCGCAGAAAAACCCAACTGTGAAGAAAGTTGTTGGTAGATGAATGGATACCCTGGGTAGCCTAGTGGTTAAGACGCTGGGCTGATGGTGGGGCGTGGTTTGGATTCCACGTTAAACTGTCGGTCTAAGGTGGAGTGAAAAACTTGACCTTCGTCAAATTGAACAATTCGGGCGGAAGCAAACCAAAGGTACCAAAGGTGTCGTAACCATGAAGTTGCAGGCAGAGATCTTTTATAAAATAAGTGAAGGAATGTTATTTTTAAGATTTCGTGGTGTACATCTCTGAACGCAGTGTGGTTTGGTTTTTAAACCCTCATGAACGAATAAATCCGAAGTGTTTCAGATTGTTTAAAGTTGTTCTATCTTAGTTCGGATTATCAGAGAAGTAATAAAACCAAACCACGTGGGGACAGAGGTTTATCACCGAGACCCGACCCAAGCGAGAAGGGTAATCCAACGGATTTGGACGTACGTGCAAATGCGTGGTTTCCTCTTTCGCTAGGTCGAAGATTTTAATATCTCTTTTGCATGATGGTGTGACTTTTGTAAGACAGATTCGAAGACGCTGCTAAAGTTGAACCACGAGGGGTCATAAACTTAAGACTTCGAATCTGTTAACGGTATTTAAATGTATTTTTGGGAAGAAGGAGGGGTCTATACTCGGAAATCAGGTCCAGCTCCAATCAGGGGGCCCAGGATCCTGGGAAACGTAGTAAAGACGCCTTCTTTCCCTCTTGTATGGGTAATAGCCTTCTGGAGGGACGATCTTAGGAAAACAAAGGGTTTGATAGGCTTTCAGAACATTGGAAGGCGGGGTCCTTCAAAATTGTAAAGTAAATTCGAAAATTGTTAAGTCAGTTGTAGTCGTTCCTCCTTGAAGTTAACTGTGGCTAAACAAACCCCCTGTAGACTTGTGGTGAAAGAAAATTTAAAACCGAAAGTATAAATTGTCACTAAATTGGAATAAAGAACTTTTAAACATGTCATTAACTACGCGGAAAGCGGTGCAAATGCTAAAGGTTATTGTTAACGACCTAAACCGATAATTCGATTGTATCTTAATTAATGTTAACCAACGGACCAAGAGTTTTGTGAACTTTCTCTTAATTTAATTTGGCTCCAAGTAAATGCTAAACGGGGTACGTCTGAGCCCCTAGTTCCTGAATCAGTCAATTTGGGTTCAGAAGAAAGTCCCGTTAGTTGATATACGGTAGCTTGCAAATTTTGAGTGGACCGTAAATCTACGGTCCGTACGCAGCACAAGTGGGAGTGATTTTTTCTCCTGCCCGTAGTAAGTAAACTAATTCTTTGAATATCTGGGTCGAATTGCGACCACTTCATTTCTTGTTATTTATGTTTGTTGCACTAAAATATAAAACCCCTCGATCTATAAATTATTTCATTCAGCTAACTGTTCATCTTTGCTTTAGATTTATCATTGTTGATTAATTTATCGATTTAACTTCATCAAACGGTGAACTTTGTCTTTGACGTTAAGATTATTGTATTGACTGAAATTTTATATATGTAATTCAGAATAAACTATTAAATACATGTACTGTGTCGAGTGACATTTAATAAAATTTATAAGAGGGTGTGTGTTGTTTTAAATACCTTGTGATAGACCCCTCTTGTTAGCTGGGGAAAATTAACGTTCAAAGTAGGCTTGTGGAAAGCCGAAGGAACCTAGCCTATCAATTTAAAGGGCCATCCGTCTTGAGTAGGCCGAATAATCCTGGACGAAAATAAGAGATAAAATCAGCGGGTACGCCCAACTTAAAGGGTGCCCGTGAAGTGAATTAAAGTCAGAGAATGGGTGTTCAATACCATAAATAAATATACGGATTGGGCGCGTACGTCATATGGTGTCAGAAGTGGGATTCTATTGCAAGGTATTTATCGCAAGAGTGTAACAGTGATTTTATGAAATAATTGTAACAACAATTATATGAAGTAACTGTAACAGTGATTTTATGAAATAATTGTAACAACAATTATATGAAGTAACTGTAACTGATTTTATGAAATAATTGTAACAACAATTATATGAAGTAACTGTAACAGTGATTTTATGAAATAATTGTAACAGCAATTATATGAAATAATTGTAACAGTAATTCTACGAAAGTATTTGCAACAATAATTCGGTACAATAATTGAGAACAGTAAGAAGGGTCGTTAACAGTGATTACAGTTTTAAAGATAAACAAACAAATAACTTTCGCAATGTCGGTAAAGAGCGTGGAAATAACGAATGAGGAAAGCGTAAGTGACATGAGTGATACCGAACCAACGAACTTAAACGAAATAAGTACAGAAAGTTTGGAAAATTTAAAGAAGATAAATTTGGCCAAAATTATTCGGTTAGTAAAGGAATGCAAGGAATTAGGAGAAGAAATAAATCGAAGAAGGTCGAAACTGGAAGACCTTGTAATGATTATTCCGCGATGGGAGTATTTGGACAACCGAAGATCGGGGGTTCGTCCCCGAAGAATCTCTCTAGTTCCTCCCAGTACAGAAGAACTTTCGAGGCAGGAAAGGATTGGGTGGAGACCAGAGAGCCCAGAAGACATCCCAAAGAATCCTTGCAGAAGTGCACACACCACAAGAGACGAGAAACACCGCACCGACGAAGACCGGCAGCAGAATATAAAAACCGTCGTACAGGTATTAAAGAGTACTAGCTTACCTTTGCAACGTGAACAGGCAGTAAGGGGTCCTGAGCAAACGACTTTTGGACACACATTGGAAGGAAGTTCGCCGAAGTTTATGGGCGAAAGGGCACAAGAGAACCCAGGAACCAGCCCAAACGCCGTCAGGAAGGAACAAGGTGAGACAGTCAACCCAATTGCCACAGGAACATTAAGTGCAGGTAATGCCTTGGTTCAGGCTAAACCCACAAGGAGACATATTAAAGTGGGCATACCTAAGGACGCGTTGAAGATCGTTATGCCGGAGTATGCTTGTAATTGCATCAAAGGAACAGCCCGTCGGGAATATTGGATGGAATCAACCCAGTTTTCGGTAAACAACCCAAGCTTAGGACTGAGAGATGAAGAGGTCCTAAGAGAAGAAACGCCACATGACAGAAGCCGAAGACTGCCGAAACTGCAAAATCCTCCCACATCCTGGGACTACAACTCACAACATTCAAAAGAAAGAACAGCCACAAAGGAGGACAACATCAAGGATGTGGAGGTGAACGAAGGAGACAAGTCCAGCAAGAGAGGAGAGCCCAGAAGGAAGAACTGTGATACTGGTCACAGGAGGAATAACACAACTCAAGAATGTGACTACAACCCCATCAGAAACCAGAAGAGAAAACAAACCAAGTCAAATGAAGACAGAGACTCCAAAGAGGAAACAATGGAAGAAAGTGGCCGGAGCCAGTGCAAGATTTGTCAGCAAATGCGAAATTGGGAAGAGGCGTGCCCTCGAGCAAACCTTCAGCAGGATTGGAAGGAGAAGCCTCCCGAATATCTTCAGAGGAAGTAGCGGCGAGTCCGTCGGCTAGGACTGATCACCCTACCAGTACTCGTCGCTCAACAAGCTTCCACCGCGCTGAGCGATGGTGGAGCTTCCGTCACATTGACAAAAGCTATGCACAAGAACATCGGGAGCCTTCATTGGACAATGGCCAACTTCTCAGTACACAGTTGCACCGGCCCCCGCCCATTCATGTAAGAGGAGTAGAAGTAAGTTTGATTATGGGAAGGGGGGTTGAAGAATTCTTTTGTGTTTGTATAATTCCAGAGGCTCAGCAAGACTTGAATATAGGCGTGTTGTTTCGGAGGATATGAAGACGAAACAAAGGTACGAAGCCCAGGTAGACCACCGGAAGAGGACAGTCACTGAATGAAACAGTAACCATCCAAGTAAAGGGAGTAGACAGTAAAGTGCGAGGGTGACTCTGGTAGAGGCAATCCCGCACGAAACACTAAAGGTGGCCGCCGTGATTCTGACGAGGGAAGTCAGAGACCCGGGGACGTAGTTCCCCTGGACGTCTATTCTCCGCTGCACGGGATGTGCAGTGAAGCTCGGGGAAACTTAAAAATGTTACCGAGCAGGATCCCACAGAGGAAGATGAGGTTACTGATGATCAATCAGGAAGACGAAGAATACCTTGGCGAAAAAAAGAGACGTCGTGGGCATAGTGACGGAGGCAGAGTTAATTGGGGGGGTAGTCGACGCTCACCCCAAATTGGAACGAATGTCACGGTGAAAAGAAGTCAAGCATCAAAGAAGGACTTCGAAGAACGAGTGACAAGCCTCAAGTCCCATGTCCTTGGTTGGAAATTCTTTTCCGACAAAGAAAGAAAAATCGTCGAAGAGTGGCTAAGGGATTAGTCAGATGTCTTCTTACTGGGTGGCGAGCCATTGGGTTATAATAACCTGATGCCAATGAAGTTGGAAACCCAGGATCATCCTCCCATCTTTAGGCGACCCTACAGGATACCTATTACACACGAGGAGGAGGTAAAGGACAAATAGCAGAAATGCTGGATCAAGGAGTGATACAGCATAGCCGTTCCCCTGGTCGTTTCCATTGGTAATCGTGGAAAATGGGGATATGGTTCCCCTGGACGTCTATTCTCCGCTGCATGGGATATGCGGTGAGGCTCGAGGATACTTGGAGAAGTTGTCGAGCAGAATCCCCAAAGGGAAGTTAAAGGAAAAGGGAATAGACGAAGAAGAAAATTTGGGGTATGGTTTCCCCTGGACGTCTACTCTACGCTGCAATGAATGTGCAGTGAGGCTCAGCGTGGTTTGCAAGTATCACAGAGCGGAAATCTCAACGGGAAGTTAACCCTTTCCAAGGAGGCGGTAAAGTTATCTTGAGAAATAAAAGTGACGACTAAAGAGTATTACCTTGAAGATAAGATGACATCGGCATGGTGGTTGAGGCAACGAGAACGGGGAGGTTAGTCGGAACAGCCGTTTGATTCCTCGCCCGAAAAGAAAAATGGAACAAGTGTCACGGTGAGAAAGAGTCAAATTTCCACAAGTGACTAAGAAGAGATTGAAAACACCTCAAGACGCATGTTCACCGATGTCCGTCGCTCTCAAAGGGAAGAAGACCGACGAGGGAAAGAAAAGATTAACTACTACCGTCACCGGTAGAGTACCAGGACCAAGTGATCACTAGGAACGAAGAGTGACCACAGGAGTCCAAGGGGAAGCGATTGAAGAAAAGAAGCGTAGGGCCCTGAGGCTTTGTGTAGACTATAGACCTTGGGACGTCAATGGCAGCAAGGACAAATATTAAGTACCCATCATTGAGGAAACCTTGGCCAAGTTGCACGGGACTCATTACTTCTCGAGCAGGGATTTACGCTCGGGATATTGGCAGTTGGCCATTCACGACGATAGCATCTCGAAAACTGCCTTCCCCACGGGAAGCGGTCATTTCGAGTTCAGGGTGGTCCCGTTTGGATTGTCCAATAGTCCACCAGTGTTCCAAAGAGTAATGAATTTTTTTGCCGAAGCAACTGGACAAGGAAGTACAGATTTACTTAGATGACCTCATTGTCCTTGGAAGGTCTTTAGAAGGACATGACGAGAGGGTACGACGAGCCTTGGATAGCCTACGCACCCAACTTAAAGGTAAAGTTGGAAAAATGTCAGTTATTACAGTCCCAGGTGGGGTAATTAGGCCATGTGGTCACCAGGAACGGGGTGAAGCCCAACAATCCAAAGAAGAGGCCAACCAACGAAAAGGAATTGAAGCAATGTTATATTTGGGCAGAGAGTCATCGTCCGTTCGGACCATAAGCCGTTGAAGTGGCTTCTGAGGGAAGGACACCGAGAGCCCAAATGGAAGACTAGAGCGTTCGGTTATGACATTGCAAGACTACGACGTTCTCATCGAGTACGTGAAAGGCAAACTCAACAGAGTGGCCGATTGGTTGTCCCGCCCGCCTGGAGTGACGAAGGAGTTTGTGAACGCAATATCCGAACAAAGCGATCATTGATCGCAAGGTAATCGGCAAACAACAGTAGAAGGACGTTGAAATAGCGGCAATTCGAGCAGCCATCGAAGAAGGAAAGGCTTTCAGCTGGTCCGTAACCAAGCCCATCCAGCCGTCGAGAGTCAAACTAGTGAGGAACCTGCTGGTTTACATCGATGCGAACGGAAGAGAGGTCATCGTAGTTCCTAAAAAGTTGAGAGAGCAGCTCATTTGGAAAGCCCACACTGACGTCGGGAGCATTCATCCGGGAGCTGCCGGGACTACAGAAATCCTACGGGACCTTTATTTTGGCCAGGTATGGTTCAACAGGTACGGCAGGTAGTCCAAGCGTGCGACACGTGCGCGCGGAACAAACGGACGCGGAAAGTGACTGTGGAAACAATGCCTTGTGTGCGAGGCCACAGTCCTTGGGAACTTCTGCACGTGGACTTAGTTGGTCCCCTTCCTCCGACCGTGGAAGGCAGCCATTATATCCTCACGTGTGTGGATAGTTTCAGCAAATTCACCATACTGGCAGCAATAAAGGACAAGACGGCCCGGGAGGTGGCGGACAAGTGCCATCGTTTGATACGGTGCAAACTGGGTGCCCCTTCAGCAGTAGTATCCGACCAAGGCAAGGAGTTCTGGAACTCTACCTTGCAGGAGCTCTTCAGGGTTTGGGAAGTACGACACCAAAGGACCGCCGCATACCAGCCCCAAAGCAACGGGAGGTCGAACGTCGGAATAAAGAGTTATGCATCAAACTCCGCATACTTTGTGAAGAAACGGACGAGACTGGGATAAAATCCTCGACACCGTGGAATTGTCCTTGAACATCCGAGTGCACCGAGCCACGGGACATTCTCCATTCTTCTTGATGTACGGGCGAACCCCAACGTACCTTCAAAGCTATTTCGCATGCCACAGGAGGCATGCGTGAGCCCGTACAACCCAGAGGAATACGCCGAAGACCGAAAAGGAGTCTGAGCGAAATATACCGCCGAGTGGAAGAGTTCATGCGGAAATACGAGAAAGCAAACGGAATCAAGGAATTGAAGCCGTTCAAAGAGAAGGCGCCCCATGGCTTGGTGTACATTGATTACCCGCGACCGGGCAGAGGCAAGTTGGAGCCCCGGTACGAGGGTCCCTACATCATCATCGAACAGAAGACTCCAGTCACTTATCTCCTGCGTCACATGATCACTGGACATCAGATAGTGATCCATCGAGACCGCATCCGCCGCAGCATCGATGCCCAATGGGACGTTGAGCGACAAGGCGGGGCGGACGACGCAGGGGATGAGATGGGGGAAGGGCCACCGCCCCTCCTCTCGGGAGCTTCGCCCTCGACACCGGAGAAACATCAACAAGGGGAAGTGAACCGGAAGGCGCCTCCCGCCCCCTGGCAGGACCGAGCGGCGGAACGAGGACCGCCGGGCGCTTCCGAACTACTTCCTCACGGAGAGCTTCGCCCAGGACAGGGAGAAACATCGACTAGGGGAGGTGAACCGGAGGGCGCTTCTTGCCCACTGGCAGGACCGAGTGGCGGAATGGGATCCGCCGGGCGCCTCCGAGCTACTTCCTCCCCGAGAGCTTCGCCCAGGGAACGGAGGAACATCGACCCGTGGAGGTGAACCGGAGTGCACCTCCTGCCCCCAGGCAGGACCGAGTGGCGAGCAGGAGCCGCCAGGTGCTTCCGAACTACCTCCTCGCGGGGACCTTATGGGAATAGGGTCCCCCGGAGAAAGCAGACAGGCTGCTTTCCCAGGGCCACCGTTTGAGCGTCAGTATGCTCTTAGGCCCCGACCTCGAGTACACTACGAGGAACCCGAGGATGACTAAAATTAAGTGTGTCAGTGTTGGTGTCCCAATAAAGGGGACAAATAAAATCTATCAGTGATAGTGTCCCAATCAAGGGGACAAGTAAATGGAAAGTTTTTGTGAGTAAAGTGATAATACCCGACCCTAGTTAAGAAAGTTTGCATCGGAGTGCAAAATTAAAGGAGGGGAGGGATGTCGTAACCATGAAGTTGCAGGCAGAGATCTTTTATAAAATAAGTGAAGGAATGTTATTTTTAAGATTTCGTGGTGTACATCTCTGAACGCAGTGTGGTTTGGTTTTTAAACCCTCATGAACGAATAAATCCGAAGTGTTTCAGATTGTTTAAAGTTGTTCTATCTTAGTTCGGATTATCAGAGAAGTAATAAAGCCAAACCACGTGGGGACAGAGGTTTATCACCGAGACCCGACCCAGCGAGAAGGGTAATCCAACGGATTTGGACGTACGTGCAAATGCGTGGTTTCCTCTTTCGCTAGGTCGAAGATTTTAATATCTCTTTTGCATGATGGTGTGACTTTTGTAAGACAGATTCGAAGACGCTGCTAAAGTTGAACCACGAGGGGGTCATAAACTTAAGACTTCGAATCTGTTAACGGTATTTAAATGTATTTTTGGGAAGAAGGAGGGGTTATACTCGGAAATCAGGTCCCGCTCCAATCAGGGGGCCCAGGATCCTGGGAAACGTAGTAAAGACGCCTTCTTTCCCTCTTGTATGGGTAATAGCCTTCTGGAGGGACGATCTTAGGAAAACAAAGGGTTTGATAGGCTTTCAGAACATTGGAAGGCGGGGTCCTTCAAAATTGTAAAGTAAATTCGAAAATTGTTAAGTCAGTTGTAGTCGTTCCTCCTTGAAGTTAACTGTGGCTAAACAAACCCCCTGTAGACTTGTGGTGTAAGAAAATTAAAACCGAAAGTATAATTGTCACTAAATTAAATAAGAACTTATTAAACATGTCATTCTACGCGGAAAGCGCAAATGCTAATTTTGTTAGCGACCTAACCGAGAACTTGATTGTATCTTAATTAATGTTAACCAACGGACCAAGAGTTTTGTGAACTTTCTTTAATTTAATTTGGCTCCAAGTAAATGCTAAACGGGTACGTCTGAGCCCTAGTTCCTGAATCCGTCAATTTGGGTTCAGAAGAAGTCCCGTTAGTTGATATACGTAGTTGCAAATTTTGAGTGGACCGTAAATCTACGGTCCGTACGCAGCACAAGTGGGAGTGATTTTCTCCTGCCCGTAGTAAGTAAACTAATTCTTTGAATATCTGGGTCGAATTGCGACCACTTCATTTCTTGTTATTTATTTTTGTTGCACTAAAATATAAAACCCCTCGATCTATAAATTATTTCATTCAGCTAACTGTTATCTTTGCTTTAGATTTATCATTGTTGATCAATTTACGATTTAACTTCATCAACGTGAACTTTGTCTTTGACGTTAAGATTATTGTATTGACTGAAATTTTATATATGTAATTCAGAATAAACTATTAAATGATGTACTGTGTCGAGTGACATTTAATAAAATTTATAAGAGGGTGTTTGTTGTTTTAAATACCTTGTGATAGACCCCTCTTGTTAGCTGGGGAAAATTAACGTTCAAAGTAGGCTTGTGGAAAGCCGAAGGAACCTAGCCTATCAATTTAAAGGGCCATCCGTCTTGAGTAGGCCGAATAATCCTGGACGAAAATAAGAGATAAAATCAGCGGGTACGCCCAACTTAAAGGGTGCCCGTGAAGTGAATTAAAGTCAGAGAATGGGTGTTCAATAGTTCAAAGGTCCTACTTCACTGATTTTATATTGGCTAATACCAGACGATTTTATTCAAGTTTTGAGACGACTCCTATGCAGCAAAAGGTCTTTGTCCTTTCTTGTTCATACATTGAAAAAGAATGTCTCAGCAATTTTCAGTGAAATTGTTGGGCATTTTTTTCGTGTTTACAAGAAATAGTCGTGCTATCCGCCAGAGCTGGGCACTTGCGGCATATTTTGCGGTACTGCGGTACTACCGCACTACCAAACCTGTACCAAACCGGTACGCGGAAATTTGAATGCGGTAGCGGTACTGCGGTACTGCGGTACTACCGCACTACCAAACCGGTACCAAACCGGTACGCGGAAATTTGAATGCGGTAGCGGTACTGCGGTACTTTCAGCGATCCTTTGCGGTACTGCGTTATGCGGTTCCGGTTTGCGGTTTGCGGTAGTACCGCAGTACCGCAAAATATGCCACAAGTGCCCAGCTCTGCTATCCGCTATACCGTTTTGTCTTGACTTCCCAGCAAGTTATGGCGCAGTATATGAGTGATAAATACAGAAAATTTACTTAATATATATGAAATAATGGTCGTTTTAGAGACTGATCAAACACCTGATCTCATTCCTGCGTCTTCAGCTAACGATCAAAAGAATTTTGTTGGGGTAAAAGGAGCAAACTACTAAGGTTTACCTGAACTGATTAGAAGTTCTTTTCAATATGAGATATTTGGCGAACGTATACAAATTTTCTTGTTTGGTCTCTTTGATCGAGAATTATAACTTTTCATTGCAGTTTTTAAAAACTGAAATTCTTTAAATACAAATATATTGATTGATTAGTAATATTTTGTATATACATATTGTATATTTCACCTCACTATTGTATTTCTTTAAACTTTTAAATCTTAATATACTCCTCTTTTGGATTATATCATAAGAGTCATAATATATAGCGTGTAATTTGGCAGTATTGTTTATGTTTACGAGGTATGTCTAAAACCAAAATCTGCGAGATACCGATATGTAAAATACCAAAATGTCCGTAAAGTAAAGAAAAAAAAGATACCGAGTGGACGGTGAAAGAGACTGAAAAAAATAAGGGGGAAAATTGATGTTGAACTGGAGTGAAATGAAAGTCATCGGGCTCAATCAGACGTGACCTTCTTGGATCTTGACTAGAACCAAAACATTATAGTTTGTTGATGAAATGAAGGCTATAGGCTCCAGAGGTAGCGACGCAACGTCTATATTTTCTGAAGAGAAGGATATAAGGAAAACATTCCTTCCTGTACAGAACCATATATTCCATCAGAAACTTGGCCTACGTCGTAGCCACATCTTAATACTGCTTCCCGTTAGATCAGCAAGGTTAAGCGACGTTTGGTTTGTTGTGTAGTTGGATGGGTGACCATCTTCTGCATTCAGATGATGTAGCGACGAGTGGTTCCGATTCCAAGTAAAACTGTAGGTCTCCTCCGTCACATGACCTTTGCGTTACGAAAGAGGTTAAAAAAGAAAACATTATTATTATTTTTATTATTATTATTATTATTATTATTACTTCTGAATTAAAAATGCATTAATATAGAGTGTCATTAGTACCTTAAGAAATACAGACAACAAAAGACCTGTTGGGATGCAGTTAATCATCGTTAAATATATATGTATAAGTTTCGTCGTCACTATATGCAGTTGTTGACATTATTCACGGTATTGTTTATGAGTAGACACATACAGTATAGGTGCTTTATAATACAGCCTTAAACACTGTTTGTCTAATCTCTTTATGTATTGTGTCCCTGTAAATCTAAATGACATGAGCGAAACTGCATTTCACTCATCTAAACCATGTACTGGTTTGATAAGTAGTTTCCTATGTAATAATATAATCAGTAAGGACGGTCAGAAATAGGAACAGCGCTCAGACCAACTAATACAGCCCATTGCTCTAACTTCTGTACTATTATTACTAACATCATCGTGATCTGATCCCCGACTTCTGTCTTCACTTCATTTATAGGGAAACGGTGTTAGCCAATGAGTTATAGTAGACGCTGCTGACATTTTTCCTCTCTCTCTCTCTCTCTCTCTCTCTCTCTCTCTCTCTCTCTCTCTCTCTCTCTCTCTCTCTCTCTCTCTCATGTTGAGTGAGTACGATAAGAGTAGGGCGATTGATATACTTTATCTCGACTTTCAGAAAGTCTTTGATAAGGTACCTCACCGCCGGCTAATGGCGAAAGTGCGCGCGCTGGGTATCGGTGGGGAAATAGGTAGGTGGATTGAAAACTGGCTGAGGAACAGGCGGCAGAGGGTGGTAATCAGAGCTGGGCATTTGCGGCATATTTTGCGGTACTGCGGTACTTGCGGTACCACCGCACTACCACCCCGGGCCCCCATAACGCAGTACCGCAAAGGATCGCTGAAAGTACCGCAGTACCGCTACCGCATTCAAATTTCCGCGTACCGGTTTGGTAGTGCAGCAGTACCGCAGTACCGCAATATGCCGCAAGTGCCCAGCTCTGGTGGTAATTAACAGAGCTGGGCATTTGCGGCATATTTTGCGGTACTGCGGTACTTGCGGTACCACCGCACTACCACCCCGGGCCCCCATAACGCAGTACCGCAAAGGGTCGCTGAAAGTACCGCAGTACCGCTACCGCATTCAAATTTCCGCGTACCGGTTTGGTACCGGTTTGGTAGTGCAGCAGTACCGCAGTACCGCAATATGCCGCAAGTGCCCAGCTCTGGTAATTAAAGGGGCTAGTTCGGGTTGGGCCTCGGTCACTAGTGGGGTTCCTCAGGGTTCCGTTTTGGGGCCGCTGTTGTTTATCATTTACATAAATGATATCGACGGTGGCATCGTCAGTCGGATCGCCAAATTCGCTGATGACACCAAGCTTGGGGCCAATGTTGGGACGCCCGAAGCGATCGAGGAACTGCGTGCGGACGTAGGTAGGATAGGAGAGTGGTCCGAAAAATGGCAAATGCCGTTTAACTTGGGTAAATGCAAAGTGATGCACATTGGCTACGCCAATCCCAAGTCGGACTACTCGATGTTGGGTAGTAATATCGAGGTGACTGATTTAGAAAAAGACTTGGGTGTGCTAATTAGCAGCGATCTTAAGTTTACGAAACAGTGTGTAGAGGTGGAAAAGAAAGCCCAGAAACTATTGGGTTATATCAGGAGGCAATTTCAGTTTCGGAACAAGGAGATTGTGCTCTCCTGTACAATTCCCTTGTTCGGCCGCACCTGGAGTATGCTGTGCAGTTCTGGTCGCCCACCCTCAGGAAAGATATTGAGAGGCTGGAGCGAGTGCAGGCGAGGGCCACAAAGTTAATCCCTTCCGTTAGGCATATGTGCTATAATCGACGGTTACGCGCCCTGAACTTGTTTCCGCTTGAAACTCGGAGGCTGTGCGGTCAACTGATCGAGGTTTTCAAGCTCTTACGCGGGTTCAACGATGTCGATTTTAGAAGTATGTTTAGTTTAAATGATAACCCAACTCGCAACAATGGTTGGAAGTTGGATTTGAAACGGTTTTGGACTAGTGTGTGTGGGAATTACTTTACGTATAAGATCTGTGACACATGGAACAGGTTACCTTCGGAAGTTGTGAACAGTTCCTCTGTGGATCAGTTCAAGAAAAGGGTAGACGAAATCTTGCACACTATTTGAGTGTGTAAAGACATTTAGGACCTCAGTCTGCGGAAATTTCTTTTCCTATAAAATAGTTAATATCTGGAACCAACTTCCCTCAGAGGTTGTTTCCAGTCAAAGTGTAAAGTGTTTAAAAATAGGCTAGACAAAGTACTGAATACTCTCATGTGAGCAAACTAAATATAGAGCTATTTATATATTCTCCACTTTCCTGTAAAATTTCCTTGGCTACTTTTCCAGGGTCAAGGTATTTTCTTCAACCTTTTTCCGTACCTGCCTCTGGCAGGGAGGGAGCGGAGGGTGGGGAGAGAGCCTTCTACTTTTCTATCCAGTTTTCTACTACTGCTAGGATAGTTGAAAGAAAAATAAACTTTTACAAAATTTTCCCTGGCACCCGTTGCCATTGGTACCTCCTCGGTATGGGCCGCAAGGCCTTTTGAGGTACTTCTTTTCCTTGTAACTCTCTCTCTCTCTCTCTCTCTCTCTCTCTCTCTCCCACGAGAACACTGAAGCGTATGTCCGACTGTGTAGGGAAGTGAAGACGAAGGTTAGGCTAGCGAAACGTAACGAAGAACTACGGGTGGCAAGCCTCTGCAAGGGGAACCCTAAGGAATTCTTCAGTTATGTTAATAGTAGAAAGCCCATTAGAAGCATGATAGGTCCGTTAAAGGATGGAAGCGGCGTTCTGCGGACCTCCGACGCGGACATCGCTAATGTGCTTAATGAGTACTTTGCGGGAGTGTTCACCAGTGAGGATACCCGCGTCATCCCCGAGCCAGGCGTGAGGCACGAAGGTGCTGGCCTGGATAGTGTTATATGTACCGCGACAGTCGTTGCCGCTAGAATAGACAAACTGAGCGCGTTTAAGGCTCCTGGGCCAGACCAGTTTCTCCCCAGAGTGTTGTGAGAAGTGCGCGACCAGGTGGCTCCCCACCTGGCTACAGTCTTCAACAAATCGTTGGAGATGGGCCAGGTGCCTGGTGACTGGAGGGAAGCCAACGTGACCCCTATCTTTAAGAAAGGGGATCACGAAAGTCCAGGGAACTATCGTCCCATTAGTCTCACTTCAGTTGTAGGTAAATTATTAGAAGGGATAATAGCTGATAGGATCGTTGACCATTTGGATTCCTACAAGCTGCTTGGGGACTCCCAACATGGGTTTAGACGGCATAGGTCGTGTCTCACCAACTTGCTCGAGTTTTTCCACGTCATGTTGAGTGAGTACGATAAGAGTAGGGCGAGTAATATACTTTATCTCGACTTTCAGAAAGCCTTTGATAAGGTACCTCACCGCCGGCTAATAGAGAAAGTGCGCGCGCTGGGTATCGGTGGGGAAATAGGTAGGTGGATTGAAAACTGGCTGAGGAATAGGCGGCAGAGGGTGGTAATTAAAGGGGCTAGTTCGGGTTAGGCCTCGGTCACTAGTGGGGTTCCTCAGGGTTCCGTTTTGGGGCCGCTGTTGTTTATCATTTACATAAATGATATCGACGGTGGCATCGTCAGTCAGATCGCCAAATTCGCTGATGGCACCAAGCTTGGGGCCAATGTTGGGACGCCCGAAGCGATCGAGGAACTGCGTGCGGACGTAGGTAGTATAGGAGAGTGGTCCGGAAAATGGGAAATGCCGTTTAACTTGGGTAAATGCAAAGTGATGCACATTGGCTACGCCAATCCCAAGTCGGACTACTCGATGTTGGGTAGTAATATCGAGGTGACTGATTTAGAAAAGGACTTGGGTGTGCTAATTAGCAGCGATCTTAAGTTTACGAAACAGTGTGTAGAGGTGGAAAAGAAAGCCCAGAAACTATTGGGTTATATCAGGAGGCAATTTCAGTTTCGGAACAAGGAGATTGTGCTCTCACTGTACAATTCCCTTGTTCGGCCGCACCTGGAGTATGCTGTGCAGTTCTGGTCGCCCACCCTCAGGAAAGATATTGAGAGGCTGGAGCGAGTGCAGGCGAGGGCCACAAAGTTAATCCCTTCCGTTAGGCATATGGGCTACAATCGACGGTTACGCGCCCTGAACTTGTTTTCGCTTGAAACTCGGAGGCTGCGCGGTCAACTGATCGAGGTTTTCAAGCTCTTACGCGGGTTCAACGATGTCGATTTTAGAAGTATGTTTAGTTTAAATGATAACCCAACTCGCAACAATGGTTGGAAATTGGATTTGAAACGGTTTAGGACTAGTGTGTGTGGGAATTACTTTACGTATAAGATCTGTGACACATGGAACAGGTTACCTTCGGAAGTTGTGAACAGTTCCTCTGTGGATCAGTTCAAGAAAACGGTAGACGAAATCTTGCACACTATTTGAGTGTGTAAAGACATTTAGGACCTCAGTCTGCGGAAATTTCTTTTCCTATAAAATAGTTAATATCTGGAACCAACTTCCCTCAGAGGTTGTTTCCAGTCAAAGTGTAAATGTGTTTAAAAATAGGCTAGACAAAGTACTGAATACTCTCATAGTTCAAGACTAAAACATAAGAAAACTCTGCAGGAGATCGCTTGCACGGTGTCTCTGTGAGCAAGCTAAATATAGAGCTATTTATATATTCTCCACTTTCCTGTAAAATTTCCTTGGCTACTTTTCCAGGGTCAAGGTATTTTCTTCAACTTTTTTCCGTACCTGCCTCTGGCAGGGAGGGAGCGGAGGGTCGGGAGAGAGCCTTCTACTTTTCTATCCAGTTTTCTACTACTGCTAGGATAGTTGAAAGAAAAATAAACCTTTACAAAATTTTCCCTGGCACCCGTTGCCATTGGTACCTCCTCGGTATGGGCCGCAAGGCCTTTTGAGGTACTTCTTTTCCTTGTAACTCCTTGTAACTCACTCTCTCTCTCTCTCTCTCTCTCTCTCTCTCCGGGACGAGTTTATGGTGCTGCAGTCTGCTGCCATACCCTCAAAACCAGTCACCCCTGCTTCAACGCAGCCTAAATGGTTCAGTCGTGACATCGCTTCGACTATCCGAAATAGGAAAGTAGCGTATAGGAGGGCGAAGGCCAATCGTTCCCGTGAGAACACTGAGGCGTATGTCCGCCTGTGTAGGGAAGTGAAGGCGAAGGTTAGGCAAGCGAAACGTAACGAAGAACTACGGGTGGCAAGCCTCTGCAAGGGGAACCCGAAGGAGTTTGCGGGAGTGTTCACCAGGGAGGACACCCGCGTCATCCCCGAGCAAGGCGTGAGGCACGAAGGTGCTGGCCTGGATAATGTTCGATGTACCGCGACAGTTGTTGCCGATAGAATAGACAAACTGAGGGCGTTTAAGGCTCCTGGGTCAGACCAGTTTCTCCCCAGAGTGTTGCGGGAGGTGCGCGACCAGGTGGCTTCCCACCTGGCTACAGTCTTCAACAAATCGTTGGAGACGGGCAGGGTGCCTGGTGACTGGAGGGAAGCCAACGTGACCCCTATCTTTAAGAAAGGGGATCACGAAAGTCCAGGGAACTATCTTCCCATTAGTCTCACTTCAGTTGTAGGTAAATTATTAGAGGGGATAATAGCAGATAGGATCGTTGACCATTTGGATTCCTACAAGCTGCTTGGGGACTCCCAACATGGGTTTAGACGGCATAGGTCGTGTCTCACCAACTTGCTCGATTTTTTCCACGTCATGTTGAGTGAGTATGATAAGAGTAGAGCGATTGATATACTTTATCTCGACTTTCAGAAAGCCTTTGATAAGGTACCTCACCGCCGGCTAATGGCGAAAGTCCGCGAACTGGGTATCGGTGGAGAAGTAGGTAGGTGGATTGAAAACTGGCTGAAGAATAGGCGGCAGAGGGTTGTAATTAAAGGGATTAGTTCGGGTTGGGCTTCGGTCACTAGTGGGGTTCCTCAGGGTTCCGTTTTGGGGCCACTGTTGTTTATCATTTACATAAATGATATCGACGGTGGTATCGTCAGTAGGATCGCCAAATTCGCTGATGACACCAAGCTTGGGGCCAATGTTGGGACGCCCGAAGCGATCAAGCAACTGCGTGCGGACCTAGGTAGGTTAGGAGAGTGGTCCGAAAAATGGCAAATGCCGTTTTACTTGGGTAAATGCAAGGTGATGCACACTGGCTACGCCAATCCCAAGTCGGACTACTCGATGTTGGGGAGTAATATCGAGGCGACTGATTTGGAAAAGGACTTGGGTGTGCTAATTAGCAGCGACCTTAAGTTTACGAAACAGTGCGTAGAGGTGGAAAAGAAAGCCCAGAAGCTGTTGGGTTATATCAGGAGGCGATTTCAGTTTTGGAAGGAGATTGTGCTCTGTCTGTACAATTCTCTTGTTCGGCCGCACCTGGAGTATGCTGTGCAATTCTGGTCGCCCACCCTCAGGAAAGATATTGAGAGGCTGGAGCGAGTGCAGGCGAGGACCACAAAGTTAATCCCTTCTGTTAGGCATATGGGCTACAATCGACGCTTACGCGCCCTGGACTTGTTTTCGCTGGAAACTCGGAGCCTGCGCGGTCAACTCATCGAGGTTTTCAAGCTCTTACGCGGGTTCAACGATGTCGATTTTAGAAGCATGTTTAGTTTAAATGATAACCCAACTCGCAACAATGGTATAAGATCTGTGACACGTGGAACAGTTTACCTTCAGAACTTGTGAACAGTTCCTCTGTGGATCATTTCAAGAAAAGGTTAGACCAAATCTTGCACACTATTTGAGTGTGTAGAAAATTTTCCCTGGCAACCGTTGCCATTGGTACCTCCTCGGTATGGGCCGCAAGGCCTTTTGAAGTACTTCTTTTCCTTGTAACGCCTTGTAACTCTTTCTCGCTCTCTCTGTGACTGAAGACCACTGATTCTGATCAATCTATACTTTTCCTCTATATCTGTCTTATCATATTCTCTACGTTTCTGAAACCTCCAATAGTAGAGATGATGGGGATCAGAATTCTATGAATAATAGTATCTAATCAAGCCAGTGCAATAAATGTATGTCGCTATATGTATGCATGTTCGCAATAAAGCATTAATCTATATCCCAAATGCGTGCAATGAGCTCCAATCAGAAAACATATCGTTGTTATTCGCGAAGGCTTGCGCTAAAGCAAGCTCGTATATTGCGAGTAATTTCAAACAGAGTGGATTTAAGAGTGAAAAAAAGAAAAGTTAAATGTCCTGTTTATAAAATAACCGAGTTGCGTTTCGCATAATAGTGATGAATTGCTTCATCTTGATATGGTGATATAGTGAAACCTCTTTACTCCCGAAAAAAATATCAGAATCCACTTCTCTTTCTTCCCCGTTGGAAAACTTATGTTTCAAATGCTCGTAAACGTTCCTTAAATTGGGTATTAATCATTTTTTTTTCTCCTGTAAAAGTAATTTCGCTAGTACCGTGATTTTGGAACATTACCATCGATACGAATTCTTTACAACCTTTATGACTTTTTTTAGAAATATATCCAAGTTTCCCATATTCTTTCGTTTTCTTTTATTTCAATTTTTTATTAATTTCTCATCTCATCTATAAAAGTAGCCATAATTTATGTTTATAGGTTTAGATATAAATTTTAATTTAATTAAGGTCCACGTCTCTTTCCAGAGCAAACTTGCAATGTTTCTACTCGCTATAAATAAACATTTTATCTTCCTTTTTTTTTTTTTTTTTAATATTTTCTGATAATGGAAGATACAAAAGAATTCTTTATTCCAATTTGAGAATGAATTACGTCACAGAAAACAAAGTTTATCAATGAGTCTTCACCAAATTTAAATTGACTTTTCGAATAATTTACCCATTCTTTATCGACGGAATCAACAATGTTGACGCTCGTAATTAGTTTGTATTGATATTGGCCGACACTCAAGTATATCGCAAACACGCAAAGAAGCAACAGAGCCAATAAAGTGCTCGAAAGTCATGCTCGGGGTATCGAATTAATGAACAAAATGTATGGAGAGGAAAAGTGGTTAGCAGAGATAAGACAGATTAATTTGAAGTATTACGAAATCTTATGTATAGCATTTCTTTTCTCTTACGTACAGTAGATTGAGAAAATACATAAATACGCTTTGTTCAAAGTACAAAAATATATATGCGCAGTCGCTCTTATACGTGCAAAATGATCCCATTTTTGTTGGTTTAAATACGAATTTGGTCTTTGGCTTTATAAATATTTTATTTGCAATTTTGTTGCTTCCATAAGTACGCCATTAAGCAAATGATCTTTTTTTATTAGCCAATATTCCGTACGTAGGATAGCAAATGTTGGAAAGCGTTGCAATGTCGTAAAGACATTCATAAAATAGTATCTACATTATGTTTCAGAGCTACGGCTATGTTCGCCAATAATTCATGTGTATATATATATATATACACATTCAACTGCAAAGAACACGCAGTATAAATAACGTAAAGAACGACGCTTGTATAGGAGATATTCCGCGCAAGACGAGAGAGAGAGAACGAAACAAATGAAAAAATTCCCAGGTGGTTACCTCATTTTTTCATTTGTTTCGTTCTCTCTCTCTCGTCTTGCGCGGAATATCTCCTATACAAGCGTCGTTCTTTACGATATATAATATATATATATATATATATATATATATTAGTGATGTAGCGGATGTCATTTTTTTCACATCCGCGGATGCGGATGAGGATGTTTGATTTCAACATCCGCGGATGCGGATGTCTACATTTTCGTTATTTTTTAGGATATATTCGAGATTTGTTGTGTTTAACGTATATAATAAGTTATTATATAGAGAGAGCTGTAGCTATAATGTAGTATAATTGATTAATTGTACAATAATTGCTGTACTTTTCTCTGAACATATAAAATAATATCAAGCATCTAACTAATATAGAAATCAATTAGTGAATTCGTCTGCAAATAAATTCGTTATAGTATTTTGTTGAGTTTCAGCCACAATTAGAAACCATAATTGTGTTACCAGGATGCGGGACGTGAACCCAACTCAAATGCACCCCACCGACCTCTTTCCCCAACCTCCACCCTTATAGAAAGAGATCTTTAATTAGCTTGATAACTATTTATATTAAGTTTAAAGTTTTATTAGGCATATTTATAAATGAGTAATTAAAATAAAGTAAACTAAGATGTTCATCGTTTAATGTTCAAACTTAATTATAGGAAGGCTATGCTTAAGGAACATTAATTTTTCTGCCTTTTCTGCTGCCAGTCTGTTTCTCTTTTCATCATATATTAACCCAGCACTGCTAAATAATCTCTCGCTTGGTACGTTTGTTGGAGGACAGGCTAAATGTTTCCTTGCAAGTTTACTCAAGTATGGATAGATATTCTGCGTATTTTTCCACCAACTAATAGGATTGTCACATGCAGCCAGACGTTTTTCTTGGTGATAGCTCTCGATCATTTTTACTACATCTTTTGACATCGCGTAGGTCTCGTCATTGCTGCTTGACTCAAGAAACTGAGAGACAGATTCTGTGATAGATTTGCTTGTTGAAGGTGTTGGTTCTGTCACTGAAACTTTTATTCTTTTGGTGGGTGACGAAGCGACAGATTCAAGAGATTGAAGCTCTTCAACTGCTTTGCCAAGTGATGATTTAACTCGTTCTAATGTACTAGGTGAAAATAACTTAGCTTTGTAACGTGGATCTAAGTAGGTTGCAAGAGAGTAACTTCATACAAGAACAGCCTCTCGTCTTGTCGCTTGCATCACTTTTGCGCACAATGAACTAGTTCTATTAATATAGTAGAATTTGATAATTTCCGCTCATTAATGACATTTTATCTCAACGGTCCACATCCGCACGACATCCGCAGTCCAAAGTGCGGATGCGGATGCGAGAAAATGTGCGGATGTTCCGCGGATGCGGATGTGACCTACATCACTAATATATATATATATATATATACAAAAACACTATATGTGGCAAAACAGAGAAACTATTCATGTAAAATACATAAGAGGCTTACCAAAATCGGAAAATCTGGTATAATTAGGATGAAAAAAGGGCTAATCACGTTCAGGTTGCGGAAGCAAATGTAGTGATTTTAGGACTGTACTATATATATATATATATTAGGGTGGTCCACAGAAGGGGTGTGAAATTTTTTTCTCCGAAATTTTTGTGTGTTCATAGCGCAAACTTACCCACTAGATGAGAAACTGGCGTACGTAAATTTTTTTTGGTAATTAATGAATATTTAGGGTATGCACACGGCTGCCATTTTTAATGCCCTGTAATGCTCGGTTCTAACGTGGCCTATATAGCAGGCATAACTCGGAACGTAAAAAAAAAAAATTGCGTAATTCGCCCAGTTTCTAATTCCAAATTACCTTCCTAATTAACTAATTGATTAAGTTTACAGTTGGCAACTCTTATTTTTTAACATACTACCATTTGGCATCGTATTTCAAATACTAACGGTTTTCCTCAGTTATTCTTTTCCGACAAGAAACGGATAGGGTGTATCAAGTGTTCACGCATCACTGGGAATCATTTATCTTAGCTTGCTTTTTAATGATTCAGGTGAATATTTAATTAATTAATATTTAACTATTAATTAATAATTAATTAATAATTAATTAATATTAATATTTAATTAAGGTGAATATATATTCTATAGCGTTATAAATTGCTATGACGCTTAAAGTTGCTATATTACTATTGCGTTATCATTTTCGGTTTATGTTGAATAATAATTTTTTTCTTGAAAGAGATGTACATTAGTGCAAGTTTAGTCCTAAAAAGTAACGTTAAAACTGTGTATGCTTAAAATTGCTATATTTTCTATTGCGTTATAAATTGCTATGATGCTTAAAGTTGCTATATTACGGTTGCATTATTTTTTTGGTTTATGTTGAATAATAATTTTTGCTGAAAATTCATGTACATTAGTGCATGTTTAATGTTAAAGTGTGACTTTAAAAGTCTACATGTTTGAAGTTGCTGTATTTCTACATTATTTCCATAGTAATAAAAATGCCAATTTTTGGTTTCTCTTTCTAGGTTGTGATGATGATATCTGCATTGTGTAAGAAAACAACTATCTACTTGGTTGGCAGCACCATCGAAGTGATTCCTAAGTCCCGTCTGCCTACTCTTACGTTATTTTTATCTCCTGAAAATGAGTGAGCCAACTCCTACGAAAAATGAGTGCATCAATATGGTGGTGAAGGAAACCATGGATATCTGGGGAATGGCCCGCTTCCCTACTCAAGAGGAGCGGAATATCAAACGAACCCTGAATGGAATCCTGTCCACTTGGGAGAAGTTGAAAAAGGGTTCCAACAGGAGAAGTAAGCCACAAATACAGAAGGAGCAAGAGTTCTCAAACAATCTTGAAAAGCTCTTCAACATTAAGCATCATGATGTGGAAAGACTGATCCGGATAGAGGAAGACCGAGTCTTCTTGAAAGACCAAGAGAGGGAACGCAAGTTTCACATGGGACGAGTCGACGAAGCCCTGGCTAAGAAAGAAATGAAACAAAAGTATCTTAAGAAGAAGGCCAGAGAGCGAAAGGAACTAGCAGAGAAGCAGATGCGTGAAGAGCAAGAGACCGTTCAGCTAGAGTTAACCAGCACCTCTTCTGATGATGAAGGCCCTCGTTCATTTCCGAAGATGCTTCGAGTTGGAATGGATCCGGATTTTCAGGTCCCTGGCCCGTCAAATGCAGCTCCTCGTCTTGCACTTCAAACGAGGCCTAAGAACTTCATGTCCCCTGGTCTCGCTGCCGTCCTGGATAGAACCAACACCAGCGATCGTGAGGCAGTTCACATCGTGGCAACTACTGTGAAAAGCCTTGGAGGGAACATTGATGAACTGGCCATCAGTCGCTCCACATTCAGGAGAATCCGTATGCGACGTCGGAGTGACCACATCACTTCCATGAAACAAGCTGTCTCATCTTGTGGCGCCAATACTGGAATTGTTGTTCATTGGGACGGTAAACTCCTTCCATTCCTCACAAAAAATGACTACGTCGATCGTCTCCCAGTACTGATCTCTGGGAAGGATGTTTCGTCATCGTCAGAGGAGAACATCCAACTCCTGGGTGTTCCGAAGCTCGCATGTGGGACAGGAATGGCGCAAGCAGACGCCGTGGTTGAGGCCTTGAAGGATTGGAAGGTCGAAGACCGAGTCGTCGCCATGAGCTTTCATACGACTCCAAACAATACGGGTCATATTGGTGGAGCTTGCACTCTGATTGAACAGCGTCTGGAAAGAAATTTACTCCACCTTGCTTGCAGACACCATATCTTGGAGGTCGTTCTCAGAGACGTCTTCAAGACAGTTCATGGATCGTCCAGCTGTCTGGAGGTTCTCCTATTTCAACGGTTCCAAAAGAATTGGCAGCGGGTCAATCAAGCAAACTTCAAGACTGGAATGATGGACGACCACGTCAATGCAGTTTTCAAAGAGAACCCTGAATGGGTAGAAGAAGCTCTCGACTACTACATAAAAACTCTTGAGTGATCGAAACCCCGGGACGACTACCGCCGACTCCTGGAGCTTAGCGTAGTCTTCTTAGGTGGGACACCTCCCCGAAGGATTCGATTTGAGCAGCCTGGCCCCATACACCATACTCGCTGGATGTCAAAGGCAATATACTGTCTCCAGATATTCATGTTTCAATCTCAGTTTAAGGTGTCCCCCAAGGAAGAGAAGTCCGTTCGAACCATGGCCCTCTTTGTGCTCTTGTCTATAGAGCAGCATGGTTCAAGGCTCCCACAATCTTTGAAGCCCCGAGAACGATATCTCCTTCCTTAAGAAAATTCAAGAATACAGGAATAAAGTGAATTGAGCAGTTGGAGCGGCAGCTACAAAGGCATTTCAACGACATCTGTTGTATTTGAGCGAAGAGTTGGTAGCTCTGGCTCTATTCAGTGACGCAGTTTCCAATATGGAGAAGAGAGGAATCCTGGAGTCGATGAGGGTAAGGGAAGGAGAGAAAGATCCACCGAAGAGAATTAAAGTGTCGGAAGAGAACATTCCGTCACTGACGCTGAAGAAGCTGGCATCCAAGAATACCAACCGCTTCTTCCAGACCACGCTACTAGGCTCCGTATTCATCTCTAAAGATCCATCCCAATAGAAGGATAATCCGCAATTCCTCCAGGCCAAGGAAGTCCTCCAAGATATGCTGGTAGTGAATGATGTGGCTGAAAGAGGGGTGAAGCTAATTCAGGATTATAAGTCTTCCATTACGAAGAACGAAGAACAGAAGCAGTATCTGCTGCAGGTGGTCGCTACACACCGACGCCAGTTTCCTAGTGCAAGCAAGGCTAACTTGTAATCGTGAGGACGGGAGAGTTGTTCTCCTGTTTCAATCAACATTGTTTGTGTTTGGTTTGCCGCTAATTAATAAATTAATCACTTAAATAATAATTTACCTATAGATATGTAAAACTTGAGTATCATTTTCCTAATACAAGAGTCGTTCTATAGGGAAAGAGATCAAACAAATGTGAACTTTTCTTAGTCAGCTTGTGCATTCCCTAAACAAAATCATAATGACCTAAAACTTGGTATGCAGTGTTTTCTTGGGGAAAGGAACCAAATAGACACTGAGCACAAAAACAACGTCGATTTTGTGGACCACCCTATTTATATATATATATTTATATATAATCATGCGGGTTGCTTCTACAGAGCTTCAATTTAATATTTAGGAGAAATCCAATGACAAGGAGAAATGTAAATGCCATGAAAAGTCTTCTTTAATGCGCAACGTTTCGAGCAAATACGCTCATCTTCAGGCTGTATGATAACAATGTGAAATTAAAATCAATAATTGAATGAAAAACCAGACAAAGAAAATTTCTATAACCTATTCATAAAGGCAAACTTTAAAAGACTGAAAAAAGAGGGTTAAATTCTAAGTTATACAGATTTACATTTAAAATTAAGAAGCTATTTTTAAATACATATAGTAAATGTGAAATTAATACACTGGAAAAATTAACAATAGTACACTGGAATAATGGAACTAACTAACCTTTCACTGCAATTTCCGAGGCTAGACTGATTTAAGCACAAAACGTGAAAACATAAGATAAGATAAGATAAGATAAGATAAGATAAGATGGTGAGGGCGATTGGGGAAGGGATTATAAAAAGTTTAAAGGGACGGCTGATGAGTCAACATTTAACGTAGGGGTTAAAGTTTTAATATGAAGCGATTCCAGAATTCTAAGTGAGTTGGGACAAGTATTACAACCAAGAATTTTAAAATTTTCTAAAGTGACATCAGTTTTACATTTGATACTGTGTTCCCGAATGCTAGAAACTTCTTTAGTTTTTAAAATTTTACCTGTTCGGCCACTTATTCCCATATGCGAATAGAATCTAGCCCTGAGAGAGCGAACAGTGCTGCCAATGTAATTCCCAAGGAGACACCTAGGGCAGGTAAATAAATATACAACACCGCTACGCAACGAGTCAGGGGTTCGATCCTTCGCTGAGAAAAAGCTACCTAAAGACGTTTTATTAATAAATATGATGCGGAAATCAGTATGATAAAAAAATTTCCTTAACAACTTTGTAAATTTAAGCTTAAATTCCTTATTCAAAGGACCCATTTCAGGTACCAAGAAATATTTTATATCCTTCGGCACTGTAATACAAGGAAGTTGAGGGCTATAAACATTATTTAAGAAGGATCTAATTAGTTTATCTACATATTGAACAGGAAAACTATTATTGGTAAAGTATGATCTTAGATTATTAAATTCATCATTAAGTAAGGTAAAACTAGAGGTCAAATTATATCCTCTGAACAGGAGAGTTTTAATACAAGACATCTTATAGTTGAAATCAGTAAAACTAAAAAAATTCATGCCCAAACCAGTGAAAGTGGGTTTCCTGTAAACTGATGTAGTAATAGAATCACCGTTCTTCGAAATTAAAAGATCTAAAAAGGGAAGGGAGCCATTTTTCTCAGTTTCCATTGTATACGTTATATTGGGGTGCAAAGAATTTAGGAAGTTAAAGAATTGTTGCGCTTGTACCGCATTATCAAAGACAGCTATCGAATCATCAACGAAGCGTCGATAGAAAATTGGCTTGAGATGAGTTGGAGATTGACTAAAAATTACACTTTCTAAATGAGTCATAAAAAAATCAGCTGCTAACGGTCCGACAGGTGATCCCATCCCTACACCATCAATTTGTTGGTAAACCTTATTGTTAAAAGTAAAATAGCATTGTTTGAAGACCAATTCTAAAAGTTCCTTAAAATGAGACAATGAAAAACCATGAAAAATATCAACCGAGCTAAAAACCCTATCTAAAATAATGGCAATAGTTTCAGATACAGGTACATTTGTGAAAAGCGACTTTACATCAAAACTGACAAAAAACTTTTTTGAATCGAAGTTCTCACCAAGAAGGTCTTTTTGGAATTCAAACGAGTTATTTATAGTGTAAGCATTTTTCGCAAAGGGTGACAGGAGACTAACAACAAATTTTGCCAATTGAAAGGTGGGTAAGTTATACGAAGCTAAAATAGGACGGAGAGGTGTTCCAACTTTATGGATTTTAGGCAAACAGTATAATTGAGCAAGATTAGCACCAGATGCGAACAACTGAGAGTAAGTATCGTTTTTTATTATCTTTAAGGACTTTAGTCGTGACAGAAATCTATTAACCTGGTCTTCTAACCTTACAATGACTTTATTGACAGGTTCAAGAATTTGTTTGAATTTAGTAAGATCACTTAGGATTTCATTAGTTTTGTTTATGTAGTCCGATTTATTCAAAATAACCACTCCGTTACCCTTGTCCGGTCTAGTCACGACAATCTCCTGGTTCTTTGCCAAATTCTTAATACACTGCAAATCACTCTTCCTAAATATGAAGGATTGAAATTTAAGATTTCTAAGTTTATGAAAAAATTCTTGAGTTAGATTTGAGAACTGACATTTGAAATTATTGAAATCACCCACATGGGGAACATTTTTCAAGCCATTAAAAAATTTTTCAAAGTAAAGAAAAAACGAAGGCTTATATATTTGGAACAACGGAAGCTTAAATTGCAAACCAAGTGACAGTAAAAACTTTTCCCGAGGGGAGAGTGTGTAACTAGAAAGATTCGAAATTACCTTATCTGAATTGAAAAAATTTGGTGAATTCATTCCCAAAGCCTTTAACTTACGTTCATGTGTTTCCAAGATGGTAGAGTGAAATTTTTCTAGTTCACGTTGTACAAGAGAAATTATTAATAAATAGTCCAACAACGAAAAGGTATTTTTAAGAGTAGTTATATAATGCCCAAGAGACTTATTATGCGAGTCCGAAATTTTGATTTTATAATTAATTTAATTATTTAATAAATATTCCAGGGACGATTGATAAAATTCAGAGTCATATAGATTGTCACGGTAGAGTTTGAAGTAAACAAATTTCGGGAAAACCCTGCAGGTCCGACACATTTCAAGAAAATAACAGTCCAGTTTTGACTTGAGAAACTTTCGTGAAGTCTTCCAAACATGGCGATAAGCCCTATGGCCATCTTGTCCATACCTTGAGTATATAATCATGCGGGTTGCTTCTACAGAGCTTCAATTTAATATTTAGGAGAAATCCAATGACAAGGAGAAATGTAAATGCCATGAAAAGTCTTCTTTAATGCGCAACGTTTCGAGCAAATACGCTCATCTTCAGGCTGTATGATAACAATGTGAAATTAAAATCAATAATTGAATGAAAAACCAGACAAAGAAAATTTCTATAACCTATTCATAAAGGCAAACTTTAAAAGACTGAAAAAAGAGGGTTAAATTCTAAGTTATACAGATTTACATTTAAAATTAAGAAGCTATTTTTAAATACATATAGTAAATGTGAAATTAATACACTGGAAAAATTAACAATAGTACACTGGAATAATGGAACTAACTAACCTTTCACTGCAATTTCCGAGGCTAGACTGATTTAAGCACAAAACGTGAAAACATAAGATAAGATAAGATAAGATAAGATAAGATAAGATGGTGAGGGCGATTGGGGAAGGGATTATAAAAAGTTTAAAGGGACGGCTGATGAGTCAACATTTAACGTAGGGGTTAAAGTTTTAATATGAAGCGATTCCAGAATTCTAAGTGAGTTGGGACAAGTATTACAACCAAGAATTTTAAAATTTTCTAAAGTGACATCAGTTTTACATTTGATACTGTGTTCCCGAATGCTAGAAACTTCTTTAGTTTTTAAAATTTTACCTGTTCGGCCACTTATTCCCATATGCGAATAGAATCTAGCCCTGAGAGAGCGAACAGTGCTGCCAATGTAATTCCCAAGGAGACACCTAGGGCAGGTAAATAAATATACAACACCGCTACGCAACGAGTCAGGGGTTCGATCCTTTGCTGAGAATAAGTCTCTTGGGCATTATATAACTACTCTTAAAAATACCTTTTCGTTGTTGGACTATTTATTAATAATTTCTCTTGTACAACGTGAACTAGAAAAATTTCACTCTACCATCTTGGAAACACATGAACGTAAGTTAAAGGCTTTGGGAATGAATTCACCAAATTTTTTCAATTCAGATAAGGTAATTTCGAATCTTTCTAGTTACACACTCTCCCCTCGGGAAAAGTTTTTACTGTCACTTGGTTTGCAATTTAAGCTTCCGTTGTTCCAAATATATAAGCCTTCGTTTTTTCTTTACTTTGAAAAATTTTTTAATGGCTTGAAAAATGTTCCCCATGTGGGTGATTTCAATAATTTCAAATGTCAGTTCTCAAATCTAACTCAAGAATTTTTTCATAAACTTAGAAATCTTAAATTTCAATCCTTCATATTTAGGAAGAGTGATTTGCAGTGTATTAAGAATTTGGCAAAGAACCAGGAGATTGTCGTGACTAGACCGGACAAGGGTAACGGAGTGGTTATTTTGAATAAATCGGACTACATAAACAAAACTAATGAAATCCTAAGTGATCTTACTAAATTCAAACAAATTCTTGAACCTGTCAATAAAGTCATTGTAAGGTTAGAAGACCAGGTTAATAGATTTCTGTCACGACTAAAGTCCTTAAAGATAATAAAAAACGATACTTACTCTCAGTTGTTCGCATCTGGTGCTAATCTTGCTCAATTATACTGTTTGCCTAAAATCCATAAAGTTGGAACACCTCTCCGTCCTATTTTAGCTTCGTATAACTTACCCACCTTTCAATTGGCAAAATTTGTTGTTAGTCTCCTGTCACCCTTTGCGAAAAATGCTTACACTATAAATAACTCGTTTGAATTCCAAAAAGACCTTCTTGGTGAGAACTTCGATTCAAAAAATTTTTTTGTCAGTTTTGATGTAAAGTCGCTTTTCACAAATGTACCTGTATCTGAAACTATTGCCATTATTTTAGATAGGGTTTTTAGCTCGGTTGATATTTTTCATGGTTTTTCATTGTCTCATTTTAAGGAACTTTTAGAATTGGTCTTCAAACAATGCTATTTTACTTTTAACAATAAGGTTTACCAACAAATTGATGGTGTAGGGATGGGATCACCTGTCGGACCGTTAGCAGCTGATTTTTTTTGAGACTCATTTAGAAAGTGTAATTTTTAGTCAATCTCCAACTCATCTCAAGCCAATTTTCTATCGACGCTTCGTTGATGATTCGATAGCTGTCTTTGATAATGCGGTACAAGCGCAACAATTCTTTAACTTCCTAAATTCTTTGCACCCCAATATAACGTATACAATGGAAACTGAGAAAAATGGCTCCCTTCCCTTTTTAGATCTTTTAATTTCGAAGAACGGTGATTCTATTACTACATCAGTTTACAGGAAACCCACATTCACTGGTTTGGGCATGAATTTTTTTAGTTTTACTGATTTCAACTATAAGATGTCTTGTATTAAAACTCTCCTGTTCAGAGGATATAATTTGACCTCTAGTTTTACCTTACTAAATGATGAATTTAATAATCTAAGATCATACTTTACCAATAATAGTTTTCCTGTTCAATATGTAGATAAACTAATTAGATCCTTCTTAAATAATGTTTATAGCCCTCAACTTCCTTGTATTACAGTGCCGAAGGATAAAAATATTTCTTGGTACCTGAAATGGGTCCTTTGAATAAGGAATTTAAGCTTAAATTTACAAAGTTGTTAAGGAAATTTTTTTATCATACTGATTTCCGCATCATATTTATTAATAAAACGTCTTTAGGTAGCTTTTTCTCAGCGAAGGATCGAACCCCTGACTCGTTGCGTAGCGGTGTTGTATATTTATTTACCTGCCCTAGGTGTCTCTTTGGGAATTACATTGGCAGCACTGTTCGCTCTCTCAGGGCTAGATTCTATTCGCATATGGGAATAAGTGGCCGAACAGGTAAAATTTTAAAAACTAAAGAAGTTTCTAGCATTCGGGAACACAGTATCAAATGTAAAACTGATGTCACTTTAGAAAATTTTAAAATTCTTGGTTGTAATACTTGTCCCAACTCACTTAGAATTCTGGAATCGCTTCATATTAAAACTTTAACCCCTACGTTAAATGTTGACTCATCAGCCGTCCCTTTAAACTTTTTATAATCCCTTCCCCAATCGCCCTCACCATCTTATCTTATCTTATCTTATCTTATGTTTTCACGTTTTGTGCTTAAATCAGTCTAGCCTCGGAAATTGCAGTGAAAGGTTAGTTAGTTCCATTATTCCAGTGTACTATTGTTAATTTTTCCAGTGTATTAATTTCACATTTACTATATGTATTTAAAAATAGCTTCTTAATTTTAAATGTAAATCTGTATAACTTAGAATTTAACCCTCTTTTTTCAGTCTTTTAAAGTTTGCCTTTATGAATAGGTTATAGAAATTTTCTTTGTCTGGTTTTTCATTCAATTATTGATTTTAATTTCACATTGTTATCATACAGCCTGAAGATGAGCGTATTTGCTCGAAACGTTGCGCATTAAAGAAGACTTTTCATGGCATTTACATTTCTCCTTGTCATTGGATTTCTCCTAAATATTATATTTATATATATATATCGAGTGTCTCCAAAAATGTTCGTATTTCTAAATAAATGTTCTAAGCTACAAAAAAGGAATTTAGACACAAAACAAACGCAATGGGTACGTAAAACATAGGAATTTATTAACCTTAATTAAATAACATTTTCAGTGTAATCGCCATTTTTTTCTAACACAGTATTCAATCTCACACAAATGTTTGAGTAATTTTTGGAAATAGCTCAGCTGGGATGTTGTTGATTACCTCATAGACTTTGGTCGTTTGGTCTTCAAGTGTCTTAGGCTTGTAGAATAGATCTTGTCTTTTATGTAACTCCACAAAAAAAGTCAGGAGCTGTGAGGTGAGGTGAGTATGGGGGCCATTCCACTGGTTCATGAAGGGAGTTTAGTCGCCCGGAAAAATGTTTCCTCAAACAGTTGCGAGTTTCACAAGTAGTGTGTGGAGGTGCTCCATCCTGCTGAAACCACTGTGAATCTGAGGTAATGCAGTTTTAAAGATAAACTATTAGTTGTGGTAATTAGAAATCTTGGGGTATCTGATGATAAGAATTTAGCGTTACCGTTGCTGCTTTTCCAGTTTCATTCTCAAAGAAGTAGAGACCTACTGCACCATACCACTCAACAGCGACCGAATGTTGAGTTTAGCAACATTGCGTGAAAGTTCTATTGGAGCGCCAGCATGACTTCCCAGTTACGAAAGTGTGGCTTATTAATAGAGCCCAGATGTTTAGGCACTAAAAACCATTAAAAAAGGCAGCAAATAGGCAAAATAAACATTCAAAATAGCCAGTAAAACCTCCAAAAAAGGCATTTATTAATTTGTTTTAAAAAAACGCTTAATCTAGAATAATACCTTTATATACGCATAATACATATTACAACGCCCTCAGTGAACAAAAGAGTAGGTAATGCAAATATTAGTGACACATAATAACAATGATTTCATTTCCAAAAATAAAGTTTAATATAGAATAATACCATTATATACGTGTAAATAATATACATATATTACAACGCCATTAGAGTGAACAAAACAATAGATACTGAAAATGTTGATTACACAATTACAAGGATTTAAATTTAAAAAAATGTTTTATATAAAATAATACTATTATACACACTCAGTTTCTGTTATATACCTTTACCTTTGGTTAACCTTTGGCTAGCTTCCGCCTGAATTGTTCATTCTGACGAAGGTCAAGCTTTTCACTCCACCTTTGACCTACAGTTTAACGTGGAATCCGAACCACGCCCCATCAGCAGCCCAGCGTCTTAACCACTCGGCCACCTAGGGTACCCATTTATCTACCAATCATTCTTTATTGTGTGGAAGGGGGAGAGAGTTCCTTATTTGACCACCAAGGGCCACATGGGGGAAGGGGGGGTCTTGACGTTTAACCACTTAGCCAATACCAAGCATTAAAATATCCTGTTTATCCTATTTTATCCTGCTCCCAGAGGACCAAAGAGTACACCTTGGGAAGAAATATAAATACGCTACACTGTATGCTCCAATTAATGTGCATGCATCCAATATGTTAGTACAGTATGTATCGAATATGTATGCTCCAATAAATAATTTTTTGAACATTCAAAATTACAATTTTAGTCAAGATTAAAGAAGCAAACATTATTTTCAATTAAAGAAACAACAATTAATACAATTTATTTAGAAGATATGCCTTTTAATTGTTCATTTACTTCATTACCTCTCAATAATATAATAAATCTAATATGGCACCTTACATTTTACATAAGATTAAGAAGAGGTGGGGGTGACATCAGAAGACCACGTGGTTTTGGAGGGGGGTTTAAGTCATTGACCACAAATGATCACAAGGTGAGGGGACGGGTTTGAAAACCACCCGAAAAAGGACCACGTGGTTTTTAAATGACCCCTAAACTGGATTTAGGTCAGGGTTGTTGGGAGGCCAAAATTCCGGTTGAAGAAATTTTGGGTGGACCCGTTTTGGTTATTGCGGCTAGACGCAGTGCGACTCAACACCCAGAATACATTGTAGTAGTCCCATTGCGACTGTCGCATACGTCGGCCGCATGCGTCAGTCAGACGCTTAAATGAAATCCCACCTTTATAATGAACGTGTGAACCCGATGACTTGCAGAACCAGCTATATCTGAGTTAAGGACACGTGGCACTACCTAGAATGTTTGTTTATATTAGGCAATTTTATGAATACAATTTGGCAAAAACTGGAGTGGAAAAAAAAGTAACTTTTCAAATTCAACAATTGGTAACTTTGGAATATTATTTATTTGAATTGAAAACATATTGCCCATTGAATTACTACCCAGGTCCAACGTCCGTTAAGCTCGCTGTTCTAACGAAAAGCGGTGCTTTGACGTGGTCACGACGTAGCTCTCGAAAAAAGAAAAGAAGTGACGGTCAGAAATTGAATACAAGATACCAACCACTTTTCCAGCTTAGGGTTTGAATATCATTATAGACTTTGGTTAACAAAGTATCTGTACAAAACATGCTGGAACGAAATTATACATAATCTTTAAAATAATGACATAATAATAAAATCTGAACTCTCTCTCTCTCTCTCTGTATATATAAATATAATACGAAAGACCCTGTTGTCCATATTAGAAGGAAAGTAGAACAAATAAAAATGCAGCAAAATAAATTAGGAGTTAGAGAAGTCTGAAATTTCTGCATGGAATGAAATTCGAACTTGAATTCCCATTCCAGGTTATATTCCAATATGGCTTGGAATGAACCCGTTTAAATTGCAACAAAGGAAGATATCTCTGCTTCCCTTTTCAAACTCGGAGCCAATCTCTGATCGCCACTTTCTTCCATAATAAAATAAAATTTACGTTGTGAAACAGAAACCTTCGAAAATATTTCCAAAATTTTATTTCTTACCAACTACAGTGTGTATATATATGTATATATGTCGCGCGTGTGCGGGCCATTTCCCGCTTGCAACTTTTATGATAAACTCACTTTGGACGATCGAACGAAGGTGGTCCTTTTTGGTTAAGCTCGGCATTAGCCGTAGAGCATCCGAGTAACGAGGATTGAAAATAGTTTTCTACCAAATTTTTCGAAGGAGTGAATGGGAACACTTAAGTTCTCAATGGGGGTCTTCGTTCACTCAAATGATTTTTATTACAAAGTATATACAGAACGAGGCACTGAAGGAGAAAAATGACTTTACAGCATCTTACGATAACCGCTGATGGTCAGAAACTTACAGGGGGAGAGGTTCGACCTCTTGCAACAACAGCTCAGGCAGGAATCGATAGGGAAGAGGTTTGATCTCATCGATCATAGGTTAAGGCAGGAATTATATGAGGTCTTAATCAAATGAAGATACAGGCAGGAATTTAGAGTGAGGAGGTTCGACCTCCTCGGGCAAGGGCTAAGGCAGGAATGATTTAATCTACAATACAAAAAATAAATAAGATCTAAATTTTGGGGGAGTGCCGTTGAAGGTTAAGTTCCTACTTTAACTGGAGATCTAAAGAATTCTTGACGTCGAGCATAATTTAAGCATACATCAGAATTTTGAAAAATTAAAAAAAAAAATTAACAGAAGATACTAATTTTGCAAAGTATACATTTTTGGATGGCAACACAATGTCGGGGTTTTACATCGAGTACATTCCGAGCACATCATGAAGTACATTGTAACTTTGGTTTACTATAACTATGATTATAATTACCAATTAATTCACATTCACCTAGTATAGTTAATTACAGTTAAACGAGTTAATTATAGTTTTATAGTGTTTTATATTTATAGACAATTAGGATAACTATTGTTCTAGGATTTAATTAGGTAATCAAGGACGTATTGGGAAAGATGGGAAAGATGAAATAAGAGTACAACGCATAAAGTACATGGTCACATAGATATAACATAACACACATAATAATGTTTTGAATTAGGAACAAGCAAGAGAAAAGGTTTCGGAGTCAGAAGCTTGCTTTTGGTGATATCATCGGAATTCGAACACTAGTGTCAACATTAACGAGTATCTTGCGAGAAGTAAAATAATTATTAAAAGAAAAAGTAAAATTTTTAAATAAGTGACGGAGCAAGTGTGGTTTACGTCCCCCTGTGGTGCCTAGTGTAGTTTACGTTCCCCAACATTATCCTAGTGTAGTTGGCGTTCCCCAACTTTGTCCGCGTATACCTAATCGAATAAAACGTCAAAACGGTACTTTCCTGTTATTCCGTACCCCAGACTTTTTGCCAGTTGCCAGACTTCAATTTTGACATAGAATATTTTCGTTAAAACTAACGAAAATATCACGACTTAACCTAACCAATTATCAAGGGCGTTCAAGGAAGTTCAAAGCGCAGCCGTCAGCAGGTAAAGTTATGCTAACACTGTTTTGAGATAAATGAGGCCCTATCCTTGAACATTATCTAGAGCGTGGAACTACAGTAACAAGTGCATCGTATTCTGATATGCTTCAGAATGAGCTAAAGCAAGCAATTCACACAAAACGGAGAGGGAGATTGTCGGAAGGTGTTATTCTGTTACATGACAATGCGCGCCCTCATACCGCTGCACAGACTAGAAAATGCCTTCAAGAATTTAAATTTGAAGTTCTCGACCATCCAGCCTACAGTCCAGACCTGGCACCTTCAAATTTTTATCTGTTTGGACCACTAAAAGACGCTTTAAGAGATTTCAAGGCGATGATGACCTGAAGGAGGCGGTGCATGACTGGCTACGCACAGAGCCAAAAACATTCTTTTGTGATGGCATTAGGAAGCTCGTAGATCGCTGGACTAAGTGTATTGAGAAACAGGGAGACTATGTTTAGAAGTGATGTGTTTATAATCTATCAGATGTGAAAATAAAATTGTGAAAATAAAAAGTGCGGACACTTATTGAATTACCCTCGTGTATATATATATATATATATATATAAATTGACGATTGGTTATGTTAAGTCGTAATATTTTCGTTAGTTTTAACGTTTTATTTGATGGATTCATTTAAAAAATGTCTCCTAAAGATCCAGATGTAGTTTGCGTTTCCCAACTTTGACCTAGTGTAGTTTGTGTCCCCTTTAGCGTCAGGGAGACGTAAACTACACTTGCTCCTAAGTGAGTGCATACACACGTAAACCCGATTATTGTAAGGTAGCTACGGATGTAATCATGATCAGTGGACATGTACGAATGTATAAAGTACACATACTGGTACGTCACACAATAGGTTGTGTGCGTAATATACACGGACACGAGTAAACATGGACTGGTATGTTGATAGGGCATAACTAGACAATAGGTAGATGAATGAATAAATAATTAATAAAATTAAAAGATAGCGGTCAAGAAAGGACATGGACGTATGAATGGATATGGTTGACAATATTTTATACTGTATAACACCAGACAGGACACATATAAATAATAACTGGATCATCTGAAAATCAGGGCCCCCAGCCTTCTTAAGTTAGCTTTATAAGCTAACTTATGAAAATATCACGACCTAACCTAACCAATCGTCAAGGGCATACAGTTGACCTAGCGATTGGTTAGGTTAGGTCGTGATAGAGTGTAAATTTTGGATCACCTGAAGATCAGGGCCCCCAGCCTTCTTTAGTTACCCTTATAAGGCTAACTAACGAAAATATCACGACCTAACCTAACCAGTCGTTAGGTCAACTGTACGCCCTCGACGATTGGTTAGGTTAGGTCGTGATATTTTCGTTAGTTAGCCTTAAAAGCTAATTAAAGAATGCTGGGGCCCTGATCTTCAGGTAATCCTAAATTTTTTATTATTATGTTAAAAAATTTACCATACCTTGAATACTAAAGATATGGTTTAGTATTCAAGGTATGGAAAATGTGAAGGAAATTAAGTTACTTTATGACGTCATAGTTTATCAAATTATGCAATACACGTAAATTCATAATTAATACGTTTAGTGCCTTAATTCAGATATTTAAGTGATTATGAGAAGAAATAAAAGGAAATGAGTTAGAGAGAGATGATAGTAAAGAGTTTACGGCCATGGTACAAGAGTGAGTGAAACTATTAATTTAAATATATATACTTATGCGAGTATACAGTAAATATTAAGGAATTGGGTGCATTTGAGGAAGACGAAGACTTAAGTAAATGAGTAAAGAAGTACAAACCAGGGTTCAAATCATGCCACATTCAATGTGCATGCATATGCTAATAAAATTTAGGGATGAGGGGTAGATGCGAGACAACAATAATTAATTACAGTAAATTCTATAACAAATGGAAATGGAGATATGGGTATATTGTCTTGTTTGTACTTTAAGGGAATGAAATTAAGGGACATTCGCTTCTCACAGCGAACTTCTAATGGTACAAACATGGATACGGCTCAACCATAAAAATGGTAGATCGCATGGTTGTGACACTGCTCCCTCATGTGAAAAAGGATGTGATGGTAAGATGAAAGTTTATTTACAATATATTAAAAAAATTAAACAGTGACAATTTCGGGATGGACTAATCAAGGTAATTTAGTGGGAAGAATGATAATTATATTAATGAAATAAAAAGAAATCAAGGAAAAAAAATTATTTTAAAATTACAACAGGTGAATTAAAAAGGTTGAGGTCTGATTACTAGGATTGTAGTGGAAATACTATATCAACAAGGTACGATAAAGTCCGAAGTTGTCACCATTACAAAATTATATGTATGATCAATTGTGGCAATCATACTAAATAAACAATCTTATAAACTAATGAACCATCTAAGTTATTACTGGCATTTCGACCTTCTTATTTCAGGTAAAGTTCCAATTACGGGAATTAATCTAATTCAATTAAATTAAATTTTAAGTTTGCCCAACGTTATAGTAACAAGATTACCTACTGGACCGTGATAAATTCGGAAGGATTACCTGGATTAAGATGATTTTAGGCGGGAAGTACATACATAATGAATAGTGAATAAAAGGGAAATTTAAATTTTAAGGTCCAGGAATTTCCAATTCATATAACTATTTGAAGTGGAATTTAATCCGTCAAAACTGACAGAGATGAGAATTTCCGAAGTTATCATGATCGTACAGTTAATAAACTAATCTTATTTACTATTGTAGGTAAAAATCGAATGAAATTTTATTGGTGGATGGAATCTTCGGCAGTGGGAGAACGATCGCAGAAACATAAACGTATCGCAAGTACGAATAAGTTGGTATAGTATTAGAATTAATTTAAAGAAAAGTTAAACTAATTTAGTGAAAACATTAAAATTTATTTAGTTACAGTTTTAGATACTTAGATGTTGTTAACCATTAAGAATACAGAGAGAGAGAAGGAAGATAGAATTACGCAATGGACGATGTATGAACCTGGGGACAAGTGTGTATTTATGTGTATTAGGCACAGAGTGTAAGTGGTTGGTGGTTGCCCAAAAGGGGAAAAGCGATTTATAGTTGAAGTTATACGTAAGCGCGTATACGTATAACCAGGGGTGTGCTGCCAATTTCTTAACAACCGGTTCTAATACAGATAGGGGTGTAAATCGGCGAGCGCCAATGGCGCGAGTCATTAAGCTAGGGGGTCTGGGGTGAGCGGTAGCTCCTGCAGCGGGGTCCGGGGTGGAGCCCCGGAAGCCAACTCATTTTACCTTTTCCAAACAGCATTTTGTAACATTTTGGCAGAAATATTTAACATATTCTTTATACTCACTAATGATATAATTATCTAAAAATAAACTAATTTTTCATCAATAAATAAATATTGAAACGACCACTGCTTGTGATAGTACGTATATTTTTCTATAAAATCCTGAAAAAATGAAAAAAATTAGATATAAATTTACCTTCTCAATCATGCTGTCTCATTCAAGAAGTTTCCATATAGTCAGTTCGGTCGGGCGAACCGGACCGAACTGGTCCCAGCACACCCCTGCGTATAACTATATGCTTATTACCCATGGATCTTTTCCAAATGGACGACCCCAAGGGATTTAGCTGAAAATTTGTATACTAATAAATTTTTATATTTTAATAACGAAAATGACATTATTTTCCTGGAAAAATATGCGCAACATACGAAAAAAAATTGCACTTATATGCGCACTAGTTTGCATGGCGCATGACCGTTAATAGTATGGCCGAAAAATGGAAGAGTGCATATGCAATTGCAATGTTGATCACATGAGTGCCAGTGCTACCCCCCCTTGTTGCAAGACCCCCTCCCCCAGTGCCAACCCCCCTTGTTGCAAGAACCCCTCCCAAGTGCCAACCCCCAGGGTGCCAAAAAAAGGGGGAAAACTCCTCCAGCAAGCTGTGGGATCCACCGAACAGGGTTGCCGAAATTTTTTTGGCAAGTGTACCAAAACTTAAATCAAAAGGTACCAAATCTCGCAAAAAGGTACCAAATAATTGAAAAATGATAATAAATCTCACGTTTCGGCCATTATCCAAAACTTTCGTTCACAAAAACAGTTTTTTATATATAAAAAGACTATATATTTTGATAAGTTGAGACAATAAAATAAAACTAAAATCCAGCAATTAAAACAAGATTTTTATTTTGGCGACTTGAACAATGAAGGCATTTTCCAGGATAATTCTGGCCATTTTGATCCTAAAGTGCTCCTGCACCAAGATCGTAGTTTATAATATATTGTAATTCGAATGTACCCTGTACCGACCATTCTATCTACTACGAGACGAAACGAAAATTAAAATCCATCAATAATAATTTTTTTCTTTTCCATTCAATAATGAACCAAATTATAGTTTTCTAAAGGATAGTTTTTATACATACATAGCGGTTTTTGTTTGTTTCGACAAAACTTCAAATAGTACCAAAATTTTCGGCCGTCGTACCAAACGTACCAGAGGAGGCAAAAAGTACCACATTTGGTACGAACGTACCAACTTCGGCAACCCTGCCACCGAACCTCTTTGGGGGAGAAGTTGGGACGGCCTCACCCCCCAAAGGGGCATACCTGACCTAAGAGAGAGAGGAGGAGAGAAAGGAAGAGACCATCGAGCTTCTGCGAGAGGCAGAAGCTTAATGAGAGATCAGGCAGCAACACTTTACTTAGAACTCGAAATCCGCCAGTTGGCGTAGAAGCCAGTTGGCTTAATCCGCCAGTGACATAGAAGACCTAGAAGGCAGGTGTATATGTATATATTAATTAACTTTTCAGATGCCAGATTGCGCTATTCAGATATTCTTGACAGTTGGATTAGAAATCCGCCAGTTGGCATAATCAGCCAGTTGGCTTAATCCGCCAGTTGACTTAGAAGAACTAGAAGGGACGTCTATGTGTGTATATTAATTAACTTTTCAGCTGCTAGATTGCGCTATTCAGATATTCTTGACAGTTGGCTTAGAAATCCGTCAGTCGGCTTAGAAGGCGTAAATGGCAGATGTATATATATATATATACTGTATGTATATATATATATATATATATATATATACTGTATGTATATATATATACACATATATATATATATATATCGTTTGAGCTGCCAGATTGGGCTATACATATATTCTTGACAGTTTGCTTAGAAGCCCATCAGTCCTGCTTAGAACGCGTAACCACCCAATTGGTATATATATTCCCACCACCCCAGTTATTCCTTAATATTATATACAACCAAAAGAAATTAAAAAAAAACATTACATCAGTCTGTTTATTTAGACGAGATAAGGGAAATAATTCATGGAATATATAGGAATTTGATATACATTCAAAAATAATATACAGCAAAAATACACACATTAATCGAAGGATATATATACACATTCTTGAATAATAATATTAGTTCAGGATAAAACTATACCACCATTTGATATATGTACGAGCAAATACGCCCATATATATATATATATATAAACACCAAAAATTTTATAAAAAAAATAATAGTACAGGATAAAACTATATACCCATTAATATATATATATATAAACAGCAAAACCTATATAAAATCAAAATGCATGCACCTTATGTTCTATCGCGCCTAACTAAAATACTAAACTCGCAAGTGATCGAGTCTACAGTTACATCACTGTTGTTTTGTTCTATTTTGTTCTATACAATAAATACGATTTAGTATTATTTCACCACTTAAGGTGTGCGGGCGCCTACACTCGATGTAAAGGGCCATCATATCGTTCATTACTATTTTTGTGCCCATCTTACAATTCGTTGGCAAATTGTCTTTAAATACGGACAGAATACAGTCAAAAGTACGCACAAAGAGGGCGTCGTGAGCAACAACTTCATTATTAAATTCAAGTTTATAAACAATCCTTTCCAATCGAGGGTTTTTGTTACCGATCCGAGCTTTTCAATCGTGAACTCTTCTTCACAACGCATAGCGGAATTGAAATAATCTTCTAAGTCGTAACGACAGCTGCTCATTATATAGAGGTACAATTCTTCAGGGTGAACAGTGTAGGCGAGCTCTGCCATGTACCGCTCAAGTCCTTTGTACTAAAGTTCATGATATTTCGAAGAGTCTAAACCTTTAAAAAAGCATCCAGCTCTAGACCATTCTCGCCTTGTTCAGTTCTACATTCGATAAATCCGTCAAGCAGAGCGGTGTTTGCGTATTCAAGAACCGTGTCAAAATAAATCATATCCGTAATACGCGCGTCTAATATAGGCTTAAGCTTGCGGAATCCGACGATTTCAAACATTCTGTCGAGGATGAATCGGTTTCGCGTTGGGACAAGAACGTTATTATCAGATGCATTCTTCCACATCAGTCGTATATCAATGCATGGCTGATCTTTATTTATACACAACGTATAAACAGTGGCATATGAGGGGGCATCACTAACCTGTCCTCTTCTTGTACCTACACCTGCAGGTATTTTATAGCGGTTCTCACCTCACTTTTCAACTATCACGAAGACTATTCATCTCCTCAACACTTAAATAAATAACATTACGTTTATCAGAGTTTGCTTGTCTACAAGTCGTTTCAAGTACATAGTTAATGGCATCGGTTTCACGCCTGAACACGCGCAATGACTTCGTCACGGACACATCATACACGACATTGAGAATGCTTCTCAAAGGAAATTCCATCGTATACGAGGAGTGCACGTCCAGTCGGTTCAAGCTTTGAGATGACTATGAGCCACGGGTGGGCGAATCGGCTCGACGGGGGGAATGAAATCGTGTACGGGTTTGTTCTAGCATGAATCACGCGTGTACTTGTACACATTATACTGGGCAAATTTTCCGACACATGAGATAATTTCTCCATACATTAACAATCCGGTGCAATGTTTGAGAGAAATATGTACCCGTATTTATCCTTTTTGTTTAACAGTCGATACTCGTCTCTAAACTCTATTAAAAACTCACACGTTTCAAAATTATTGATTATGTAAGGCTGTCGTCGGTTCGGGAAAGAAATTCGCGAAGGGATTTGAGCATTGATGGACACGTGAGATTTTTAAAGTTATTGCTATGAGACCTAAAGGCGAGATAATGATGTATTATGTTGAAGATTTGAATGGGGAAGAAATCGCAGGAGGCTTTTACCGCGAGGAGTTGCAGAAAGTGACATTTAATTTAGGAAACAATGTTTTTAAAATTGAAAAAATTTTAGGCAGCAAAGGTCAGGGAAGAGAAAAATGTACCTGGTGAAATGGCTAGGGTACCCAGAAAGCTTCAACACCTATATAAAAGCTGATGCAATAATGAAGCTTAAATAGTATACAGCATGGCGCCTAACCACTTCTATGTCACATTCCACTCCTCTTCTTCTCTGTCTGTACATCCTAACAACACCACACTAGCCAACTTTGTAACAGAACTCCGTGGGCTCATTGAATTGGAGCGTGATCCGTATGAGGTGGAGTTATGCGAAATTCAACTATCCACCAGCTTCTTAAGTATTGATTATAAAGAACCCGTTTTTACGGTTCTTAGAGATCGTGATGAGTGTTAAAAGGCAGGGGTAATTAGGGATGAAATGATGCGTGCCGCCCGGAGTGGGGAGGCCCTGCATTACAATACAGTAATAACACTAGGCCCGGGTCGTTATGGTGCGGCCGAGGATGTTGTGAGAGACTTAAACGCAAGTTTAAAAAGCTCAAATCTTACGGCTGATTTAGTATACGAAATCGTAAACAAAGAGACCCCTCCACACGCCCTGACCCTAAAATTGCAGGATAATAGAAATATTAAAGACAAAGGATTGTTCCAAAATATAACCAAGGGCCGTTATGGAGCAGCGTTCCAAAGAGATACCTTTCACGAGGCACAACATGACTTATCCAGCTTAATATATCAGTTGAAATTGGAGAAATTGGGTGAAGGCTATCCATTCCCAGACATGTGCTATATTTACAGCAATATCGTGGAGCATCAATTTGTTGGGGATACCC
Organism: Bathynomus jamesi; assembly: GCA_023014485.1. Lineage (NCBI taxonomy): Eukaryota > Metazoa > Arthropoda > Malacostraca > Isopoda > Cirolanidae > Bathynomus > Bathynomus jamesi. Next base: position 354,200 of record JAJOZX010002225.1, read on the forward strand.
AGGCGCGTCTGATGCGTATTGCACATATTGCCAACCATAGAGGGAAGAGCTTGAGCATTACATATGACAAACCCCAATATGTGAATGTTGCGACTAATCTACTAAGAAATATCTCTATATATATATACAGGGTGGGGCACGGGAACCAAGTGTTTTTGGAATAATCAGGAAAATGATATTTATTTTTGTAAAGAAAATATATTGGTAGAACAACATTCGTAAGAACATAGCATTTCATGTCATAATAATCATGTACCGAAAATTATATCTGGCATATGATGTCCTTGGCCGTCGACGCATTGTTGAAGGCGTTTACGAAAATTGGCCTCCACTCTTCCCAGCAGGTCTCTGTTGATTTGGATGATTTGTTGACGGATCGCTTCCTTCAATGCATCTAATGTACGGGGCTTGTCCTCGTAGACACGTGACTTGAGGTACCCCCATAGAAAGAAGTCACATGTGGACAAGTCAGGGGACCGAGGGGGCCATGCAATGTCACCAAATCTCGAAATGAGATGGTTGGGAAACAGGGGGCGAAGAACAGCCATTGACGCTCTGGCGGTGTGTGGCGTGGCCCCATCTTGCTGAAACCACAAATGTCGACGAGCAATACGCCTTCTTCGTAACTCAGGGATGAAAAAGGTGTTCACCATCTCAATGTAACGCCCAGATGTTATGGTAACGGTAACCCCATTTTGTTCGAAGAAATAGGGACCGATGACGCCAAACTTTCCCACCGCGCACCAAACTGTAACCTTAGGGCTATGCAGCGGTTTTTCATGGAGTTGTCGCGGATTTTCAGCAGCCCAATACCGACAGTTTTGATTGTTGACGGCCCCATTAAGGTGGAAATGGGCTTCATCACTCATTACCACCATCATGTTTTCATTCTGCTCATAAAGTGCAAGCATTTCCTGTGCAAAATTCAGTCGTTGGGGGCAATCGTTTACATTCAATTCCTGCACCATCGCTAACTTGTATGGGTGAAAATGTAATTCTTCATGCAAAATCCGTCTAACAGTACGATTGCTGATTCCGAGTGCAGCTGAATGTCTCCGAGCAGAGCGGCCTGGGCTTTGCAACATCGCTTGTCTGACCCTTTCAACGTTCTCTGGAGTACGCACAGTGCGTTGCGGCCCCTTCGGTTTTGTTTTCATTATTGAGCCTCCTGTTCGAAGATTGTTAACCCAACGTAAGATTGTGTCACGAGCGGGAACAGAGTCATTTCGATGAATGTTGAATCTGCGGCGAAACGCACGCTGAACTGCTGTCACTGACTCGCCACTCCTAACAAAATGATCATACGCGAACATGCGGTGTTCTAACGTCCACTGCTCCATGATGGCACCTGAAAGATAAAGGTGAGTGTTAGTTAAAGTTAAATGCTATGAACCCAGGAATGGAATGCTACCTACCGCACGCCCCTCCCATTCCTAATGGCCGATTACTAGCTATTCAAAAAACACTTGATTCCCGTGCCCCACCCTATATAAGGATGATTGAGGGAAAAAATTTCCCATTCGGTGATGGGAGCTTAACAGTGAAGCTGCACTTTCGTCGCATTCAGTTATAATGACTGGAAGGCCTTTCATAGTCTATCGAGGGGTGAGATATCAGCGTGGGAGTGGGCTTGGATCCATTTTTTTAACCATGCTACGCACGGCTGTCCCATTGCTGAAGAGGGGCGCCAGATACCTCGGGAGGAAAGCGTTACAATCAGGTTTTAACGCGGTAGAAGACATAGTGGGTGGAACTAAACCTAAAGAAGCTCTAAAAATAAATTTCAAACGTACACGGGACGAAATCATCAAAAATGCAAAGAGAAAAATGCGTAGTGGCGGAAATAAAAGGGCTGTCCGGAAGAAGGGGTTACCAACACGTGGCGTTAAAGTAAAAGGACATCAAAAAAGAAGTGTTCTAGGCGAATGAAACCTATGGTTGATCATTTTTTTTAACTGATATAAGCTGAGGACATTGCGCTCACGAATCATAGGCTGATTACTACTTGTCGAGAAAAGTGGCACTATTTCTGACTCGTCGTGGCACGCTTCATCCATCCGTGTAGCTCACAATGTTGTAAATCGGAGCTGTCCTTCTTTGATATGCCCCCACAACAAGTTTCTATTGACAACAGTGCCTTTATTACAATTAACCCATTAAACACAATTAGTTCCCAGAGTGCCCCTATAGAATTCGTGATACCCAGCTCAGGCCCATACGTTTTTGATCCAAGCTGCATGCATATATACTGTGTGTATATATATATATATATATATATATATATATATATCGAAGCATTTTATAATTCTTTATTGCTGCATAAGAGACCCCAATCTTCTACGTTTTTAAATGTGTTTGTGGCAATACGCTGTATTAGAAATCGAATCCTGAAGGCAGTGTTTGATTCGAGAATTGCACTGAAGAAAATTTACTTTAAGCCGTGAATAGTAAGATTTAATATGTTCCAAAAGCTGGTTTAAAATTACATTAAATATAATGCAGTAATGTTGAAGAGAGAAATTATTTAAAGTAAATCATATTAAATCCATTTACTGAAATGTAGAAGGTGCAATTAAATAAATTATACCATAAAGTCCATTTTTTATAAATACGCGTAGAGAACAATATTTATTGGGCATGCCCAACAAAAACTTAAAATCTATTTATATTAATATTCTTTTGTACCTAAGTTTAAGATACTTTGAAGAGTCTATACTTTTTAAAATAATTTTGCATCATTATTTCTGCATATCTTCAACAGTAAGATTTAATATGATCGTGAATGCCGGTTTTAAATTATATTAAAAATAATGCAGCAATGTCCGGCAGGGCTGCAAGTAAAGTAAAAGAGGAAAAATGAATAAGTTACCCCTAATTTAATATCTATTTTGTTTTAAAAATCATACTAATGCTTTTTATATTATAGTTTAAGGATAAAATTGTGTATTATGGCGAAAATTTGTTTTTGTATTAAACTTAGTTTAAATTATTCGATTTTTGTTTAAAAGATTGCCTACCAAATGTCAAATTGGCCTCGTGGTATTATACCATAAGAAGCTCAATAGAAAAACTATTGGCGATGCCTTTTTTTGAGATCATGTCGGTCTACCCCTTGGCCCCATAAACGTATCTGCTTATGTTTAATAGCCCTGTCTATTGGGTCGTATTTAGAGACCTTATCGATCTACCAGGAGCTAGTAAGTAAAGCGGTGATGGTGGTGGTTGTGTAATACTGCTTCAACACCAATCGTCTAAGTTTCGACGCTTCATTATATTCCTCATCGGTTACGTGGTGTTGATGGGATGAGCTCCTAAAAGTCTATACTTAGACGATTGGTTGTAGCCCATACCTCACCATGTGCTGTTGATGGGATGAGCTCCTAAAAATCTATACTTAGACGATTGGTGATGATGTGATTTTTTTGTGTGGTGGTTGTGCTCGTACATATTTTGCTATTGGGGCTTTGCATGCATCTATATATATATATATATATATATATATATATATATATATGTGTGTGTGTGTGTATTGTGTGTGATAATAGGGGCTCTATGAGGGTATAGTCGGGGAGTGTATATGCGTTTGTGTGCGCTTTTAATTCGTTCGGAGGTTATTAATATATACAGGCCATTTATGCCTTCTAAGCCAACTGGCGGATTAGGCCAACTGTCAACTGGCTGATTAGGCCAACTGTCAACTGGCTGATTAAGCCAACTGGCGGATTTCGAGTTCTAAGTCAAGTGTTGTTGCCTGAGCTCTCATTAAGCTTCTGCCTCTCGCAGAAGCTGGATGGTCTATTCCTCTCTCTCCTCTCTCTCTCTTAGGTTCGGTATGCCCCTTTGGGGGTTGAGGCCGTCCCACCTTCTTCCCAAAAGCGGTTAGGTGGATTCCCCCAGCAAGCTGGGGGAGTCCTCCTCCTTTTTTTTAGCACCCTGGTGGCTGGCACTGGGGGAGGGGGGTCTTGCAAAAAGGGGGGTTGGCACTGGCACTTATATGATCAACATTGCAATTGCATATGCACTCTCCCATTTTGCGGCCATACTAATACCGGTATCTAGTTTACACCGCTCATGACGCCCGGATACGAGGTTGCTGTGTGGCCCCCAGTTAATTGAATGCCCGGTTAGGTCAACTGTACGCCCTTGACGATTGGTTAAGTAGTGATATTTTCGTTAAAACTAACGAAAATATCATGACTTAACCTAACCAATCGCCAAGGGCGTACAGTTGACCTAACCGGCATTCAGTTGACCTAACCGGGCATTCAAGTGATCTAACCTGGCATTCAATTGACGTAACTGGGCATTCAATTTACCGGGGGCAATTCGCAAGTAGATATATCACAGCACTACATTATCATATGCTCACACTACAACAATAATATTCAGACTAAACTAGGTCTAAGCAGGCAACAAATAAACATTAATAACGGCAACAAAAATTACTTTTATGCGAGTTCATATGTAGAAAAAGGTATGCAAATGAAGATTTATTTATTAAAATATTATTAAATATTGCAAATTTTAATAAATAAAGGATATTATCTGCGTTGTATTTTGTAAAACCCACTACATAACACTACATGATTTAGATAACGGTCATGCGCCATGCAAACTAGTGCGCATATAAATGCAATTTTTTTCGTATGTTGCGCATATTTCTCCACGAAAATAATGTCGTTTTCGTTATTAGAATATAAAAATTAATTTGTGTACAAATTTTCAGCTAAATCCCGTGGAGTCGTCCATTTGGAAAAGATCCTTACCCATAAATATGGGTAATAAGCGTGTATAGCTGAGTGGGTATATAGAGTAGTATGTAGAATATGAGAGCAATCGGTTCATCCCGTGAAGAACTAAATCGTTAGTGGTCAATGATGAATTATGAAATTTTGAAGGACAGATTAGCTTAGAGGTTGGTTAAAATAACTGAATAAATGCACGAGCATGATTATATACAGTAAGTAACAATTATTAAGATTAAATAAATTAAAATAATCTAGAGCAAATATCATAATTAGCACTTACACGCAATTAAATAAAGTGAATTTCGTTTCCAATACGTATGCCAACGATTACACGAGTGTTTCAGAGTGTGGGTGATTGTAATTGGGTGAAAGTGTAATCAGTATCCGTATATTTTTTTAGTATTTATGTACGTAATGTTTGTGGAGTAATGTACAAATTCCAACAAGTATATATAGTGTGCATACATGCATGTATATATGTAGGAATTTGAAAAGTTTTTGATTAACAAAGTTTAAAAATAATGTATAATAATTTAAAATGGGAGTAGAGTTATAAAATCCTTTAAGTTTAAAGTCAATTATTATTAAATTCTAATATAGGTAATATTAATGGTGATATATGTGCAATGTGCATATGAATTTCAATGTAAAAGCGACTTGGGATATGGAAGGAAAGTGAATTCGAGTATGTGTCAAAAGTAATAAAATTCAATTAGGTTTATAGATTTTACGTAATTAAATCAGTTGCACGCATTAAGGTAATAAAAAAAACGCACTTAGAAAAACTGTAAATTAATGAAAGTAAATCTAGCGGTATTAAAAATTGAATTTAGACACGGAATTAAATTCGACTAGTAACATTCATAGCCATATATTAACAGTATATCTCCATTAATATTAACCAGAAGTATCAGCACGGTACGATAATTGAATTTCATTTGACGGGGCATAGGTGGTAACAGGTTTTAGTGGAATTCTTGGTGAGGGTACAATTATGTAATTAATAATATTAGAATGGTGTAACAGAATTATGAGAAGGGCAAAAATGGCGTTCTGGTATAGAGTGTCAAAATTGGCTATAATTTTGTTTGATACCTTACAAGTTATAACAACAATTGGATCTTTTCCGTTTGACTGCCGCCATTGAAACATAATTAAACTTTTTGTATTTTGTATTTTAACTGAAATGTCTTGATACAAAATAAGTTACTTTATAAAAAAGCTTTTCTTAATTTCCCCTTCAAATTTTGTTTCTTATAAACAATTTTAATTACTTTCAAGATCCATGCTTAATTTTTAAGTTTTAATCGTGTACTCATAAAAATAAGGGGATCACCTGAAGATCAGGGCCTCCAGCCTTCTTTAGTTAGCTTTATAAGGCTAACTAACAAATATATCACGACCTAACCTAACCAATCGTGAAGGTCGTACAGTTGACCTAACGATTGGTTAGGTTAGGTCGTGATATTTTCGTTAGTTAGCCTTATAAGGCTAAGTAAAGAAGGCTGGGGGCACTCACCTCTTATGTTTCAATGGCGTCAGTCAAACGGAAAAGATCCCAACAATTTAACGACAATTACTCATGATTAATTGAATAAAAAAAGAGGATCACCCGAAGATCAGGGCCCCCAGCCTTCTTTAGTTAGCCTTATAAGGCTAACTAACGAAAATATCACGACCTAACCTAACCAATCGTTAGGTCAACTGTACGCCCTTGACGATTGGTTAGGTAAGGTCGTGCTATTTTCGTTAGTTAGCCTTATAAGGCTAACTAACGAAGGCTGGGGGTCCTGATCTTCAGGTGATCCATTTTAAACGATGCACGTGTTTCGTACGCAAATTACTTTTTTAATTAGATATTATACTTAAGGTTACCATATTTGAACTTTCAAAAAAGAGGACACTCCGGAAAATATCATAACCTAACCTAACCAATCGTTAAGTCAACTGTACGCCCTTACGGTTAGGTTAGGTCGTGCGTGATATTTTCGTTAGTTAGCTTTAAAAGCTAACTAAAGAAGGCTGGGGGCCCTGATCTTCAGGTGATCCAAAAAAAAATTAAGAATAAAAATTGAAAATAGAAATCAATTATGAACTATAATGAACTGAATATGTGGTTATAGGTTCCGTATAATACTCTTAAAACAAAAAACTTAACCAAATTGATGTTATGTTCGGTCATCGGGTAAATTTCACGAACATACGGAGCAAGATAAATTAGGCGCATGGTAAGGTTGCCATTCGATAGGGCATGTGGGTCATACGGTTAAAAGGATTCGCAACATGCCGGGAAGCAGTGGACTGACCATGCGAGCCTTGCTCACTCATAAAGGAGGTGGCGTATCGGGATTGAGAAGAGTAACTTTTACTGGTTTCAGAAGGAGGTCCAGAAAAAGCCAAAGGGAAAAATCCGCAAAGTACTGTAGGAGGCAAGAAGGACGAAAACATGAGTTCGAGGAAGAAAGAGGAGAGTGATCGTTGGAACGATCACGTTATGATACTGAGGAATGTTCCGCAGTACCAAAAGAGGCTCCTGGTTGGCTTCTGGTCCAACCTGAGTGAAAGAAAACAGATGGTTAAACTGTGGTTTGAATGGAGCCAAAGAAGAGTCAACCATGGTTGAACCATTTCCCTGGTCGACACTGGGTTCAACTGGGGTTGGGGTATTGGAAGAAAAACCAAAATTTGGAACCCTGCAATCAGCGGAACCGGGTGACCAATCGGGGAGACATGATGTCTCAAATTGACAATACGTTTTTACGGGAGAACTTTGCTCTTTAGGAAAAGATTGCTGATTGCTTGTCACACTGCTCAGAACAAAAATTAAAGGAGTTAAAACAAAACGGAGGGACGGCATATTCCTCACCATAGTAATTTAAAAAGAAGTCTTAGCAAAATCATTACAAACATTCATAAAAACTGACTCGCTTACAGGACCTTGCAGGGCATCTGCCCCAACTGTACTGAAGCAGAACACATATTATCTGAAACAAAATGACGGTCATCATGACCAAAAGAATAAAAAACAGGGTCATCTTTATGACCAATTAAACGAGGCGGCATGGCCGAAGTAAACTCAAAACAATTAGGGTCCTGTGGAGAAAAGTTATCAGAAACATGGTCATCCTAACCATCTAAAACAATATCAGTAATAAAATTTGAGTCCTCTTTAGGACATGCATGGATATCTGATCCATTTCAACCAAAAACAAGGTCTTCTTGACCAAAATTCACTGAATGAACTATATCAACTGAACTAACTGAATCAACTGAATCAAGGTTCGAATGACTAAAATTACAAAAAAATTGAGAAGCAGTGTCTATTTCATTGTACAAATCATGGCCATCGGGACCAACATGGTTGTCCTGACCATGGTGAGAATAATTTTTTTTATTTCCAACATCAGTTATACAGCAATCATCCAAATAGTCTGAATTCACATCTAATAAAGGATTGGTCACATCCTCATCTACATCAAAAACTTTGTTATACTCATCATACTTTTTTTTTGTGTTCTTATCTTCTCTTTACTTGCATGTATGTAGTTTGCATGGTATGACAGTGTTTGAGTTAAGACTGTGTTTACATGGTTTGTAAGCGTTCTTATTTTACTTCTTTTCATCTTTCCCCCCTTTCCTATTCTCTTCGACTATTTTTCCGACTTGTCGGCAGTGGCCGGCCGATGATGATGGTGAGTCTTTCTCTTTTTCTGAATGAATGTTAACCCACGAATGATAGGTTTAGCTATTTACTTAACCTCTTATTCTCTTCTTTTAACCCCCTACTCTCTTCTTTCTCTCGGGCTAACCTTAGAGTGGATCTTAGGGCTTTTATTAGCCTTAGCTTCTGTAGGATCATTATCGTAGGTATTACACTTATTTTCAACAAAACTTTCATCAGAAAGACTTTCAACAAAAGTTTCATTATAAAGACTTTCAACAGACGTACCTCTATAATTACATATATCAGCAATTTCATTTTTATCGTTACTATTATCAACAATAGCATCACAAACACTGTCACAAGATGAAGAACAGGACAAAACAAACTGTTCAGAGACAGCTGAGTTAAAGAAAAGAGTTGTGTCAGAATTACCAAATTTTCTGAGGGTGACGTTTCATCCTCACAAGAAAGGTCCTGCTCGGGTGTATGCACGAGAGAGGGAAATTACGTGTTTTATCCCATTTATTGACGACGCATCGAGTCGAAAAATCGAAATACAATCCGTTGTGTCGTAGGAATTCTGGGCCAATAACTAAATCATAACCGGGACAGTATTCCGAAGGGACTAACAAGAAACCTCTACAAAAAAGACAGTTACTAAAAAATATACGAAGTATGATCCCGCAAGGACTGGAATAAGATTACCATCGGAATCCCGAATGTGTGGAACGGATGGCGGCTCTCTAGAGAGAGGTACTGACATTTATCCATTATAGACGCAGAAGCAAGACTATACGAATATTTAGGATCAAAACGACCTACACCGTACACGGGTCTCCTTTGGGGAACGGAGTCTGAAATCGATTTCAGGGATAAAATAATAACTTTTGGAAGATTCCGAATGTACAGAACTCAAAGAGGAAGTAAATTGGGAAAGTGGGGGAGAATAAGGTACATTAAACGTCTTTTTACTCAGACCAGAAGGGCAAGTGGAATCACTCCGATTCTCTACAGAAAAAACATTATCGGGAGGTGCGTTTTCGTGCAACACTGAAGGAGAGCGACATGACTCATGAACAAGGGAGTGAAGGAAAGTCCATAACTGGTGTGTTGCTCTGTTTTCATGTTTAACGTCAATAAAACACTTGACGGACCCCTGCCTGCCACAATACTTCGCGATTACATACAAAGTTTTATATATTACATGCCAGAAACGTTTGAACTCTACCCAAGACAAACTATATACTAGTCTGTTTGACCAATTAGTGAGAAAATTATGGACGAGCGCGGCGTCGCCAAGAATGAGATCACAAGTATCAAAAGCAAAACCGATTTTATCGGCATCTGAAGCCTGACAACCGCTAAACGAATCTTCAATTTTACTGAACCACTCCTTAAAGAGGGGTTCTACAAGTTTATTATTAACGTGACCACGAAAATGAGGGACATCAATTACGTTTCAATATTGAAGAGGGAGTTACAAGACCAACATTAGTGTATTTCACGTAGGGGTAAATGTTTGGTCATAGTTACTCGTTACTCATGACACGTGTCGTTGTCACGAAAGTGTGTGTGCCAAAACAAAAAAATAAACATGTAAGAGACAAGAAATGAGTAAAATGGGACAAATTCTAAGTATTTTGAATGAAAAGAATTAAGAAAAAAACTGAGTTAAACAATGAAACAAATTGTTATAGTTACGAGATAACGAAGGAGAACAAAAATGAGTGACTCTGCGTTAGATCCGGAGCAACGATCGACGAGTAATTTTTGGATCTCCCAACGCCGAATTCTCGTAGACAAGGGTCGAAATTGGGTCAGACGGGCTCAAAATCACACTAGAAAAAAGGGCTACAGTATAAAGACAATAAACATAAATTTTTAATTAAAATTAATGAAAAAGTTTAAAGTGAAAAAGAAAAAAAAGAAAAATCTAACTACTGAAAAAAAAGTTAAAAAAGAAAAAGAAAAACCTAACTACTAAATAAAAATGTGAGTTTATATATATATATATATATATATATATATCAGTATTATGACAGTATTATGGGTTACAAAAATAACCCCTGTCATGCTCCAAAATGTGTTCCGCAATGCTGCTGACAGATTCGAACTCTGTAGAGATACTGATGATGCTCATGTAGAATCATATGCTTAAGTATTCATTAAATGTATGCCTTCTATTATATTGTTATTGAATTTTACCCTTTTTGCTACATTTTCACTGAAATAGGGACTTTATGAACACCCTGTACAGTATATTACAAATAATACGTAACAAATTTTGGTTTTACCTGGGCTATGTATATTGCAGCTTTGACACAGCTGCTTTAAGGCCATAATATTCTGATTATTGCACATAAAACATTTAAACTGAAACCTTGTCAAAAATCCACACAGAGAGAAGTTATTTCTTGAAAACTACGAAACATTTAGTTGATCACTTTGCTTATAGGGAAACACTGTTACCCATTCAGCTGCGGATGCTGGCTAGCTCAGTGGGTAACATCGTTTCCCTGTATGCGAAGTGAAGACACTGAGGTCGGAAGTTCGAATCCCAGTGATGCTGGTAATAATAACATGGACCTGATCGCCGTGCCAATTTCTGCATCTTTGGACTGAAATTATTACTACTGTACTATACTGTATACATTTTGTTTCCTTCATTTTGTTGGCAAATATGTATTTTCGTGGACCTCTATTTTTTGAACCCATGATTGGCTGAAATTTGGTCACGTGGAAAGTAATTAGCCAACCTAGAACAACCTAACCCGGAACGACCTAATCCGGTAGCCTAACCCGGTAGCCTAACCCGGGCATAATATTGGCCCGGATTGGCTCGACGTATGAAGTAGGCGGATCAGCGAATTCTGGTGGCCACGAAACTACATATTAGCCCATTTTTATCATAAAAAAATTAATTTCTTTGAAACAATAAAGTACGTTTATTTAACTAGTTAACCACAAGCGGTAGCATGCTATCGCCCTCCGGGCAGGTAGCAGTATATGTCACAGTATATGTGGCAGTATATGTCACAGCTAGCTGTATATGTATATGATATATGTACTGTATATGTATATTGGTACTTACGTATTATCGGGACTACCAAACTATTATCGGGACTACCAAACTGTTTATTATGTATTTTTGCTCTCGTCATTTTCGTTTTCGAAGTACTTACATTCACTTTTATAGAAAAGAACGCAGCAATGGAAATCTTAAGCTTCATGTCCGAACCCATTGTATCAAGATTTGTGAAGCTTAAGGTTTTCATGGCTGCGTTCTTTTGACCGAAGACTATTGATTCCTCAGTAATTGGGGGGGCCTGCAAATAGCTCGTGCTCGGCCGCGGAGTGACCTAGGACCGGGAAACTTGACAGAGCACATCGGCAGCTCATGGGCTATCAGTTGGTGGTGGTTGCAGAATTTTCCGATGTGCCGTTTAGTCTGTGCACGGTTCCGAAGAAAGCGGACAGACACACAGACACATTTTAGCTCAATAGTATATACTGTAGGATTTTGTTTCGATCAAATAAAAGGTACTTGTAGGTTATCTCCCCCCGACCAATTTGGATAGAATATTTTCGTTAAAACTAACGAAAATATCACGACTTAACCTAACCAATTATCAAGGGCGTACAGCTCATCTATTAGTAAATAGTAAATACTATTCCAGAAACAAACAATGTTATAATTAATAATAGATCAACTGTACGCCCTTGATAATTGGTTAGGTTAAGTCGTAATATTTTCGTTAGTTTTAACGAAAATATTCTGTCAAAATTGGTGGTGGGGAGATAACCTACAAGTACCAAATAAAAAAATAGTGACAATAAAATAATTATTTTAATTAGTTAACAGGAAATTTTGGGCTTCATTTTGTTATTGCAGAATATTATTGTGAATAAACACAACCCTCCAACTATCGTCCAATAGGTCCGACCCCGGGAGCCGATCGGCACTCTGACCGTGCCACGCAACAGGCCGTCGACTGCCAGTCTGGCCAACCGTAGACAGCCCGCTGCACGGAGATTTGAGGAAGTTTGGCCACCAGCGCGTTGATGTTTTGGTTTGACGTCGCCTCTTCTTCGCGTTGACGTGTCCCGCGCTGGAGGATGCAGCCACTGTTAGAAGCTTCCTCGACAACTCCATAGACGACACCTGCCACCTGTGTCAGGACACACCACAAACAATTGAACACATTATGACAGACTGTACTGCTCTAGCACAACAACGAACACAACACAACATCACTAGTGCGCTGAACCTCTGGTCCACTCCGAAGAGGGCGATCGGTTACCTGCGTGCCGCCGGCTTGCTCGATCAGGGTGGGCTGATCGGCTAAACAACAACAACAACAACTATCGTCCAATTGCTTTGATTCCTTGCCTTTCCAAAGTTATTGAATCTATCCTTAATAGGAAGCTTCTTAAACACCTTTCTTCCCACAATCTTCTTTCAGATCGTCAGTATGAATTTTGCAAGGGACGCTCTACTGGCGAACTTCTTGCATATCTCTCTCACACTTGATCATCCTCCTTTCGGGATTTCGGTGAAATTTTTGCTATTGCGCTAGACATATCGAAAGCTTTTGATAGAGTATGGCACAAATCTTTAATTTCCAAACTGCCCTTCTTCGGTTTCTATCCTTCTATCTGTGCCTTCATCTCTAATTTCCTTTCTGGACAATCTATAGCTGCAGTTGTAAATGCCCAGTTCTTCTCCTAAAGCTATTAACAGTGGTGTTCCTCAGGGTTATGTCCTGTCACCCACTCTTTTCCACTGCGTTCGAATTTATTAAGCAGATTACATTTTCTCCAATGTTTTCAAAAGTTTTTCCCTGATTTCAATGAAATTTGTAGCAAATAATCACTATACATATATAGCAGCATTGATGGTATTCAGTTCGATAAAATATTTTGATAATTAAAATAATTACCTCATTTTATTGAAAAATATGTAAAATATTGTGTTCCGAATTATTAAGCAAGTATTCTATTTACGGATCTGAATGGTGAAAATGGGTAAGAAGAAGGATTTAACATTAACTGAGAAAAGAAAAATAGTCAAGTTACTTGCTGAAAATATAAAATCTATTGAAATTGCGAAGCAGTTTGGCAGAGCTTATCGAACTGTAAACAGGTTTGTAGCGGAGGGTACCAAACTGAGGCAGTGAAGTGATAAAGGAGCTGTAACAAAAGTGACAAGGCGGCAGATATCTGTAATCAAGCGCAAATTGCAAAGCATCCATTGTCCTCAAGTAAAGAGGTTTTTGAGCAGGCTGGCATACATAATGTACCAAGAACATCTCGATGTGGAATCCTCCAAACAATTGGCAAGACGTGTAAACCTACGATTCAGTCACCATTAACACCCAGGTACAAGAAACAGCGTGTTGACTGGGCGCGTCATACGTGAAAACAGATTTTGATACTGTATTGTTCACCGATGAATGAAAAGCAACCCTTGAGGGACTTGATGTTTGGTCAAGAAGATGGATTGCTGAGAGCCAATTTCTACCATCGAGATTAAGACGCCAACAAGGTGGAGGTAGTGTCATGTTTTGGGCAGGATTGATAGGCAATGAAGTAGCTGTCCCATACAGAGTGCCTGATGGTGTAAAAATGAATGCCCAGTCTTACACAAACTTTCTAAAAGAAAACCTCATTCCATGGTAGAGATTGACCCATAGCAATCCATCTTCTTGACGCGTCTAGGAGAATTTGTCTAAAACAATTCGTCTAAAATACAATTTGTCTAAAACAATTTGTCTAAAATAGTTTGTCTAAAATCAATTTGTCTAAAAATAATTTGTCTAAAACACAATTTGTCTAAACAAACAATTTAATATAATATGGCATACAAATTGTTGCTTGTTGTACAATGCTATTTATTACTTGCCACGCCCCATCTTAAAAGGTTACCTCTTGTGCGGAATAGTACATCGAAATAGTTTGTCTAAAATAGTTTGTCTAAAAATAATTTGTCTAAAATACAATTTGACTAATAACTGAAGATAACTAGAAATGCATTTGTCTGCTTGATAAATTTGGAGTGAGGATGAAAAGATTGAAAATGGGTTGATTTTATTTCATAATATACCTAACCTAACCTAACCTAGTTATGGGTTCCGGGATAACTGATTTCGATGTACTATTCCGCACAAGAGGTAACCTTTTAAGATGGGGCGTGGCAAGTAATAAATAGCATTGTACATCAGGCAACAATTTGTATGCCATATTATATTAAATTGTTTGTTTAGACAAATTGTATTTTAGACAAATTGTTTTAAGACAAATTGTTTTAAGACAAATTGTTTTAAGACAAATTGTTTGAAGACAAATTGTTTTGAAGACAAATTGTTTGAAGACAAATTGTTTTAAGACAAATTGTTTTAAGACAAATTGTTTTAAGACAAATTGTTTTAAGACAAATTGTTTTAAGACAAATTGTTTTAAGACAAATTGTTTTAAGACAAATTGTTTTAAGACAAATTGTTTTAAGACAAATTGTTTTAAGACAAATTGTTTTAAGACAAATTGTTTTAAGACAAATTGTTTTAAGACAAATTGTTTTAAGACAAATTGTTTTAAGACAAATTGTTTTAAGACAAATTGTTTTAAGACAAATTGTTTTAAGACAAATTGTTTTAAGACAAATTGTTTTAAGACAAATTGTTTTAAGACAAATTGTTTTAAGACAAATTGTTTTAAGACAAATTGTTTTAGACAAATTGTTTTAGACAAATTGTTTTAGACAAATTGATTTAGACAAATTGTATTTTAGACGAATTGTTTTAGACAAACTCGCCTGATTCGCTTCTTGACCAACCATCAGATCCTTCAAGGGTTGCTCTTCATTCATCGGTTAACAATATAGTATTAAAATCTGTTTTCACGTACTGACGAGCCCATTCAACACGCTGCTTCTTGTACCTGGGTGTTAATGGTGACTGAATCGTAGGTTTACACCTCTTGCCAATTGTTTGGAGGATTCCACATCGAGATATTCTTGGTACATTATGTATGCCAGCCTGCTCAAGAACCTCTTTACTTAAGGACAATGGATGCTTTGCAGTTTGCGCTTGATTACAGATATCTGCCGCCTTGTCACTTTTCTTATAGCTCCTTTATCACTTCGCTGCCTCAGTTTGGTACCCTCCGCTACAAACTTATTTAAAGTTCGATAAGCTCTGCCAAACTGCTTCGCAATTTCAATAGATTTTATATTTTCAGCGAGTAACTTCTTACCCATTTTCACCATTTAGATCCGTAAATAGAATACTTGCTTAACCCTTTAATGCCCAGTGTGTGAAATTTTCATCGTTAACTTTGGAAGCAATTTTAGACCTTCCAGTTCCCAATGTGTGAAATTTAACACATTTCGTATTTTATTAATTATGAACAATAAAACTTTGTAAAATATATTTTTCAGTTATTTTGGGTCCAATTAAACGATTTTTATATCCCAATTTTTTTGTTACTTTTCGACTTAATTTGGGTATGAAAGGGTTAATAATTCGGAACACAATATTTTACATGTTTTTCAATAAAATGAGATAATTATTTTAATTATCAAAATATTTTATCGAAATGAATACCATCAATGCTGCTACTGTATATATAGTGATTATTTGCTACAAATTTCATTGAAATCGGGGAAAAACTTTTGAAAACATTGGAGAAAATGTAATCTGCTTAATAAGTTCGAACGCAGTGTCCTCTTATTTATTAATGATCTTTTAATTCGCGCTTTTTGTCCTATTGACTCTTATGCCGATGATTCCACGCTTCACTTCTCCACCTACTTCCCAAAGCGTCCCTCACAGCAGTCGCTTCATGATTCGCGTAGGACGGCTATGGGACACCTGACCTCTGATCTTCTGCTATATATGAATGGGCAGAGAAAACCTTGTAGCTTTCAATGCCTCAAAAACTCAGTTCCTCCATCTGTCTACTCGTCACAGTCTTCCACACGATTATCTCCTTACCTTCAACAACACACAACTTAATCCTTCTTCTTCTCTTAACATTCTTGACGTTTCCTTTTCTCGTGATCTTTCCTGGAAAGATCACATATACTTTCTTTCTAAAACAGCTTCTAAGAGGTTAGGTGTGCTGTACCGCCTCCGCGGTTTCTTCACCCCCACTCAGTTGCTGTCTCTGTACAGGGGTCTTGTTCGCCCCTGTATGGAATATGCTTCTCATGTGTAGGGTGGTTCAACCCACACAGCCGTACTTGACCGGATGGAATCAAAGGCTTTTCGTCTCATCAATTCCCCGTCTCTTACTGATTGTCTTCAATCTCTCTCTCTCTCTTCGCCGCAATGTTGCCTCACTCTCTCTTTACTATCGCTATTATAACGGATATTGCTCTTCTGAACTCTCTAACTGCATGCCTCCTCCTTTAATAAGAGCACGCAGTACCAGACTTTCTACACTTCCTCATTCCTTTTCTGTCCAACTATCTAATGCAATGGTTAATCGGTATTTTCAGTCTTTCTTCTACTCAACCGGTGAACTCTGGAACAATCTTCCTCAATCCATCTTTCCTCCTGTCTATGACCTCCATCTTTCAAAAGCAGTGTGTCTAGGTATCTCAAAAACCCCGGACCTTGATTTTGCCTCTCTTCTTCTTGTATGGGAGGGGCACTTTTGCAAGTATTTGCCCTTGGCCCCTCCTTCCTGCATTAAAAAAATATTCCAAGCAATAAACCCATGCATGAATATATTCGTGCATGTTCCGTCTATAATGGATTAATATTTGTTGATTTAGCTTCGAAAAAGGGCATTTTTTTACATTTTCTTTCAAATACAGTTTTTAAATACAAATATAAAAATTTTCACGTAACAAAATATTTTATATAATTTTAATGTGGAGCCAACTATAGATACCAAATTTGTCAAGTGCTTTCGTAGTTCGACATGGCATAATTAGTAGAAGACTGTACGTTGCGTGAGGGATCTTAGGGACAGCGGTTCGGATCCGGTCAAGGTAAAAACGTTTTCATTTTTATTTCTTATGCATAATGTGCATAAGTTAATATATAGTGGTTGCTGGAGTTAAATAAAGAAATGATAATATGTAAAAAGTCAGGAAATTAGGTTGGACAGTTTAGTACTACAGGGTGTCCCATAAGTCCGGCATCATAGGAAAAATAATAAAAAAAGGCAAAACAAAAGCTTTTATTTACAGAACGTGCTCAATATGTCCACCATTGTTTTCATTACACAAATTCAGACGTGATACCCAGTCAGCAAGCACACGGTGAATGATGTCAGGAGTAATGGTGTTACATGCCCCAATAATACGCTGCCGCAAATGTTCAACACTCCTAATTTTCTCTGCGTATATCAGCGCTTTCAAGTAGCCCCAGAGATAAAAATCTAGTGGCGTGAGATCCGGGCTTCTAGCTGGCCATTCCACAGGCCCTCGACGTCCTATCCAATGACCATGGAATTGTTGGTACAGGTATTCCCTTACTTGGGTGCTGTAATGTGCAGGAGCGCCGTCTTGCTGGAACCATGTTGGGAAATTTCCTTCTTCGTTCAAGACACTGGGAAATGCTTCTTTCTTGAGCATACGTAAGTAGGTGCCTCCAGTGACATGTTCATCGAAAAAGAGGGGAGGCCTATGATGCGATCCTTCCAAATGCCACACCATACCATCACCCGAGATGCACCTTGTTCCTTTGAAGTAGTATACCAGTGAGGGTTGTTTTGAGACCAGTAGTGGGTGTTCTGTCGATTTACCTCACCATTTCCATAAAAAACAGTCTCGTCACTGAAGAGAATGGTGGACGGGAAATTGGCATCCCGAGCATATGAATTATGGTTTGTAGAAATAGAAAAATATGAATTTCTCCTATGATGCCGGACTTATGGGACACCCTGTATAATTCCAAAATAAACATGATTTATGTTTAATTTAAGCAAATTTTTGTTTGAAAAACAGATATGCAGATTTCGCTCCATGAAATAAATATATGTTTACTGCAGCAAATTATTAGCAAAAAAATTAATTTTGTAACACGAAAAAAAATTTGGGTATCTTGAAAATTTTGTTGTTCCACATTTGAGTCAACAAAATATTGTTTTCTGTGTATGAAGAGTTTGGACGTGGTCAATTTGACCAATTTTGCTAAATTGGTCACTATTTACAGTGATGATGAAGCTGACATTTTCGCCAGAAAACCTAACTCAGATTTATTCCATAAGAATTCGGTGATTGGCTCTGTGGAAAGGAAACCTTCTGAAAACAACCCTCTCCCTCATCAAACCGAAAAGCCATCGCATAAAGTTTCATGGCATTTCACATGGTCTTTCTGAAATTTAGTGGTTAGAATGCTCAGGATTCGTGACAGACAAATAGTCGCATAATTTTTACAATTTAACGATGACTTATAATGGGAATGCTTTAAATCTTCAGTAACAATAAATGATAGCTACATGACTCTTGGGATAGATAACTTTGGAATAGGGTTGGCATAACGGTATAATAGGTATATAAATGGTATAGAAATAAATCAACGTATATGTATAGGTGTACAAATAAACTATTTGCAAGCTATAGGTATTTGAATAAAATTATCAGGAATAATAGGCATAGCTATAGGTGCAGAAATAAAATTTTAATGAGGTATAGATAGGTATAAAAATTTATTTACATATCTACTTCTATACTTGGGTCTTACTACATATCTAGAGGGTTGCTTGAACTTACGATGCTGAACAACTTGAGTCAAGAACGTTCTTTAATGGTATTTGTCTATACGACAATGTCTTGCTATTTTTTAAAGCCAAGTTTGAAGAATTATAAGAGTGCTCTCGTTTAATAGTCAAGGGTGGGTTGCGTTTTTCTTATCACTGCTCAAAAGCTTCTAAAAGTAAACGAACCAGAGAAGTGAAAATGAATATTTGTGTATATAAAATGAATATTTCTGGATATAAACTAAAAATTATGTAAAACATTCTCTTGTAAATGTATTCTTATTTTTTCCATAAGCCTACTGAGCAAGACCATAACCTAACAAGTAGGCTAACTTGATAAACAGTAAAACTGCTTATTTTACTGAGATGCCATTACAAAACTTTTAATTAGGTAAAAATAGAGGTACAGGTATAGGTACAGAAACGGTATAGAAATAAATCAAGGTATAGGTATAGAAACAAACTGTCTGCGTGGTATAAGTATAGGTATTTAAAACAATTTTCAGGAGCAATAGGTGCAGGTATAGAAATAAAATTTCAATGAGGTATGGTTATAGGTATAGAAATAAAAAATTCAAGTCATATAGGTATAAGTTTAGAAATTCATTCCGGTAGCCATCGTACCTATAACTGCTTTGGAGGAAAACCATGAAAACCAGCTTTCTCTTTCATCCATGGAGGCCTTGCATTTTCTATACAGGGTGTTTATAAAGTCCCTATCTATTTCAGTGAAAACGTAGCAAAAAAGGGTAAAATTCAATAACAATATAATAGAAGGCATACATTTAATGAATACTTAAGCATATGATTCTACACGACACCATCAGTATCTCTACAGCGTTCGAATCTACTAGCAGCATTGCGGAACACATTTTGGAGCATGACAGGGGGGTATTTTTGTAACTGCTGTTACGATACGGGCACGTAAATGTCCCAGCTTCATTCAGATGGCATTTTAAACACCTTCGTCTTTCAACAAGATGGGGCACCTTGTCATTACGCAAACATTCTTCGGGAGTACCTAAATGAACGATTTCCAAATTGGTGGATCGGATGTAGAGGCAACAGGCCCTGGGCGGCTCGATCCCCTGATCTAACGCCCTTGGATTTCCTTGCATGGGGCTTTATCAAATCAAACGTCTATCAAACGAGGGTTACAGATCTGCAAGATTTACGTGCTCGTATCGTAACAGCAGTTACAAAAATAACCCCTGTCATGCTCCAAAATGTGTTCCGCAATGCTGCTAACAGATTCGAACTCTGTAGAGATACTGATGGTGCTCATGTAGAATCATATGCTTAAATATTCAATAAATGTATGCCTTCTATTATATTATTATTAAATTTTACCCTTTTTGCTACGTTTTCACTGAAATAAATAGGGACTTTATAAACACCCTGTATAGTGTTTCTATCTCTGTACTATTATCAAAATAACTAATATTTATTAATTCAATGGTTAATTCTGGCTATACCAGTGCGTGTATTAAGTATCAGCGAATACGCGAAAACAGTTTATCAAGTGAAAGCTAGTGTCATACAGCGTGCACAAAGAAAAATAACATAAATTGAAAACAATTCCAACGGAGTAACAGGTTTTGTGAAATTCTTTCTATAAACCAAGACAAGAGAAAAACGATCATGAACGGAAAGAAGAAAGGAAAGAGAGAAACGTAAAAAGAATAGGTCAAAAAAATATGAAAAATGTGTACATTTAAATCCAGAAAGTTCAATGGAGATACATTATGTTTAATGGAATGCGTCAAAAATTACAAAAATGGAATTACAAAAATGAAGCAGACCAGACTTATGGCTCAAAATGCATTCTGTGCAATACATCTAAGTATGACGAATGCATAAACTTAGGTAAAAAAAAAGATAGGAAAACGATGGATAGAACAAATAACAAAATCCTAGGCATTTATGGCTTCGTGTGCGTTACGTGCATGGAAAACAACAGAAAAGTGGTACAAATAGGAATTGCGATATATATATATATATATATATATATATATATATATATCACTGACAGAAAACCAAGAAACGTCAGGAAATGCTGACACAAACGAAAATAGAATTCCGGAGGCCGAGAGGAACACACTAGACTGACTAGAGGGAGGTACAGAAGTAGCCTTAGACGGAGAAATATCCCCGCGCAAGAGAGTAACACCATGAATACAAACAAAAACACACCATAGAGTAAAAAAAATATTGAGTAGGGAAGCAGTGTGTAGAACAAAGGAAAGAAATTGAATCTCGCAGGATTCGTAAGGAATCTAAATGACGGACCCTCTGCGAATATTGCAAAACAGATTCATGTAAATATGGTTCTAATCACATATATAATCACCCTAAAAAATTTTCTACATGATGAGGAATGGAAATTGCAGGTTCCGCCCTTCTACAGTATAGGTAGAGAGTCAATTCGGAAGAAGAAATACGAAATATGGAGTGTCCGTATTTTCAAATTAAGGATACTCAAAGAAGAGAACGAGAAAGAACAGCTGAAACCCTAAATAAAAGAAGTAATAACAGTGGCAATGAAGTACATTTTTTTTTAGAAGAAATGAGAACGATAAGGGAACAACTGTCCTCTCTAATGAGATAAGACCGATCTTTGCAGATATATGTACCCCAGCGTTACATACACCACCCTACTATCCAACACCCTCCAATCCGCCATGCGTGGCTGGCTACGAGGGAAGGAGGAGAGCGGAAACCATTTCTCTTCACCAAATTCCTCAAATTAGGAGCGTCGACCGCAGGTCGATTCTGAACCGTTGTTTGAAACCATCACAAAGTATACATACATACATACATACATACAGTATATCAGGTATGGGGCAATTACAGTTAAAAAATAATTGGTTGCAATTACAATTACTTTGCATACGCTCAATTACAATTATTGCAGTTGGCAAATGTAATTGATTGCAATTACATTGAAAGTAATTAATTTCAATTACAATTACTTTTATAGAAACACCAAATATAAATGAAAGAAAAGGAAAGAAGTCTGCCATTACTTTTTATTTCCATACCCATACCCATAGTGTGAATATTATTCTATTTTAACAGGTATTTAAATCACAGTTCAATTAGCAGTAAAGTAATATCAGGTGAATTGTTCAATGTTCATTGAGTTCTTTCTCATTGTCACTGTGAATGTAATTGATTTCAATTACAATTACATTTTTAGTTAGTCAATCACAATTGTACAGCGATTACGTGAAAAAGTTAAAAAGTTAAATCAATTACAGTCAATGAAATTACCTATATATATATATATATATATATATATGAAAATTATCACCATTTTGTGTTTCCTTTCCTTCGTGGTTTTATTCATCATAAAAATATATATATATAATATATATATATATGAAAATTATTTCACGAAAGAACACGTGAAAAATATTTATGATGAATAAAACCACGAAGGAAAGGAAACACAAAATGGTGCTCAAGCGCTTTCGTCTAATGACATCCTCAGGAACACTGAAGTACATAAAAAGGTTAAGCCTATATATAGGTTACAGAGAAAAAAAAAAAAATAAATAACATACATACAACACACACATACATATATATACAATAAACAGAGAAGTAAAAATTAAAAATTAAAAATTAAAACCTTAAAGGATTACCAGTGAGGCGTACAGATTTGTAAGGAAAAATATCGATTTTTAGCACAAGATCAAATGGATTATAAAAATACAAATTTATACTGGAACTCTGCCCGGGTTTTAACACACTGCTGCCTATGGTCAGGTTTCGATATATAAAAAAAATAAAATGCAAATTAAAAGTTAATCGATTTTTAGCACAAGATCAAATGGATTATAAAAATACAAATTTATACTGGAACTCTGCACGGGTTTTAACACACTGCTGCCTATGGTCAGGTTTCGATATATATAAAAAAATAAAATGCAAATTAAAAGTTAATAAAGTAGAAGACAAGTTTACCAAAGATTTAATGTTTTACCCTTCTTATCTAAATCTGTTTTAAAGGAATTCAAAATAACAGGATCGAGTTGAAAAAGACCTTTGCTTATGTTGAAGTTATTTGAAAGTTGGATAATGGCAGACTCAAGAATATTTCTATTAACAATGTTGCTTGAATGGAATAAAACTGAAGCATTATTCCAATCAATACAGTGGGCTAACTCTGACAAATGGACAAAAAGGGCACTGGACAACTGTCCTGTTCTAACGGAATATTGATGCTGTTTTATACGTGTGTGCAAATCCTTTCCCGTCTGACCTATGTAAAGGAATCACATTGTTTACAACCAATTTTATAGATAATGCCTGAATTATTGGTAGGGCTATTTTTTACTATGATATTTTCACAATATTGTTATATGAAAATACTACATTAATATCCAAAAGTTTAAGTACATTAGCAATGCCTAAAAAGCCCGGGAAAAATGGAAGTACTAAAATATTTTTTGACAAAGTACGAGTGTTAATATTGACACGATAGAAAGTTCGTTTTGCCTTGTTGAGACAAGATTCCATAAACGCAGATGGATAACACAAATCACTTCCAATACCGTTGATTTTTTCCAATTCGGCATCGATGTATTCCGGACTGGCGATCCTAAGGGCGCGGAGAAACATTGATAAAAATATGGCCTTCACACATTGTTTTGGAACTCATTAAGCTTTGCATCAAAGACTGTAAATTCACTTTCAATAACGAGTATTATCAACAAGTTTTTGGGATGGCTATGGGCAACCCCTTATCGCCCCTCCTCTCCAATATTTATATGGAGTTTTTCGAAATTACCTATATTCCGAGAATCCTGGGGGTTGGCATCCCTTGGTTGCGGTACGTCGACGATATTTTGTGTATCTGGCCCATGAATCGTGACCTGGATAGCTTCCTCCTTCAGTTAAATGATCAAGTCCCCTCCATTAAGTTTACTTTAGAAGTTGAGCAAGACAATTCAATCCCATTTTTGGATGTGCGTGTACATAGGGAAAGCCCAGGTTTTAAGTTTAGTATCTATCGGAAAACGACAAACAATTTGTCCTACGTACACTTTTACTCGGGACATGATACCCCCACTAAGAAGGCCATATTTTCATCAATGTTTCTCCGCGCCCTTAGGATCGCCAGTCAGGAATACATCGATGCCGAATTGAAAAAATCAACGGTATTGGAAGTGATTTGTGTTATCCATCTACGTTTATGGAATCTTGTCTCAACAAGGCAAAACGAACTTTCTATCGTGTCAATATTAACACTCGTACTTTGTCAAAAAATATTTTAGTACTTCCATTTTTCCCGGGCTTTTTAGGCATTGCTAATGTACTTAAACTTTTGGATATTAATGTAGTATTTTCATATAACAATATTGTGAAAAATATCATAGTAAAAAATAGCCCTACAAATAATTCAGGCATTATCTATAAAATTGGTTGTAAACAATGTGATTCCTTTTACATAGGTCAGACGGGAAAGGATCTGCACACACGTATAAAACAGCATCAATATTCCGTTAGAACAGGACAGTTGTCCAGTGCCCTTTTTGTCCATTTGTCAGAGTTAGCCCACTGTATTGATTGGAATACTGCTTCAGTTTTATTCCATTCAAGCAACATTGTTAATAGAAATATTCTTGAGTCTGCCATTATCCAACTTTCAAATAACTTCAACATAAGCAAAGGTCTTTTTCAACTCGATCCTGTTATTTTGAATTCCTTTAAAACAGATTTAGATAAGAAGGGTAAAACATTAAATCTTTGGTAAACTTGTCTTCTACTTTATTAACTTTTAATTTGCATTTTATTTTTTTTATATATATCGAAACCTGACCATAGGCAGCAGTGTGTTAAAACCCGGGCAGAGTTCCAGTATAAATTTGTATTTTTATAATCCATTTGATCTTGTGCTAAAAATCGATTAACTTTTTGAATTTGCATTTTTTTTTATATATATCGAAACCTGACCATAGGCAGCAGTGTGTTAAAACCCGGGCAGAGTTCCAGTATAAATTTGTATTTTTATAATCCATTTGATCTTGTGCTAAAAATCGATATTTTTCCTTACAAATCTGTACGCCTCACTGGTAATCCTTTAAGGTTTTAATTTTAATTTTTACTTCTCTGTTTATTGTATATATATGTATGTATGTATGTATGTATATATATATGTATGTGTGTGTGTGTGTGTGTATGTATGTTATTTATTTTTTTCTTTCTGTAACCTATATATAGGCTTAACCTTTTTATGTACTTCAGTGTTCCTGAGGATGTCATTAGACGAAAGCGCTTGAGCACCATTTTGTGTTTCCTTTCCTTCGTGGTTTTATTCATCATATATATATATATATATATATATATAGAGAGAGAGAGAGAGAGAGAGAGAGAGAGAGAGAGAGAGAGAGTTAATTGCCAATTGTTGTTCATTATTATTATAATTGAACACAATAGAAATAATTGGAAAAGAATCATTCACTAATTAAATTGGAACAACAACAACGCAAGTTGATGTTTATTGATTCATTTGCTTTCTACTTTAAATTTATTTCTCATTTTAATTAAATTTTTCTTGTACTTCTTTTAATTGATTTTATATAATTATTTTAGAAGCCTGAAATTATTTTCCATTGTCTTTTAAGTATTAAATGAAGCCTTTTAAGATTATATAATGAAGGTTTTTTTTTAGTGCAGTTGTTGATTAGGTGCTCTTCCAATATGTGCTCTACCACGAAACTGTGATCTACCATATTCCAATACGTGCTCTACCGTGAAACTAGCCTTATAAGGCTAACTAACGAAAATATCATGACTTAACCTAACCAATCGTTAGGTCAACTATACGCCCTTGACGATTGGTTAGGTTAAGTCGTGATATTTTCGTTAGTTAGCCTTATAAGGCTAACTAACGTACCTGCTGCTAATCCGAATAATCTAAGGTAGATCACGTATTGGAATGTAAATTTTAAGGGAGAGCACATATTGGAAGAGCACCGTTGATTATATCATAAAATACAGAGTATCTCAGGATTCGATACTGGAGTCATTCTTATGCTTGTGTTATATCGATGATTTTCATAAGTGCCACAATGTAATCAGTATTCAGTATGCATGTGGCACGACACTAGGTCCTATCCGATAACGACTTAGGTAATTTACAAGAAAGAGCAAATATGGAGCTTAGTCAAATTTATAACTGGATGAATGTGGATTATCCTTAAATCTATCAAAGAGCTCATACGTGATTATAACGAATAGAAATTAGAATATACATTTTAATGTACATATAGATAATATTATACTAAATATAAATAATATATTATACTAATATAATATAAAATAAGTATTAAGTGTAATTGTAGGTGAAAATTAACTTTTTGAGGGCACATTGAACACCCATTAAGTAAACCGTCTAAATTCACTTATATCTTGCATAAATTAAAACACTATGTTCCAAAATTTGGCCGACATTAAGTTTCAAGGAGACCAGATTATACCAAGTTAGGTGGTCGTTTATGACTGGTTCGTTATTTCCCACGTGACCAATTTCGGCTAATAAGGATCTTTGTAACAAATTTCGACTTTGTCAAAAGAACTGGTTTCCGTAAAACTTAATATTTACTAAAAATATATATTGTGCAATGTATATTACACCTTTGTACACCCTTACATCCTATATAACACAACAGTTTGGGGAAATATAAACCATTATATTATTTATTCATTAAACTTATTTCATAAAAAAAATGTTAAAATCATATCAGGTGCCAAAACCAACCGAAAACACATAAGCTCTATTTTCATAGCCCTAAAACTGCTTTACCTTAACTCTTTAATTTCTCTGGATGGTGATAACGCATACGATGAAACATTTCAGGACGGCGATCTTCGTTTTCAGTCTCATAAAATTTTACTAAATTGAATTTTCAGGCATGGATAAAAAAGTCCTAACTGAAATGTTAAAAAGGGTTAATGACCTTCACAAGCTGATGAATATCCGTTTACATATTCATAAAATATTCTATATGGAAGCTCCCGTGTTAACTATGGAAATCATATCAAACAACCGTGTAAACTATTCAGTGATTGTAAGACAAGATAACTTTTACTTCCAGAAACCTAACTTTACCCTTGAAACATTAAGATTCCTCTCATACGAAGGTGTCGATATTTGGAATAATCTGGGAACAAATTTAAAAGCGAACACCTCTTTTAGAAATTTACTTATCCAGTTAAAAACTACAGTAAAGTCTCGCATGAATGGGTACTTTTCTCTTAAAACCTTTAAAAATTTGAATTTCATACATAGATTAATGTTTTCGTTAAATATAAAATATTTACCTAATTTGAGTCCATGTAAATCCGCTTTAACCAATGTATTACTCTTAAATTGTTATTTCAATAATGAATCCAAATTACTGTATATAAATGTCTTAACCATACGTATATAAATTGCTTATAATGTAGGTAAGTAATTATAACTGTCATGAAAGGTAAATCATTGCTCATATTTGCTAATTCTTAAGATATAGCAATTAAGATTGTGTCCCTTTCATACTGAAAATTGTACTTGTATTCTTCCCTCTGTCCTATCGTTTCAAATATAAAGAATTATTATTATTATTAGTAGTAGTAGTAGTATCGTTATTATTTTATTTGCAAAATGTAAATTACTAAAGCCAACAAGAATGTCTCTCGGTTAATAGAAGTAAATCATAAAAGTAGAAAAGCGGTTAAAGTTTGAAATTAACTAAGTAGAAACGGCATTCGCAATTATCTACTTGTAGACAATCCCTTTAAAAAAACGAAGCAAAGAGTGAATAAGACAATTTCCTTCCATCCAGCCATTGCTGAAAGAAAAAGTCTGAAAAAAAGAATTTGGCAAAAGTCTTTTCTTTTTCTTTTTCTTTTAACGCTTTCAAATTCTTTCTCGCGTATTCTGAAATCCACGCGTACCCTATTACTCATACCAATATGAAGTGGAAGACGTTTTCGCTAATTCTGAAGATGCTTAATTAAGCAAAAAGGAAAGTTCATACAGAAGTTGCCGAAATGAAGAAAATTAAAATGCTCGTTTAATGTTAAAATGTAAAACGACATAATTCCTACATCTGCCATATTGTTTTGTATTAAATTTTCTGCTTGATTATAAGTTCACTCATTTTCTTACGCAGTCTTCTCTTCTCTATTATATTTAGAATTTTGCGACCCAACTTTGGCGGTCTTTTAATTTCTGCTTTTTTTAGTGCATCGTTAAAGTCCTTTTATCTATTTTCCTTCCGTGAAAAGATAGTATATGAAGAAGTTAACATAGATTAATTTCCCATTTATGCAAATAACTGTTGAAATATAACTACAATTTATACACAAATCCTTCTCGTTCATTCTATTCATTATTCATTCAACTTCATTCATTCTAATTTTAATTGCAGTGATCTTATTCATTACATTCATTTTCGATCGAGGAAAATGATCCAATAACGTCGTCTTTCAGATTTCATCTTCAACAAAATGACTACGAGGCAGTTTTCACGCTTATAAAACGTTTTTTTTTTTTATTTTCATTGCAGTAAATATCATTAAAACGGCCAATTTAGCGGCAATCTCGTTTCATTTCATTTATTAATTACAAGTTAATGCGATGTTAATTAAATGCGCGACGGTAGAATTAATGACGCGCGCGGCATGTGTCACATATGCGTTCAATTAAGGGAAATTCATTTAAATAAGGGTGATGATTATGGGACAAGATTTGACTATCCATTTCGAATCGAAAGGTGCACCAAATCTATTGCGATGGTATGGCCTCATTCGCCCACGCATTTAATTAGAGGCTCACTCGCTGATCAACGCCGCGCAACCAACCGTTCAATTTCAGCATTATCGAGTACATGTTTAAATTTTTGCTTTGTTTGGGACGGCAATAACTGCCTTTCTAATGAATGGACTTGTTTAGGCTATATTATCTGGCACACACACACACACACATAGTGATAAGATAATGCTAATCTTTACTGAGAGAATAATATATTCCACATTCCATTACACAGTCGCATATGAAGTATTCGGTGAACTGAGGTGATAATAATATAGACACAACAGCTTATATGAAAAATTAATTGGTTGGTTGGTTGCGCGGCGTTGATTAAAGAAAAGAAAAGAAAATACTAATTAACATTTAACATATTAACGGAAATAATAAATAATTCAAATAATAGTAAAAGACAATCACAAACTATAATAAAAGAGGATTAAACAAAACGGTTAACTGGGGCTGATTGAATGCGGAAATACAGTGCGTTCGAAAAGTCTTTCCGCAGTGCTATGTTAAACGCATAGGAAATTGAAAAACTACGATGTTTTCATTCAACCATGATTTAGTGATTTTATTACATAACCTTTTGATTTTACAGCGTGTGTTGAAAGTGTTTTCCACCATTTTGCAGGCACAGAGCAGCAACTCGTCTACACTTGTTGTCAAACACTTTTTTTAAAGTGTTGGTTGACTGCGGAGAGACTTTTCGAACGCACTGTATATTTATATGAAAGTGCTCTCATGGTATTTAGCCTATATTTGGAGGAGATTTAACTTGGGGTCTGGGCTAATTAAAGGACTGATTGATTGCTGAACGCTTTATATCCAGTTATTTCAAGCTTGTTTAATACTTTCAACAAAGCTAAAAAGATTGATTAAGTGGCAAACATTTGGAAAGTGATACATGTACGGGGTGGTGTATGTAACATCACGAACGTTGATGTTTCTACAGTATTATGTAATTAGCATATCGACAATTGAAAATATGTACTAGGACGAAACGTCTGTCATGGAATAATTATCCAGCAGACAAAAGTACGTTTACTAGAAATTCATAAGCGGTAAAAGGACATTGTTCGGAGGACGGTATTTATATTTGATATGCAATCACTACCTTTTCTCAGTAAACATATCTAACTTAACGCAAATGCGTATTTTTAGATCAGGGTCACCATACACATATAATAATCTAGAATTCAAGATACTTCAATTCCTATACAATTATAGAGAAAGAGCTCAGCAAATAAA
This sequence comes from Bathynomus jamesi, assembly GCA_023014485.1. NCBI lineage: Eukaryota > Metazoa > Arthropoda > Malacostraca > Isopoda > Cirolanidae > Bathynomus > Bathynomus jamesi. The sequence goes on from JAJOZX010002225.1 coordinate 384,375, forward strand.
AAAACATCTCAGAAAAGTCCTCTCCGAATTACTAATTAGTAATTTCTGAGGCTTTCTGAAACTATAATTTTCACGAGACTTATTCGCAATTACACCATTTCATTTAAGTACGCGAGAAATTGTTATTCAAATTATTTAGGGCAGAACATCACGCATAAATTTCGACCTATCTATGATACAACGAACATAACACAAGTCATTTTTGCATAACTTCAGTAACATCCAGGATAAGCATTCAATGGCTTAAATGGATGTATCATTTTAAGCATCGTATGACTAGCGTAAAGTATACTGTAAGCTATTTAACTAGTCGATTAACCTGTTCTGAAACAAATATATAACGTGTTTGTACTCCTTGATTACTGACTTAATAATATTCTCTTTAAATAATTACTTTTAAGAGAAAAAGCAAATATAACTTTATATTTCCTAAACTTTGATTAAGTTTTCATTTAAACACACTTTCTTGTACTTTTGAATTATTTACTTGTTAATCTCTTACCTGTTGCTCGACAAGATGTCGAACATACACTGAAATACGCCAGCGTCCGAAGCTTAGTGGGTAACACCGTTTCCATTTAAGTGAAGTAAACACACAGAAGTCGGGGAATAAAATCTCGATGGATCTATTAACAACTAGCGGAGCGGCCCTGCGTTGCCAGGGTGGATGTTGAACGCTATATATATGTATATGTATATATGTTTATATATATATATATATATATATATATATATATATATATATATATATGTGTGTATATATATATAATGCCCAGTTAGGTAAACTGAATGCCCGGTTAGGTTAATTGAATGCCCGGTTAGGTAAACTGAATGCCCGGTTAGGTTAATTGAATGCCCGGTTAGGTAAACTGAATGCCCGGTTAGGTTAATTGAATGCCCGGTTAGGTCAACTGAATGCCCAATTAGGTTAATTAAAAGCTCGGTTAGGTCAACTGAATGCCCGATTAGATTAATTGAATGCCAGGGTAGGTTAATTGAATGCCCGGTTAGGTTAATTGTACGCCCTTGACGATTGATTAGGTTAAGTCGTGATATTTTCGTTAAAGCTAACGAAAATATCACGACTTAACCTAACCAATCTGAGCACGTAGTCTTTTGGGGTAATGCTTGTAGTTAATAAATTTATTTTAGAATAGAATAGAATAGAATAGAATAGGGATCTTTTCCGTTTGACTGCCGCCATTGAAACATAAGAGGTGAGTGCCCCCAGCCTTCTTTACTTAGCCTTATAAGGCTAACTAACGAAAATATCACGACCTAACCTAACCAATCGTTAGGTCAACTGTACGACCTTGACGATTGGTTAGGTTAGGTCGTGATATTTTGTTAGTTAGCCTTATAAAGCTAACTAAAGAAGGCTGGAGGCCCTGATCTTCAGGTGATCCCCTTATTTTTCTGAGTACACGATTAAAACTTAAAAATTAAGCATGGATCTTGAAAGTAATTAAAATTGTTTATAAGAAACAAAATTTGAAGGGGAAATTAAGAAAAGCTTTTTTATAAAGTAACTTATTTTGTATCATCAAGACATTTCAGTTAAAATACAAAATACAAAAAGTTTAATTATGTTTCAATGGCGGCAGTCAAACGGAAAAGATCCTAGAATAGAATAACCTTTATTAATAATAATAAAATAAATAATTTTTTTCAATTTACAATGACATGAATAATTGTGAAGCTCCACTATTTATTTTATTTAATTTGGCCCTTAAGCTTTAGGCTTTACTGGGCTCTTATTAAATCGTCAATGGCGTACAGATTACCTAACCTGGCATTCAATGAATCTAACCGGGTATTCAATAATTTTATCATAGCTTTCGATATAATATATATATATATATATATATATATATATATATATATATACGTAATGACGTAATTATCTTGATGACGTCATTTAATTTTTTAAAATTAATTATTTAATTTATTAACACCCAGGTGCACAACCTCGGGACCTAATCAATATGTGTGTGAAGTTTCATGTTTATAGCTGTGTCCTTTTATTATTATAGACTAGTACAGTTCCCGTCGCTTCGCTGACGGTTAGACAGGCTAAACTACAGAAATTCTAGAACGCAGCCGTGAAAATTTTGAGCTTCACATTGTGTCAACATTTCTGAATCTGGTATCTCCCAAAACCTCCTCACCCCCATTCATGCAACTTGGGGGCTAACCCCCTCCCCCATTACCCCCACCCCTCCCCCATTACCCCCACCCCCACCCTTCCCCTATTACTTCCCGGGATAAATTTCACAAACAGACAAACAGACAGGCTAAACTACAGAAAAGAACACAGTCATGAAAATCTTGAGCTTCACATTGCCGCCCGTAATACAATTTCTGAATTTTTTTCTCACAATTTTTTCTCACAATTTCTGAAAGTGTGACGGACGGACGGACGGACGGACAGACAGACGGACAGCTCTCTTATTATAGTATAGATTATTATTATTACGGGTGGCAATGTGAAACTCAAGATTTTCATGACTGTGTTCTTTTCTATAGTTTTATTGACCAAATAATTCAACTGACAGTAATTGGGGGCTCAATTATTTGGTCAGTAAAACTATAGTCATGAAAATCTTAAGATTCACAAATCTTGACACAATGTGAAGCTCAAGATTTTCACGGCTGCGTTCTTTTCTGTAGTTTAATCGCGATGCTGGGGCCTTCGCGCCCAGTAATTTTAATTATTTAATTTATTAACACCCAGGTGTACAACCTGGGGACCTAATCAATATGTGTGTGTGAAGTTTCATGTTTGTAACTGCTTCCATTTTGGAGTTATGGCTGGAACAGACAGACACACAGTGGCGGTTCCTCATATGGGCAATATGGGCAGCCGCACAGGGCGGCATTTGTGGAGGGGCGGCATGAGCGCCTGCAAAAAAAATAAAAATAAAAATAAGAATAAATAAATAAAGAAATAAATAAAAATAAAAAATAAAATAAAATAAATAATAAAAGATCAATAAATATATTTTTATTAATAAAAAACCATCTATTGCATTTTCCATAAACCTTCCCATAAAAGACCTAAACAATGCAAAATGCTTCCAGATTAATATTATTGGGAATAAAGGCCCATACTTTAACATATGTAATGTTATTTTTCTGGGTTTGGTTAAATAGTGAAATGTATATTATTATTACAGAACGAATCTTCACACTAAGCCACTAAGGTCTGTCAATAACCGCAAATGGATAAGAAGAGTCAAAGCTATCAGGTGCTCAGTTTAGAAAAAAGAGGAAAGAAGAAGAGGAGAAACGAGCAAAAGATAAAGGTATAGAGCTATGTCATCTACTCTTCACTGCTATATTGCACTGCTATTTTGTGATATAGCTTTCTGAGTCATTTGAAGTGTACTATTATGTATATAATTAGCCATTAACCAAGGAGGTTTATTATTCATTTGTTTCTATTCTAAAAGTTTAATAAATTGTGCTTAATAACATGTTAAATTAATTGTACTAGCCTATTCATGCATTGGTCTGTTATGTTCTATTTTACTATTTGCAGGGGCACTTTTGAAATATTTTGGAACACCCTCTGCCACTAGCCAGGATGAGAAGCCGTCTACTTCTGCCATTATTGAGGCTGAGGAGCCATCTACCTCCTCAGCCTCACATATGTCTCCACAAATGCAGTCTGATCCTGAGGATGAAGACCCATTTGCTTCTACTTCTCCCCGGCAGGACTCTTCAGGTGAGTTTGTGTGCACATATGTCTGTGAGTGTGTGCGTGTGTGTGTATGTGTATGTGTGTGCATCCCTGCAAAGCATTTTGCAAACAGTTATAAATTATAATGTTATTATCACTGGGTCTGGGTTACTGGGTATGTGTGGTGTTTCACCACCATAATTCCATAACACCACCACCATAACAAAGTGCTGTGAATAATGTGTTATCTAACTTAGGTGTGTATACTAATGAGTAATGCTCTTTTCTTTCTATTAGAAATGCCTGGAGCAGAATCGCCTCCTGAGGATGAGTCTCTGTCCACCGACCCTGCTAACTGGCCTTCAGTTCTGACTGAGAGAATTCGGACACAAACTGGTTTCCAGGGGACCAAGTCAAGTACCATCTGACTTTGTATTCCCTAGAAACGACAGTGACGGAAGAAGTTTCCACCATCAATACTTCAGGAAGTCACTGGTTAGTGGGGAAAATATAACCAGAAGTTGGTTGGTCTATTCCTTAAAAAACAACAGCCTTTTTGTTTCTGTTGTACATTATTTTCCAAGAGGAAAATAAATTTAACAAGTTGGGACTCTCGGACTGGAAGCATGCAAGCTCATTGCTCACATCACATGAAACAGTTCAGAACACCTAAATTCTATGAAAATCTGGAAAGAACTGGCAGTGAGGATGAGAAAGGGGAGACCATTGACAAGCAGGAGATGGCACTTCTGGAGGCTGAGAAGTTGAGATGGAGAGCGGTGCTGACACGTCTCACTGCTATTGTGCATTCTCTGGCAGTTAGGAATTTGGCACTAAGGGGACATACAGAAAAATTGTTCTCACCATCAAATGGCAATTTTCTGAAAGAAGTTGAACTGATGGCACAATTTGATCCTATAATGCAAGAGCACATTAACCGTGTCCAAAAAGGGACCTCCAGTCACACCAGCTACCTCGGCCACCACATACAAAACGAACTCATTGATTTGTCGAGCAGCAAGACCATTTCAGCAATGGTGAGCGACATCAAACAATCAAAGTTTTTTTCAATAATTCTAGATTGCACTCCAGATATCAGCCACACTGAACAGTTGTCAGTTGTGATTCGGGTTGTGTCACTGGAGGGGAAGCCCCATATAAAGGAACATTTCATGGGGTTTTTGGAGGCAGAGGAGTCCACTGGTCAACATTTGGCATCTCTGATTCTGAAGAGACTGGAGGAGCTAAAAGTTCCTTTCATGGACTGTAGAGGACAATCATACGACAACGGGGCCAACATGAGGGGAAAAAACAAGGGTGTTCAATCCAGGCTCCTAGAAATTAATCCCAGAGCTCTGTTTGTTCCATGTGGGCTCATTCTCTGAATTTGCTTGTGGCCGATGCTGCTAAGGGATCTATTGATGCCACAAGTTACTTTGGCATCTTGCAGAAGCTTTACAACTTGTTTTCAGCCTCCACACAACGATGGGCCATTTTGAAAAAAACATGTGAACATCACATTGAAGATGTGGTCTGATACAAGGTGGGAAAGCAAGATCAAGAGTGTGGAGCCCCTGAGATATCAGGCAGCTGCAGTGAGAGATGCACTGATCGAGGTGAGGGACCACACCAAAGACTCTGTAATAAAGGTCGAGGCTCAATCTCTGTCAGAGGAGGTTGGGTCATACCGCTTCGCCATTTGTTCAGTGGTGTGGCATGACCTGTTGTGCCAAATTCAGCATGTGAGCAAGCAGATGCAGTCTCCTAGCATGCACGTTGATGTTGCAGTAAATCTCCTAAAAAAAACAGAGAGAGGTCTCCGCAATTACAGGGCAACAGGTTTTGTGGCTGCACAAATGGCAGCCACAGATATCTGTGAACAAATGAATGTGGAGGCTGTGTTAAAACAAAAACGGCTGAGGTCCACAAAGCGGCACTTCTCCT